>CM077797.1:28964135-29076635 GCA_039737535.1 Lagodon rhomboides
TACGTAAGATAAGCTGCAATAAAGTGCACATCATACACCACAAATCAAAATGGACCCTGAGCGGAGACGGCGCAGGGTGGATGCATGAGTCCGCCCCGTCATTTCAAAGGGACTCTTCCCAAACTGTTGTGACAGCCGGCTCTATCGTCCACTCCATCACAGGCTCCTGCCAATAATCCTTCCTCCCAACACACACCGCCGCCGCCGCCGCCGCCGCCACCCAGCCTCAGATACACGCTGTTAAGACAGGAGACTTCAAGTGCTGTCAAGTGCTCAGTTTGCGTGCTTTCAAAGGAATCGTGATCTCGTCTCTGCATCTTTCCTCGCAGGCGCTGCTGAATTTAAATGAGGAGGCCCACCAGGCTGGCGAGCTGCGAGTTTCTGACTCAAGACTGAAGAAGAAAAAGTGAATTACCAGCTGAATACTTGGATTAACTGTCCACCTTTGACCTGGCAACCTGTGAAAACAACCTGATGTACCTGAGGTGTCTTAACGACTTCACATTACATGTATATGAGCCGACTTTCACGTCAGGAGATGGAGGCGAAGTAACGAGAAGAGCCAGTCAAGCCAGTGACCACTGCTCAGGCCTGTGTTTCAGCATTTGTACGCGTTAAACTACAGAATATTTTTGACGTTGCAACGTTTTCCACTTTGACACACTGACATTTCCTGACATGATGGAGGTGAAACAGGCCACGTTTTCATTATTTTCCTCAAGTTAGCTGCAATATAAACAAGTAAAGATTAAACCTTTGCAGAAACGTGATGTCGCCAACATTTATTCTAGCGTTTTGTTCATCATGCGCACTGATTCACGTGTTACATTCGAGAATATTTTTGACGTTGCGACGTTTTCCAGCCATGTCTGTGGCGAGAAAATGGGATATTTCTGTTGGCCAGACATTTCCTGCCATGATGGAGGTGAAACAGGCCACGTTTTCTTTATTTTCCTCAAGTATTCTGCAACATAAACAAACGTAAAGATTAAACATATCGGTCCTTTGCAGAAACGTAACATCGCCAACATTTATTCTAGCGTTTTGTCGGTGGTGTGTTCATGATACGCACTGATTCCACCAAGTCAAACAGTCGACAACAATCTCCCAAACTGATTTAAATAAGCCCATAAACCTGCTGAGCTCCATCGTGTCCACTGTTTGTATAACATAATTCTGTGGACGGCGTCACGAGGACGACTCTGTGTTCTCAGCTGTGTTTGCATGTTATTATCTGTAATGTACAGCAGCTTTGTTGTCGGCAGGATTTGAATACCTTCCCTTTTCTGTCTTGTTTTAAACACACATAGGAGAATAATAGAATACCTGGAAGTCTTGCACAGGTGTTCAGTGTCAGCGAGAGAGTTTCACAGATGTGAAGCCACAGTGCACAATATTATTTAGAGAACAGGGGTTTATCAGTATCAGGCTGACGGATATAAAACAAATCAATATATATATAAAATATTGGAAGTATGTGATGATTTTTTTTTTTGCATAATGTGACTTTAACGTGTTTTTACATACGTGTAATACACAAAACAAGTAAACGTTTGGTTGCTAACTGACGTAGCTCGCTTATTAAAAACTGCAGGACTTGCAACTAACTGAATACACCTCAAGCTCCCTCTGTGGATATAAAAGTTTCATCTGGGGTAACGAAAATACGACAATAATTTGAGTCCAATTCCACCAATATCTCCTCCTCTAATACTTCTATTGGTCATTTTCTGTTTTCTACCATTTTGAAAATGTTTTAGAGGCAAATATTGGACTTTTTATTCAGCTACACTTATTTGATAACTTTAGTTTCTAGTTACTTGTAGACTGCATGCTGCATTGAAGCCAGAATAACACATTTTAAACACATTTTAGTGGCAACTGGATTAAAAAAAACAGATTCTGATAACCAGGATCAGCTCCGTTCTTACATGTTGCACCTTGAATGTCAACGTCGCCACAATTTTTACCTAATTGAACGATAAGAACTTAAAACTCGATGATTTGGAGCCTTCACAGCTGCGATAGACACCAGAAATGTTCCATCAGGGTGCGTCTGTGCAGCTCTGGGCTCTGCAGGCTGGAGTTAATTGATGTCAGCGAGGCTCCTGATTGGTTTGAGATGTGTGTTGTGTGTGTGTTCGGCGTGCGTTCCCAAAAGAGGTAATCACATTAACATCTTACATCCTTCTGACAACAGCTCGCTCGCAAACGCACCAGTGTAACATTTCCTTCCCTTTTTTTTTACTTCTGCATTTCCATTCGTTTGATTTCCTGATTGAGTCTGTTACATGAAGTGAACACGAGCGACTGCAGAGCGACGTCTCCCGCGTGTACGTGTACGACAAACCATCTGTGTGATGTCACTGTCAACATCCAGCATCGGGAGGATTCAGTAACTCCATCATTAAATCTGCTCCTGCAGAACAGTGACGGACCAGCGTTACTTTAACCTTGAAGTGACCGAAGTGTTAACAGAAATGAGAGAATCACGTTTGTCTGTGATAGAGTGAGATACGGGAGCAGGGACGGGTCTAATTACTGCTTATCTGCTGTTTCCTGCAGCAGCGTCCAGTGAGTGACACACATATCACAGAGGTGGATATCTGCTGGTGTCTCATGGAGATAGAGGCTCCGTTTGGCTACCAGAACCACCCGGGGATCGGTTTCGGAGCAGAACTCTTCTCCTCTCTTTGTCTCGGCTTCTATCTCTGGTGTCAATCAATAGCGCTGCAGCTTTAAGCCCACCACCACGAGCAGCGCTGCCGTCCCAGCGTCCCACACCGGCCTCCCTCTCCATCTGTCTGCGCTGATCCCCGAGGCCCCCGAGGCTTCCAGCCCGAGCCAGACACGGTCCGACATCAATCAATACCTCTGCAGGGCCGCTGGTGAGCAGAGCCGGCTCCTCACAACGGATCAGAGCCAAGCGACATTTTCTGAGAAGGTTCTGGGAATAGAGGGAGGAATTCTGATGGGAAATGGGTTTTAAATGACTATCAGTTGTTTTGCATGTTTTAGCTCATTAACTGCAAATTGTGCACATTCTTCATCCGCCAATCATCAGTTTTTATGTTAGCTTCCCCGAACAGAGAGAAGGTTCATGTTGCAGCCTGAGATTGATCATCTGATCCAGTGAATAACATCTCCACGGCTCTATTTCTGGACAAAGATCGTCTCTTGTTCAGTATTTAGGGAGGGAGACTGTCCTTCAGATTAAAGTCCTAACAAATTCATATTTGCTCTTTACAATGTGTACTTTCCAGCCCTGATGGGACGATGGTCAGTCTGAAACACTGAAATACCTTCACATATATTAGGTTAACCATCCTAAAGTCTTGAAAATGAAATCTGATAGTATTGTTTAGCGCCATCATCACGCCAAAATTTATCCGTGACAAAATATTGAAAATGACCATCCCATCAGCCTCACTGTCGTGTTTTGCAAGTAACGAACGCTAAACGCTGCACCATGAACCAAAGCGGAACAAGGTAAACATTATACGTCCTATACATCATGTTACTGTGATTATGTTAGCATGTTGACTTTAGCTTAAGGTTGTAGACCTTTAAGGTGTCTCAGAAGTCGCTAACTGTGAGCTAAAGAGGAGAGATCGCATCACATTCAGTCTGTTTACAGGAGGGATGTGATACCAGACAGCATCAAGAGCGAGGACTGATTGTCCACAA
Source organism: Lagodon rhomboides (assembly GCA_039737535.1). NCBI lineage: Eukaryota > Metazoa > Chordata > Actinopteri > Spariformes > Sparidae > Lagodon > Lagodon rhomboides. The sequence goes on from CM077797.1 coordinate 28,967,823, forward strand.
GTCGATCGATGGTGGATGGTGTTGTTATAAAAGTATAAAATGCTAAAATGGGTCCCCAAATATACTTGGTTGGACCATCTGCCCAAGTGAAGTATGCTTCTAGATGCAGTTTTACAGACCTTCATCCAGTCAGAGCAGGAAACGTGACGTAGCACTGAGTGAGGGGGCACGTATACGAAAAAAACAAATGGTGGCGTATATTTGCCTCCTGTGATTTTCATTCAACGCGAGCGAAGAATCGTTCGCATCCAGCTGTGAAGCAATTTGTCATCTCGGCTTCAACTTTAAGCAGCAGGTCACGACCTCAAACACGTCGGATTGGTGCTTGGTCTGTTCTCAAGCAGGAAAGACATGGCGGTCTAACTTCTGGAAACATTTGCGATGAGGGAATCTTGATTTATATCTGATCAGTCTGACAGTTTGACTTGTGGTGTTTGACCGACCGGCAGACAAACAGTCAAAGCACTCTGCGAAGCAAACAGGAAGTGACTTCAGGCTCAGCTTCCTCTTGTTGATCCTGAGTAGATATCTTATGTATAAAACCATTTTTAGCAGCCGGGACCACAAACCAAGATCATTTTACACCCGCTCTGCTTTCACATGCTCACACAGCTGAGAGAGGTTCCTGTTTGGTGCCATAAAAACTGGTTTTAACATCAGTGACGGTCTGGTGTTCGTAACTCTAGTTATGTAATCATGAATTCATCTTCAATATTTATGTGTTGGTCATAGTTTTATGTATGTTTGGGAGTGTTAACAACACCTGAGATGTGACTCGGTGGGTCAGAACTGAGGAAACCAGCCGTCTCCTCCTCTCTGAGCCTCCGAGCCTTCAGACGGAGGTGATAACTCCTGACTGCTTTCTGGGGACTTTTTCCTGTGATGTTTATGATCTTTACCGGCACACGGGAAAACATAACACACCGTCGCTGGAATCATCTTTAATATCTTTCCATAAATCTGGTGCATGATGTTAGAAGAAGATTCCCTCAGATGTTTTTTTCCAAATGGAGGCAGTGAAGCAGGATCATTGTTAAACTGCTGCCCACACAGAGCGAATGGGAAGCTGCACTTCCCTCTTCCAGAGAATCAGTCCTTCAGTTCCTGCTGCCGGCATGTGTGATACAGGTGAAGCTGTCGGTCAGGTGATCGAGCCAGGTGAGACAGAACAAACCCAAATATGAGGTTCCCAGTCCAAAGAGAGCAGGTGAGGCTGAAGGCTAATAGTTGAGCAACGATCATATGAAGTCCTTTCATACCGACTGGTTTCTTTAACAAATTTCATGATTAACGAGGCTGCTCTCAGGGATTTTAAACATTTCCATGCGCGAAGTGATGTCGCTGCAGCAAACATCCTGTCACATTTTACTCATAAACTTTACAGGATGGAAGAAATGACTGAGTCTGATGGAGCTCTGGATTCATCAGGAAGTTGGCTATTTGATGTGCTACCTGGGTGAGAAGACTGCACAGCCAGTGACCACTGTTCAACTGGGGTTTTAATATTTGTAAATGTCAAACTATTGGATTTTAATTTTAATTGAGACACCGGAGCGTCTCCAGTCCGAACACTATCCAACTGGTTTTTGATCCTGAACCTAACTAGACCATCTACACTCTTAGAAATAAAAGTTCCAAGTAGAACCATATAAGGTTCTTCGGCTTGTCCTCATAGGAGAACCCTTTTTGGCTCCAGGTAGAACCTTTTATAAAGGTGGAGGGTTCTACCTAGAACCCAACATAAAGGGTTATACCTAGAAGAACTGTGTGTATAAGGTTCCACCCAGAACCCCCCATGAGAGGTTCTACAAAGAACCCATACAGGATCTTATACCCATGCTTTCAACAATCCCTGAAGAACTCTTTCTCCAAAAAAGGGTTCTCTGGATCAAAATGGTTCTTACTGGAACCGTTAGTGTTACCAAGAACCCTTTTAAAACCCTTTATTCAGGAAAGGGTTTTTAAAGGGTTCTCTGGATCAAAATGGTTCTCACTGGAACCGTTAGTGTTACCAAGAACCCTTTTAAAACCCTTTATTCAGGAAAGGGTTTTTAAAGGGTTCTCTGGATCAAAATGGTTCTTACTGGAACCGTTAGTGTTACCGAGAACCCTTTTAAAACCCTTTATTCAGGAAAGGGTTTTTAAGGGTTCTCTGGATCAAAATGGTTCTTACTGGAACCGTTAGTGTTACCGAGAACCCTTTTAAAACCCTTTATTCAGGAAAGGGTTTTTAAAGGGTTCTCTGGATCAAAATGGTTCTTACTGGAACCATTAGTGTTACCAAGAACCCTTGAAAAACCGTTTCTTCAAGAAAAGGGTTTTTCAGAAGCAAATGGTTCCAGGTAGAACCTCAGCCCTTGTAGAAGAACCCTTTTGGAACCCTTATTTCTAAGAGTGTATAAGCACAGTGTTTTCTGAAACATGCATCGTGGTATTTAATTGTTGTTTCTTATATTATCTGACATTTATAATACTTTTAAGATTTAATTTGTTTCCTCTTTCTATTGTGCTAATTCAATCTCTGCCTTTTCCACATGTCTAGGCTGAATTTGTCAGTAACGTGTTGATCATTAGCATTATTTCCCCCGGTGTTGGAGGATGACGCTTTGTTTCTGTTTAAAAGATGTTTCTTTGCATTCAGTAGTTGATCACACATCTTTAAAATTGACAGCAAATATCAGACTACAGGAAACGACCCCTTCCTTCTCACTGAGGTGTAAACACGAGAGAAGAACTTCCTCTGCTTCCTGTCCTGCAGCCTGGAGCGACGACAGGTCGCAGAAGTGTCTAATAAACGAGCCGTACGTGAGTCACGTGACTTCAGTTTACAACCTCCTCGCTGGTTTCCACCAGAGCTCAGACTGAAGGAAGAAAAACTGTCGCCGTGACCTTAAAATGGCACCAGGAACAGGACCGGGCCTCCAGATCCACAGACGCAGCAGTAAAAAGTGGCTTCGGGCTGAGATCTAACAACACGACTGCATCTGTTCCTTACAAACACATCAGACATCCACCCGGCCTCGTTTCCCTCCGTTTGTCTGTCTGGCTGTCTGGCTCGGATAAACCGGCCCTCACGGCGTTTGCATCTAAATGACCCCTGTCACCAGCGCGTTGGCAGCTCGCGGCCAGACGCCGGTGGAGCGAAATTGGACGTGGCGGTCGTCCGCTGTCCCCAGCCACAACAGCGAGACGGCGAGCGAGCGAGAGAGAGAGAGAGAGAGGGAGGGCAGCCCTGCAGTCAGCTGGGTGGCAGACCAGACGAGGAGACGGGACAAAGTCGACTCTAAACTCCAGCTAACCCCAAAAAAGAGCCACAGGGGGGTGAGAGCCAAGACACACATCATCCAGCAGCACCGCCCGGCTCGCTGCGCTCAGCGAGGACGAGGCCGAGTCTAGACGGCCTCTAATCGCTCTGTCTGGTATCAACCGGGCTGCAGAATACGAGCCGTGCAGACATTTAAACGACACCGGGCTCGTTAGGTTCTGATTCTGTTTACGTACAGTCCACACAGATAACACGTAATATACACTCAGTCATACAGGGTGAGAATAAAATACATGTTGAGTGCAAATTAAAGTTTTCAACACGTAGCTTAATGATTTTTGTTTGTTCGCGTCGACGTCACATCTGACAAACTGTTTCCAGCACAGTGGTGTTTCACTCAGAACCTGTGGGGGCGCCACATCGCACAACAGGCTGCTTTAAAAGGGAGAAATCACCTTTTATATTATATCTATTGCTTAATTTCTATTCAAATATACAAAAGAAATGTATAGTTAAAAATCCAAATTAATGATCGTCTGCTTTTAAGGCCTCAGGATGGTGAAATATTGATCAATACATCTGCAGTATTTTATATAATTCAATAATAATTTAATAATTCAAGATGATCCAGTGAATGATTTTGGAATTAGTACAACTAGAGAATATATTTTGGCGTTTCTGTTCATTGGATAATTGAATCTTAATCTTTTAAATAACCGAAAGACAAATTAATTAAATTAATTACCAGTCAGATATTGAATAATCAAACACCATTTCTCTGTTACCTTAAGTGTTAAAAACCACACACACACACATCCTCCTCCTCACAGTCTGATGTCACACACACACACACACACACACACACACACACACACACACACACACACCGCTGAGTGTTTGAGACAAGCCCTCGATCGCGTCTCGCACTTGAGAAGAAATAAATGAAAAAGTACGCGGTGAGAGATCTTCCTGTAATTTCCTCGTCGTCGTCAGCTCGCGTCTGGCTGATGGGAGCTGACAGAACTGGGCCTGCAACACAAACAGGACGAGGCCGAGCACCTACGAGTCTAAACTCTCTCGCTCCGTCTCTGGACTGCTTCGGATTCATGTAAAGAGCGGCGCCGGTACTGTTTCACAGACTCGGCGGTCCTTAAAGAATTACTGCGAGAGGAGAAGACAGAGCGGAGGAGGGAAGACGCTGATGGAGGCTGAAGGCTGTGGAGCTCCAGCAGGTTCCCTGTGACTGCTGGGTACAATAATGTTATTCCTCCAGTTACTGCTGCTTTATTGGTACCACAACTGGATCTGCTCGGTTCTGAAACCTGTCGTCTCTTCCAGTGTTTATATGAGAACATTGTACTTGGCTCTATTAACATATCGAGCTGCACGTTGCCTTTAAAAGCATCTTAATGTCGTCTGATTTGAGCGAAATACACGATATTAGGTGAAAATGGTAACGATAGTATAAAACACTACACTGCACAGATGCACAGTGAGTGTCGGCTCATTGTTCGGTTCACTTCGCTGCTCTACAAGTGTCGTTTTCACCTCAGCAGGCAGCTGTTTAACTGAAGAAGCTCTGTTAGCGACCTGTTGAGCCGCAGACAGACGGTTCGAGAGCAGCTGGTGAACACGGTGAAGAGTCAGATGTTTCCCTGGAGACCAAAAACAGAGCTAAATGAGGGCGTGTACTGGAGCAAACATGACTTCAAATGAGAAAATACGTTGTATGATGTGATGATATGTTAATGTTTGTGTTTACAGCCGGTGTCTGCTGCCCCCAAGTGGCCAAAAAGTGTCCTCCATCCAGTCACGTGTTGATCAGAGGAGCTTCTTCCTTTGTAAAGTCTCATTTCTGGCCTGATGAGCGATGAACCGTTTCAAATGTTTATGTTCAGCATTTTTGAGTTTAGTGTGTTAGCATGCTAACAGTTGCTACTTAGCGCTGAACACAAAGCACAGCTGAGGCTGATGGGGATGTCAATTTGAAGGTATTTGATCGTAATGTTGAATTTTGACCTGATGATGGCACGAGATGAAAATTCAGGGGATCAGCGAAGTCAGTAAGATTCATCCAGGACCTGGTGTCACAGCCTCGTCTCGTAAACACCTGGGTTAGGATTATTAAAAGATTACGATCTGGCTCTAAATAACTGCTTCCTTGAATCAATCACCACTGCTTGGTTAGAACTGCTTAAAGATTTTGCTTTAACTCGTCAAAAACTTTGGGATGGCGACCGACCTGACCTACAATTAAAACTGACTCTTGACTTTACCTAAGCGACTTCCTCCCGTCATGGACTTTCTGGCTCTTTATACTACATTTGTCCTTCACGTCCGTCATTATCGCCCCCTGCTGGTACATCTTCATACATGTCTATAGTTTCGGTGTCTAGGCGAGGCAACCCGTCACTTTGTAATGAGACTGGGCTGTCGTCCAATCAAGTTATTTCAGTCTGAGGCAGAATGGTTGACTGGCTGAGCAACAATATGAGCAAACAGAAAGATTAAGTACATAATCAGACTTTGTGGCTGTGGGTCAGAGGTCGTCAGGCACCGCTGGGCTGTAACAAGACGGCTGCTGCCCACCTTCACTGGTAGAAGATACGTCCAGCAGCAGCAGATATGACTGTGAACTCTTTATGGAGGTTCACGCTGATCTATAATTCACACTGCGTGTTTGCACCAGGAAATTCCAGCAGTTAATAATTGACTCTTGCATACAGTCGCAGAAATGCCTCCGCTGGAGTGGAGACTCTTGAAACCACGAGACTGGAATGCCAAGTATTCTCTCGGTTTGCTCGAGATCTACTGTTCTGTTCTGTTCTGTTCTGGTCGTGCACAAAAGAGAGACGGAGAGAAAAACTCCTTCAAAACCAAGACTCATTAGTGCACAGAACCACCGAGTGATATCTCTGTCCCTGTCCTGTGAGCTCAGGTGTTAACACAGCCGCCTCTGCAGTAACAGGTGCCGGTTTTCTATCTCGTCTGAAATGAAGCTGTTTGGCTATTAAAATCTCATAACCATCCACATCTTATCAGCCTGCGCTGCTTTGAGGATGAAATCTGTCTCCTCCACAGATAAGAGGACAGGTCGGAGGAAGAAATACGGTCGGATTGTCCCTTTATCTGCCCTCACCGATGATGCTCAAATCCACCAGGACGCCTGACTGACTGAGTGACTGAGTGGATTTTGGGATTCAGCAGAGAGCGAGCTGAGATTGCTGAGTTCATTCCCGCCCGGCCGGGGTACATATCAGATAACGCTGTCGCTTTCTGTTTGAGCTGTAATTTCCTGGAAGACGAGGCGCGATGTGACAGATGGCGCTCATGGTGAAAGAGCTGCCGAGGACGAGGACATGTTGCACCGCCGTCAAACCTCCGGAGGGACCGGAGCGAGCGGGGACACGAGGACGGGCCGGACGCCACTTCCACTTTTCCTTTTCTTGCACTTCTTTCTGCAGAAACAGCGACTGCGAGGCCCGTCAGAAAGCCTCGGGTCAAAGACGCCAGTTTAGCATTTGTAAAATCTTGTTAGTGTTTGTGTTGAGCTGATCGAGTTCTGCAGATGAAGCGTCTGATTCTTCCTTTAATCAAAGGTGCAGATTTGGTTGAAAGTGAAAGTGTTCCCAGCTCACTGTTGATGCTTGAAAACGTGAACTGTGAGGAGATTTATGGACGTGAGGGAGATGAATGAAATGAAACAGCGTCTTTAAAGCTGCATCAGTCTGTTTTTGGCCACTAGGGGGCAGTGAAACACGATTACAGATACAGCTAACCATCACCAACAGCTGCGTATTCACACATTAAACACAGAGCAGCATAATTATTCCATCAGGGTCGCGTTTGTGTTCACATGATGAAAGTTAGCACAAGTTTTTCTTCTGTCTTTGGTCTCCAACGACTCCTGAGAAACATATCTGGCTGTTTCGCTGCTACATGTTCCACTTTCTGCACCCCAATACACAAATAAAAGTGACCAGACTTTTATTTGTGTCCTTGTTATTCAGATGTAAGATAAACCAGACAGCAAGACTCTCTGTAAAAGCTTTTGTGTGCACCTTTCTGCAGATAATACAGACGAGAGGGAGTCAGATTTACAGGCATTGAGTCTAAAAATAAAAAGAAGAAACCGGCCTTGTGTAATTTTCGGCTCTAATCTCCCCCAGGTCACCAAACCAGCACTTACCACAGAGAAAACAGAGGACGTGACCTCAGCGAGACGTACTGTAACTATGACGCTCTGCTTCTCATTAAAGCCTCTATAAAAAGACCTCCAGATATAAACTGTGAGCAGCAGCGAGTTGTTGGGAAATGAAAATTCCTGATCATCGCGCCGCCTCCATCTTCCCTTAACCCCTCTGCTGCTGCGTGACTCCGCTTCAGACCAGCAGATCGACTTTAGAAAGAGTCATTCAGTACTCACTGAGGAGGAAACAGCCAACTTCCTCATTCCTGTCAGAGCGGCGAGCGGCGCTGACCGTCACTAAGTGGACGCCGACCTCTGACTCTGACTCAACAGGCACCAGCTGATCAGACACAAGTGTGAAACCCGTCCTGGTTTCTCTGTTCGGAGAGTCAACACTCAGCCGGTGTGAGCCGCTCTGTCAAACAACATGAAACAATCGGCTGCTGACTGTGGCTTCAGTCCAACACGCTCACTTCTTCTGTGTGTCACTGCCCGACCCGTTCAGTCCAAACAGAACCGTGATCCAAACCAACACCAAGAAACTACATGTACAGCTCACTGTGAGAGCACCAGTGGAAATAACTCCGCCTCGTTAGCTGCCATTACACAGATTCACTAATAATCAGAGTAAAATATGTAAACGCTTATTTCTATCATTTCACTCTGGTTGGAAGAAATATAATCTTTCTGCTCGTGTTCGCCTCTCGTGGGCGGAGCATCATACGGGAGGTGACGAGGGACAAAACATGGCAGGAGTGAAACAAAGCAACTGATTTGTTGGAGGCCTGAAAGGAAGCAACGATTGTCGAATCAGAATATAACTGATGGTTGAAAGGCTCCAAACAACGAAGCCAGAATTCACCGAACCGCCGACCAAATCCAGAACAGCTGGAGAGGTTCGAACTCAGTTAGCCCGCTAATGTTACGAGGCTAAGAGTCAAACCTGACGCAGAACTTATGGATGATGATCTAATGAGAGAGCGACGGTTTGTGGATGTGAGGTTTAAGGACGACTCGTCTGAGATGACCGGTCAGTTCAGTCTGGACATCACAACGTTAGTTAACGTTAACTCGATAAACATGAACGTTTTATTGACAGAACAGGTGGAGAAAAAACTTCTTCTTCTGTTATATATATGTTATATTTCTGTTGGATGAGATGCTTCACAGCAGGCAGAACTACTTCGTATGTGATGTAAAGCTCATGTCATGTAAACACACACGTCATTATCAGATCAGTTTATTTAGCGTCCGTGTAAAGAGTTCAGCTGGATTCTCTAATCAGAAGGATTTCACTCAGAATAAAGACATATTGTCAGCGTGATCGCAGCAGATTGGCAGATTGTGTTTTCTTTCTTGTTTATGAGCGTGTTGGGAACAAAAATCGACCCAGTTGTGTCAAAATGTCCTTTTCTTCAGCCGTAACGAGAGTAGTAGCAGCAGCGGTGACTCAACCTGCCGCTGCACCCACACCCCGCCTTCCTCCACACACACACACACACACACACACACACACACACACACACACACTCTTGTGTAGCAGCTGCAGCCTCCCATTGTCCTGCTCCATCTCCTCCGCTGTAAGTTAACGAGCCTCCGTCTGCATCACACGCAGGCTGATGATTTAATTAAGACGGACGCCGCGTCGTATGAAAGTGATCCCGTTGATCACGTGACTCGCTGGAGCCTCGACCGGAGATCGTTCTGTCTGTTTAGACACCCTGACGGGGAGGGCGCCACAAAACCAGACAAAGGGGGGACCTTCTGAGTCCCCGAGAGGAGAGAGGAGGTATGACATGACACCTCACCCACCCTTTTCCTGCCTGACAGAAGTATGTGGACACGTCTGCTCTGACCCCTGTGCACTCCCGTCTACATACTTTTGGCCATATAGTGTGTCAGACAGTGTACGTGACGCGGAGAGAGACAGAGGGCGAGGGAGCATCATTGTTATGTCTCCTCACCGACACACACACACACACAGTCGTCTCACACACACACACACACACACACTCACACACCTTGTCAGCGGCGGTAACGGATGAGTCACCGTCCGTAACTTCTCATCAGGTTGCTGTTTGTTTCTGTCCGGCAGGATGAATGAGCCGACTCAAGAGCTGGATTTATGTGAGAGCCAATCAGACGGGGCCCGTTACTACGGTCCAACGGTTACCATGGCGATCGTACAACAGGGCTCTAACGGAGACGGCCGCTGCGAACAGATTCAGACAAATATCTATAGAGAGGACGGTTGTTATTGGATGAATAAACAGCTGTCAGCAGAGCGCTGGAGACATGCAACAGAAGGTAAAGACAGGTGATGAATGCCTCCAGGTGGGACGGAACATCACAGCCATGTGGCCGTACACGAGCCAATCAGAGGCCTCCATACATCCACATCTTTGAAGTGTCTTCACATTATAATGTGAACAAGTCATAACTGACGCACTGTACGCTCCACTGAAGTTCATCCGTATACGTATAGATTACAAGCACCTCAAAGTTAGAGTTTTCATTGGTCAGTACTCGATTGTGATTGGCTGATGGGTGTCAATTAACTCCTGATATAAGAACGCCAATCAGACTTCTGGCTGCAGACACCTCGACGTGAGACGTAAATGTTTTATTTTTAATTTGAATATTTTATTTACAGCGCTGATCAGTTCATCCTCTGAACACCACAGGGTGGCGCTGTGACACGTTAGCTGCAGGACGTAGCCGGCACCGTCCCTCTGTCTGGACCTCAGGGTTCTGATTGGATCCTTATTGGAAAGGTCTGTGAATATTCTCATTCATCCAGGTCATAGTTATCTCAAGGAAATTGAATCGAACGCAACTGGATTTGGTTTTTGTCTTGAAGACGTTTCACCTCTCATCCGAGAGGCTTCAAGCCTCTCGGATGAGAGGTGAAACGTCTTCAAAGACAAAAACCAAATCCAGTTGCGTTCGATTCAATTTCTTATTGGAAAGGTTTGGATTTTATTTCAAATTTGACTCAGTCCTCAATTAGGATTTTACAAGTAACTAAGCAGATTACATGGTGTAATGCAAACTTAAGTACGAGTAAAACTAGACTTGAAATTAGACAAAAAATGACTTAATTACAGTAATTTGAGTATTTGATATTAGTTACTTCCGCCCCTGCTTCCATTCGCTGTTAGGGTTCCTTCATATTGATTTTGAGAACGATATCACAGCTGCTTAGCTAGCCAGCCCTGCTCTCCACACAAACATGAGTTATATTTACTGTAATAATGCCACCGGAGCAGTGAACAGCGTCTCCGTTACATCAGGACCTGACGGCGATGTGATGACTCTTCCAGCTATTAGTCAAACCCTCAGGTGTTGCCAAGGAAACTGAGTCACTGCTGTTGAAAATCTTCACACTGTGATGCCACAGCGCAGGAAGACACAAAAGTAGACTACGTTAGATTATCTGTGACGAGGTGACCGTGGTACCGCTCACATGGACCCACTGTGCAGAACCACAGAGACGTAAAGGTGCATTTCAAACATTTACAGGATGAAACACGCAGCAGCAAACAGGATCCAGCAGAGACACAACAGGCCGCCATGAGAACATCTACAGGAGAAAGCCTCAGACGTCCGTCAGCTCAGTATCAGCACCCAGAGGATTACTTCAGATCGACCTCAGTGTGAGGAGTTAGTGCTTAAACTAATGCAAATCTACATTATTGATTATCTGTCTGAACAATCGATGAGTTGATTAATCTGTGGAGGGACAGAAAATACCCCCAAATCTCCACAAGAGCCAAAATATTCACTCAACAATGACATGAGGCAGAGACGAGCATCTGAGACACTGGAGGCCAAGAGTGTGGACTTCAATCATTAATTGATTATCCACATTATTGATATTCATGTTCTTGACATCAACTAATCAATAAATTGACAGTTCTCCTGTCTGTTAGTTACAGCATCACTATGATCGACTGAACCATGAAGGATCCATCTGATCCTGCTTCAGCATCACCATCACTGTGGATCCGTTCACACACACACACACACACACACACACACACACACACACACACACACACACACACAGTCACTAAAAACATGTCGTTTTATTTCTATCATCATGTTTTAACTAAACAGACGGAGGATTCAGACCAGCACCATCCTCCTCCTCCTCCTCCTCCGTCTCCATCTCCATCCTATTGATATACAAAGTGGCATCTCTCCCATCCACACCCTACTCCCAGTGCGCATGCGTGCCGCGGCAAACAAAGGACCGGGCAATTAACCGACGGAGGACGGCTAATAAAGTTTGACTCGCTGCAGGAATAACATCCAGCATCGATGCAGCAGCAACGGCAGATGCGTGCGTGTGTGCGTGCGTGTGTGTATGTGTGTGTGTGTGTGGTTCAGGTACGATTCTCCATCAACCCCCCCATCAACCCACACGCGCTCCCCAAACCCCCCCCCCCCCCCTCCACCATCCATCCTTCTTCTTCTTCTTCTTCTTCTTCTTCTTCTTCTTCTTCTTCTCAGTGCAATAAAACGGAAACATGAGATCAATAATTCATCTGAATCATGACATAATCTGGTTAGAGACGTGTGTGTGTGTGTGTGTGTGTGTGTCACACCTCCACACAGACAAAGAGGTGGGGCGAGCAGCGGAGGTGCTCCTCTTGTTTCTATCACTGTTTACTGGCTGCAGATGATCAAGAAACAAGATAAATAAGAAAAGAAAAAGAAAACACGCGCGCTCCTCTCCGCGTTGCCATGGCAGCGCGAGGACATTAAATAATCACAAACAAATTTGAGAGCGATCAATAAATCAGAGAGACGCTCCGTGCGCGTTTTCCTTCAATAAAAGTGTGAAAAACGAGAATGTGTGTGCGCGTGAGTGTGAGTGTGTGTGCGCGGCTGAAGCGCGTGTGCCTCCAGACTGTACACACCCCTTTTTTGTGGGCTCGTGAACGGTTTTTTTTTTCCGCCTGGAAAAAAACGGAGCGCAGAAGAAGAAGAGACGATGTGTGAGTTCAGTAAAATGTTAAATTGATCTCAGCTCTTCTTCTTCTTCTTTTTCTTTTTCTTCTTCTTCTTCTTCAAACCGTCAAACCGCGCGGATCTTTTGTCTCGCGCCCAGCAGCGTGCGCTCCCCAGATGGAGAGATGGAGGAAAAGAGACAAAAGAGATGTGGTGGAGAGAATAAATGTAAAAAAAAAATAAAAATAAAACCCAACAAGCATCCGCAGAGCTGTGTGTGTGTGAGAGAGGGAGCCGGGCGGGTTCGGGGGCTCGGTTCTTACCGTGCACGCTGAAGTTCGGACGCTCCTCTGCTCTCCTCGCAGTCTCAAGTCGCGGCTGCTGTAATATTTTGCGGCTTCTCCTGCGCGCCCAGCGGCTTGTGCCTGCTGCACGGTACGGCTCCACTCGGCGATCCTCCGCCTGCGCGCACACGCACCCGAGCGCACACGCGTGGGTTCGTGCACGCACGCACACAGCTCGCTGATGCACGATCCAAAAATGTCCCTGTTGAGGAAGATGTGTTTAACTGTGTGATGTCACACACTTCCTGCTGGTTTCGATCCTGTGGCTGTTAGCGGATATCTGAGTGTTATTGATCACTAATATTTCAATAACCCGCCTCGATCATTGATCTTAATCTGAATAATCTGTGTGGAGGAGTCAGAGCTCAAACTGAGGCTGCAGCTGAACATCCAGCTCTTCACTCACGGCTTCATATCTGTTGGATCTTCACGGCGGATTTGTGTTATCACTAAACAATTACTCTGATTTTCTTCTGCGCTCTGGACGGTAATGTACATTTTCTGTGCGCGTGTTTTAGAGGAAATACGGCTCCTCTCCTCGGCGTGTCTCTGTGCCCCCGCTGCCTCTGCGCGCCCCCTGCCGGCCACCGTAGCTGCGCGCTGTGTCTGTGGCTGCAGTCACCTGTTGGTGCGCAGACACCTGACAGCCCACAGGTGGAACAACACACATCACTTCCACTAACGAAAGTACAATTAGCTTTTATTCTTTACTCGAGTAAATGTACCAGAGTAATCCTCCACCTGTCTGCATGCTGGCTCAAGAAAACAATCACAAGTCTTCTTAAAATGATCGATAAAGCAAGTTTAAACTGATTTCATTCCAATAATCAGAAAGAAATTGCTGAATATCAGATCTGATAATTTCACATTATACAAACATCTGACTTTTACTTTTCACTTGATACTTGATTACATTTAATATCAGATACTTGAAGACTTTTTCTGTGAACTATCGGTGACTTTACATTTTAATAATACTCGAGTACTGTAGTTCAGTATGAGTTTGAGGTACCTGTAGCTTAACTTGAATATTATTTTCATGTTAGTTTCTACTCGTACCCCACTACATCTTGTAAATGTTCTACTTTTGCCAAGTTATTTTACAAAGAATGATGCAGAGCTCATAGAATATGTTTTGTTATAAGGCTGATAAAAGAAATAGATATTAGGAAATAAATTATTTTAATAATCTCACGTGTCCATAATAAAGTCGAGGTTTGGACTGAACAAACATCGTGAACGTCTCGACAGCATTTTACACTTTGTTAAGAATCTTTACGGACCAAACGATGGATGGGTTACTGGAGATATTCAGGACTTTACTTGTGAAAGAGTATTTTCACAGTGAGGTATTAATACTTTCACCCTGGTAAAGTTAGTCCGCCAGTTCTCCACAGTGAATTGAGTTTACAGGTCCAGAAGAAGCTGCATAGAATCTGATAAACTGCATATGGTGACGTCACTCAGTGCCTAAGATGCATTGTGGGTAATGTAGGCAGGAGGTTTTGAAAAGCAGTCCAGTGGTCTAACATTGTTGGACTCACTGTGGACAGTTTCAAAACAAGTGATCCAAATGGATCCATCAGAACCAGAAATATCCCTACATTACCCACAGTACAATAATGTGTCCAGGCTTTTCTCTGCCTGAGGAGGTTTGTCCTCACACGTCATGTTCACTGACTAATCAATACAATTTTAATTTAAAGCTTTAGTCTATTGTTTAAATCAGTATCTGAAGTTGCTCCGTTACAGAGAGAGGTTCTGATGATGTTCTTAATATTTACTACAGGAAGGATCAGTTCTGTTCGACTGACAGTGAAATATTAAATGTTTGACTCTCAGTGCTTCGCTGTAGTTCTGACATTCAAACACTAGATGGGGATGTTTGCAAAGAAATCCGATGATCAGCCGGTTCCTCTGAACCCGGCTGAGAAACTGTTCCAGGGTTCAACCTGCAGTGTAGGTTCTGAAGGTTCTGCTCGGCTTTTTGTGAGACTTTCTACATTTACTCAGCTGCGTCTCAGCTGCAGGTTATTGTACAGAGTGGATTTAAATCCACTGCATGCAGACTTTATATTTACATATCAGCCACCTACAAAGCTCCATCGATGCTAGTTCCCTGAGTCATAATTTAAAAAATAGAAATTTAATAAATTAAATTAAAGTGAGAAATGAAGTCCTGGATCCGTCTCTTTATTCTGATCCAGACCAAACGTTAGCAGTATCTGTTTGTTCTGGGTGGAGACACATCGTCTTTCTAAGTTTCATGAGAAATCAGTAGTTTCTGTTTAATCCTTTGACGAACCAACAAACGACCTCCTCGTCGAGGTTATAATAATCTTGCGTGGCCAACAAACCAGCCTGTTTCCTCCTCGGTGTCTCTGTGGGTTCAGTGTTTCTGTCTTTACGTGCAGGATTTAACTGTTTTCTCCTGAATGAACACACGTCTTCACCGTCAGTGTCAGAGAGTGAGTCAGCACTTTGTTATCTTCAGCTCCGGAGGGATCCTCGGGGTGAAGACCAGCCCTCCTCCCCTCCCTCCCCTGCAGCAGGAAGTATGTGGGGATTAGGAGGAGGTCAGTTTGTTCTGACCGACCCGGCTGAGCGTGACCTCTGCTGATAAATCCTGCCTGTTTGAGACGGCCTCACTGCTTCTGAACTATAAGCGACCCCTCAGGTCCTTCATCCCTCGCTGTTTGCTAACATCCAGAGCTAAACCCGACAGCACTAAGCACACGTTGCACCAACAAAGCTGCACAAGCCTCTAAAAGGTTTATCTGACCGCTGTGATGATGCTTTAAAGAAAGTTCTGGTGGGACAGAAATGGAACAGCACCAGGGATAATTCACATCCGAGCAGATTCTCTGTTCTGCTGCTCTGCGGTGGGAAACATCCGTCCTCTGCTGCTCCATGTGACCGGTATCTGCTTGTATCTCCAGACTCGGTGGATGTGATGACGTGAGCACCGACAGCAATCGTAACTCGGCGCTGGTTCTGTTCCTACGCTTGTTTTTCATTTGCAGCTGAGTCATCGGGTCAGAAACACCTGAGATTAACATGAAGCAGTGTGTCGAGGATAAAGAGATGAACTGAAGTGAAGATTCGGCCTCAGGGTTAAAAACAGAAACTGTCTGAAACATCAGAGTCGAGTTCAAAAGCAGCTTTGAAGCGTTCTGGTTCTGGTGATGTGGCGAGGACGAGTCACGACAGACGGACCACACTCATCACCATTATTACCTCCATCAGGGAGGTTCTGTTCCTGTCCATCTGGTGTCAGCGCCGTTGGTTTGTTGAAACCCGTTAAATGTTGCTGTGGATCCAGATAAAGACACAGAACCAGAACATTGTTCTTCTCTTTCTTTGACATGGTGATTTAGGCGGCTGGGATCTGTCTCGAACGCAGATCCAGATAAAAATCCAGCTGATAGAAATATATTTGATTTGATTGGGTTTGATTGATCGTAAACAGGCCCAACAATCAATGTTTCAGTTAGCAGAACAGCAGGAAATTAATTTTCACGTAACGTTTCATGGTTCGTCTGATTTTCTGCTTTTCCATCAAATGATTTGAACGTCACCGTAATAAAGTCGAGGTTTGGACTAAACAAACATTGTGAAAGTCTATTTTTTGGTCTACGCACCAAACAATCAGCGGATTGATGAAGCATTAGCACTAAAGTAAAGGGTAACTCCGCCAGTTCTCCACATTAAAGTGTTTACAGGTGTCGAGGAGAACGACTGTCACTCACAGAACCAGAACATTTTGTGAGATGGGAAGTTTTTCTCCATATTCATTCATTTCTCAGAGGTGATGAAAACTCTCAGGTGTGTTTAGTCGGCTGGTTTCTATCAGTGAGAACAGTTTGATGAAGATCCAGATAAAAATCCAGATCAGGCAGATTTGAATATATTTGATGTGATTGGGCTCGATGAATTAAAGACAGTTTGTCTAGAGTCTAGATTTTCTATTTGACTCAAAAACGAACCTGAATGTTTGTGTTAAACTTCCTCAAACACTCAGACGATCTCGTGTTTCACCTCTTCAGGTTTCTATCTGACTCTTTATAAGAGCTTAATGGTAATAAACGTCTCCGTCAGGCTTCAAAGAGTTTGCTGCGTCATCATTTGTCGGTAAATGGTTCAGATGGTGGCAGCGCTCAGTAATCACAGGGAGCTGAAGACTAAGTAGTCATGAACCTTCCTGTCTCTCCCAGGAGCCAAATTAAACCCCAACATGTTGTGTTTGACAAGGACTAATCGTTACTTATTATTCATCATTCTGGTAAAAAAGAAAAGACATATTTCACTGTGATGGAGCCTGATGGTGGCTCTGAGCAGAGTCTTTGTCTTCTTCACATTCAGGATCAGAAACTTGCAGGAGAGAAATAAACCAGGCTGACCAATCAGAAGTCTTACAGCCTCCATGTGGTCTCTGTTTTCTCTTCAGCCTCAGAACGTAAATAAAACCACAACACATCTCGATCATGATGATCAAAACCAAGTGACGACGACGAAAAGTTTCGAGCTGACGGGTTAACGTCTGCAGCTCCACAGGTTCACCAACCTCCCCAAACTACCTGAAGACCAGAGAGCTTGTTTCATAAGACCTTCTCCTCCACGTCTCCTACATGTCCCTGTCGTCCTCAGCAGGACGGCGGGCGGAGGAAGTCTGTGTTGGCTTCACCGCTGACAGACGTCAGCAGGAGTCCCGGCTCCGTTATCTCACATCTTTGGTAGATGTCTGAAAACGGCCACAGGAAATGTTTGTCTTCCTCATCCTGTTTTGGGGCGTTTGGAGGTTTTAGGGGCTGCTGGCAGAGAATCAAACAGCAAGAGACAAGAGGCTCCTGTGATCCTCCGGTCCGTCTCCACCAGGTTCACATCTCAGCCCGGGGGGGTTTACTTCAGAAGGTCTTGTGCTGACGATCGACTGCTTTGTTGCTTCTTGATGATCCGTTCATGACGGCCTGTAGTGGGTCGTGGTGTTCTGATCCAACCACTCACAGGTGAACCTCTAAACGATACGCTGACACAGTTATGACGGATCGTGTGAGAAAGAAGAAGAAGAAAAGATGTCAGAGGAGTCAAAGATCAGATCAGACTCTCGGTTGGCTTCAGCAGTAAAGGACTCTGCGTCTCTGCTGCTTCCCTACAACACCAACAGTACGAAACACTAACGTTAGCTTAGAAATGGAGTCCGCTAACGTTAAAGGCCCCGATGCTCCATCTGAACACAGGCCTGGTGGTGTGAAGCATGTCTGATCTGTGGTGAACAGGCTGGAACATGCAGCGGTGACTGAAGTGGTTCATCAGCTCCTCGTCACTCAGCAGAAGGATCAGCCGCTCAGACTCAACACCAACACATCCACCCCCACCCTCCCCGACGCCGGAGGTGGAGCTGCTGCGCTAACGTCGTTGTGCTTTTGTAAAGCTGGGCTGAACTCATTCCTCAAACTAAATCCACTTTGACCCTGACTGAAGGAGGAATCCTCCGGGGCTTAAAGACCATCCCTGCAGGGACGAGTGTTACTTAACCTCTGGCAGCAGTGAGAGGTCAGAGGTCGCCGAGGTCGCAGCGTCCAGCCTGCTGACCTGTGAGTGTGATAATGGGTGGAGAAACACCTCGGAGACAAACAGGTGAGGAACAAAACACCTAGCGCCAATAACCTCAGGCCTGTAGAGACAGTTAACCGAAGCAACGAGCCGGTTTACAACCTGACGTCCCTCCAACACTTCATATAAACGTCTGAACTTTCTCCTCCTCACAGCTTCAGAACAGCCTCCTTACTTCAGTTTGATGCATCTGAGCTGAATTATGGATTATTGTTATTTCCCAACATCACCAGACTGATTTCAACCTTCCTCTCTTTGTTGCTGCTGTCTTTGTGGTGCGTTCAGGAACAGCTGGGACAAATCCTACTGATTCTACCTTTAACTTTATGACACAAGGTTCAGTTACCAACTGGAAGTTAGCTTGTGCAGTGCTGCATGGAGAGCTGAAGTCAGCCTGGTGGACCCACCGGACCTTATTTTAGAAACAATTGTAAAATAGTCAGTGGAGAGAGACGAATACATTTATGACCCTGTTTGCATTGTGCCATGAATTGCACTTATAGTGTTTGTGAATTAAAAAGATAATTTTCCAGGTCATAAAGTCCTAAATAAAGTAAAATATCATCTGGTTCTGTTGGAGCGAGAGCACCGACACCAGCTCGGACCGGCCCGATGGTTCAGATCATCTGAACATGAGCTTCACGTTGTTCTGCTCGGCTCTCTGAGGATCAGCTGTGAGCCGTCAGTGTGTTTCTGCTCCTCAGAGTGTGTTCGAGCTGCTGACAGTCACAGGATCACAGAAACCGCAGAAACATCGTGGTTCTGGTGTCGTACGAGTTCACAACGAGCCCAGAGCGTCAGAATACAAAGACCTCACACAGAAACATGAAGCAGGTCAGACGCCTCCTGCTGCTCATGAGGCCGCGAAGAAAAACTGATCAGGAGATTAAAACATCAGTAAAACTTTATATTTCTGCTCTCTGCCATCGTCTTCATGCAGACGTGAGAATGTAGACGGTGCTGTGATTGTTCTGATGGACGACTGGACCCCAAAGTGACAGGATGGACATAAACCAGCAGGGTCAGGGGTCGTTCACACACACACACACACACACACACACACACACACACTGTGTTTGGATTACACTCGGTGCTGTCGACCCACAGCTGGAATGTTAATGCTCCACCATATAGCTCGTTATGTGATCACGCAGCCTGCAGCTCACGGGCCTGGTGTCAGAACCAGAGAGAGTCAGATGTTCTGAAGGTTCTTCTCCGGCTGCTTCTGGAGCAGCAGGAGGACGAACGTTTGGCAGAAGACAGTTTGCTGGACTCTTCTTCTGCTGTGTGAATGTTTCTGTGTGATATAAAACCTCCCTCAGTACCAGCTGTTCGTCCAGAGGTCCAGAAACTGCTCGGTTCTGAAAGGATGTAAATATTTAACTCAGCTGCAGAACCAGGATGTTAGATCTCCTCAGATCATTTCTCACCGATCAGAAGCTTTTTGATGAGAACAGCTGATCTGTGTTTATTCTTCACACACTCGCCCTGATTCTGATCCACACTGTTCTGGTTCTGCTCATGGTTCTAATCTCTCATGTCGTATGTTGATGCAACACCTCCTCACACCTACACAACACAACAGGTCGACTGTCAGCTCCCAGAACAACATGACCTCCAGACTGGACCTTTGTCACAGGACAGTTTGGTTTCGGTTTCTTAAGTTTCCATAACGTTGTGATTTTGGTAGAAATAAGAACATTAATCATGTAACTTCAGTCCTGCACACACGGGACTTATGTAATATCCTCCACGTGACGAAGGACTTCTGATTGGACCCAGAAGAGACAGAACATGAAAATAATATCAAAGAATGTTTTTGGTTTGTGAAGCAGGACGATGATTTTAATATGAAATAACAGCAATATATAAATAAGAAATCAAACATGTTTATTTGTTCCTATAAAAGCTTTTGTTTCCTGAAGTTCTCACAGATTCTCTTAAACTGAAAGACATGTTTGGAGCTTTGGATCACATGGTTTGATCTCTATCAGCAGATGGAGTCATATTTCAGCACTTTGTTTACTTCTCGTCCCTGTTGGTTTGCAGGCTGAGGTCCAAAGTTCAGTTCTGACCTTTGACACGACAAATGGACGCGACAACATCTCACATCAACATCCTCTCAGAAGGTTTAATTTATTCTAAACTCTTCTCCTCCTCTCCTCGTGCTGCCGTTGTGCCTCTGAGCCTTCTACCTGTGCTCATCAGCTCCAGGCTCTGGTTCATTCAGACTCCTGACAGCAGGAGGAGTCAGAGAGACGGCCGGCTGCAGGAGGAGGAGGAGGAGGAGGAGGAGGAGGAGGAGGAGGCGCTGGGTGGAGGTGGAGCTTCAGGATCATTGTCCACAGGTCTGACTGACTGACTGAGTGAGTGAGCGTCTCCAAAGTTTCACCGGCCGCTCGTGGACTCGCTTCAGCTGCACGTTGGACTGTTGACCCGCCGACACCGAGCCGAGCCGAGGACCGGACCGGACCGGACCGGGACGCACGGAGGAGCGCGCGGAGGAGTCCGAGCTCCTGCAGGAGCAGAGCTGAAAGTTTTTAAAGTCTCTGCTGGAGGAGGAACGCGCGAGACAAAGAGTGGATGTACCGCTGACTGACTGTCTGACTGTCTGACTGACTGTCTGACTGACTGTCCGCCTGCAGCCTGCAGCCGCTCAGCACGGACGGGATGGACTGAAGCTCCCGGACCCGCTGCTCTTTTTGTTTCTGCTGCTCGGAACCGAACTCGCAACACATGAGTTGGATCTCCGGGACGCGCGGCTTCCACACAGAGAATCCCCGGGGAGCGAGATAACGAGGGGACGGGATGGACAACTTCTTCACCGAGGTAACACACACACACACACACACACACACACACACACACACACACACACACACACACACACATATAACTGTGGTATCAGAAGAATACACGCGTCATAAAATGAGCCTGAACAAAGTTATTCAAATGTGCTCTAGTAGGCAAATGAGTGTGATCAGACTCAGTCAGGCTCAGTCAGACTCCTACTGGACCATCAGGCGGGTTTAACGGGACCAAAGGTGTCAGAAAGAACTTTAAACGAGTTCTGAAGCAGGGTCCTGGTCCCTGGTCTGGTCTGGGAGCTGGACCGGGTCCCAGTGGGTCTCTGGTATTTCCGCACCTCTTTTCTGGTTTCCTCCAAGAAAAAAAAAAAAAAAAGTCCTGTGAAGCTAAATATAGAAGTCTGGAGCTGAGTCCCACCAGGAGCTCCTGATTGGACAGAACACAGCAGGAGGCCTGGTATTGATTATTGGTGATTGGTTTATTGGGTTTATGTTGGAGGACAGATTCTGATCAGCTGTGTGATGCTGCAGCTCTGAAGGTATCATGAGTTTAATCATGTTGTGTTGATGTTGTGGTGAAGCAGAAGATGTCTGAAGTGTCTCCAGTTTGTCTTCAGATGTTCCATCATTATGAGATGAAAAGTGCAGATTCTTCCATATTTGATTTATTATGAGTATACTGGTGAGTTGATATTTGTTTCAGCTCTTTATTAGACGTGGGACCAGTCAGTTAATCAATAAAGTGACAGATTATTGTTGATAATCTGTCGCTCTCTCAGCAGAAACATGAACGTCTCGACTGTGTTCTTGAATTAGAGCTGCAGGATTAATGGATCAGCTGATGAGTTGATTAGTGGCCAACGATTTATATTACTGACTGAACACGGAGTCATTTTAGAAGAATAACTGAACATCTTTCACGTCGTCTCGAGCTTTGGAAACACTCTTTGACAGTTTATGACCATTTTGTGACATTTTACGCACTGAACAGCTTTCCATTTATCCAGAAAATCATAAACAGATTAATTAACAGTAAAAATTTGGTTCCAGCAATCACATCGATTCTGATTGGTTGCAGCAGTGAACTGAATTGCTTGCTGTCAGGCAGTTGATGGACACAGTGAGACATTTTAAGACGAGTAACTGCTGAGACAAACGTTTAAAGTTGTTTCCTTTAATAGAAAGTAAAAAGAAAGTCGAGCTCTGATCGTTAGACGGCTGAACTAGACCCTGTCGTCATGACTGAAACCAGCCTGGTAGAGGTTTCAGTTTCAGCTCTGACAGGTGAGTCTCAGGTGTGTTTCGCTCCTCACAGCCGCCATGATGAACCTCAGCTCCGTCTGTCAGGAGGTTGTGTAAATCTTCCCGAGCCGTGACTCATGACTAATTCGCTTTATGTGCGGTCGATTTACGACATCGGTCTCCGCACCTCTCTGTTGGCGTCGCCCAGGTAACAGCAGCTACACCTGAGTCACCGCTGACCTTTCTTTTCCCTTCTGGCGCTCTGAGCCTTCTGGTTGTCATCACAGCGCCGTCAGCTCGACAACACATCGACTCTGCTCTTTAACACAGCGATTTAAAACCGGTTCCTCTCAGCTGGTGGTGTGAAACGGTTAAACACTTTGCTTCCTGGTTGAACGACCGCCTGCCTTGCTCATTGGTGCTCATTTTGAAAACCCAGTGAGGCCAAAGGTCACGAGGCTCTCTGAGCTCACGGCGCTCGTGAGTTAAACAAACAGCGTGGAGCTTTAAGGGTTTCTCTCCTGCAGCAGAGCCGGGCCGGGCCGGGCCGGTCTCGTGACCTGGGCTCGGTACATCTGGCCGCTGAGCTCTCCTGGAAGTCTCAGCCGCAGAGAGAGGGGGAATATCTGAGTGCCAGAAGCAGGCAGGCGTGCACAATAGTCTCAAATATCGGCCTGCGTGCCTTTATATCTGCCAGCTAATCGCAGCTGGAACAAAGAGCCCAGTCTTTAAGGAAAAGGGCATTTGACGAGGAAGCAAACCAGCTTCCAGCCGCCACATGTGGAGGCCAACAGTTTGAGCGGAGAGGAATGTGAGCCGGGACGGAAACCCGAGCGTTTCATATTTATAGTGAGGACAGTTGAGATGAGGGACGCACAGAGACGGAGGCCGGACAAAGACGCTCTGTCCACAACGAGCTGCGAGTCTTCAGCCGTCAGCCGTCAGCAGAGACCTCCTGAAGATGATCCTCGTCATCTAACGTCAGACCTGCAGGTCATCAGGAGCTCGTTTGGCTTCAACGAGGTCAAGCTGTGACTGAGATAAACATTTAAACGCTGATTTAAACTTCCTTTAACGAGCTGATAAAGTTCTGGTTCTGCTGGGCCTTCAGCTGCAGGGTGTCTCATCGTAGTAAGCCCGGCGTGTGTGTTCAGTTGTCGTCAGAGTTTCTTCCAGCAGCTTCACTTAAACTGAATGTTGAGAAAACAGCCAAACTGCAGAGCCGCAGCCGTGTTGACAGCGACGCGTCCGTCAGCAGAAGCTTTCTCCTCTCTAATTACTGAGCTGCAGCCAAAACAGTCTGGACCCGGGTCAGAACAGGGACTATAAATAGAGTCGGGCCCAACACTTCCAGGCTGCAGGTTTTCATCACTCGCTCATTTTTCTCTCCTGGCTGATGAATCACTTCACATCCTGCTCAGGTTTGACTTTTCTGCAGAGACG
The DNA here is from genome assembly GCA_039737535.1 of Lagodon rhomboides. Lineage (NCBI taxonomy): Eukaryota > Metazoa > Chordata > Actinopteri > Spariformes > Sparidae > Lagodon > Lagodon rhomboides. Next base: position 28,991,682 of record CM077797.1, read on the forward strand.
CCTGCCAAACGTAGAACCGCTCTGCACGAACCGGACCTTTTTTAAACGTCATTAATCATGAAGTGTAGTTTGACCCTGATGAGACAGTCGTATTAAACACCGGCAGCAGATACGACCTCCTGGTGTCAGAACCACAAACCCACTCGGTTTCTTTTGTGTTTCCACGTTTATGTGAAAAAAAAATGGATCCTGTAAAAATGAAGTGGTGGAAAAACGTGTTAACGCAGTAAAACGCAGCAGCTGTGTGAGGCAGGACGAGGCAGGTTCCTCTCAGGAGGAACGTCCTGACGCCTGCAGGCTGCAGGAGGGTCCACCTGCTCGCTCGCCCGCCGGGGACGCACGATTGGCTAATGTTCAGTTTTATAACATCCAATGAGCAGGCGGCGATGAGAGTGTGTGTGTGTGTGTGTGTGTGTGTGTGTGTGTGTGTGTGTGTGTGTGTGTGTGTGTGTGTGTGTGTGTGTGTGTGTGTGTGTGTGTGTGTGTGTGTGTGTGTGTGTGTGTTGACACAGCAGAGGCAGCCGGGCGAGGCGGACGGTTACAGGGTTTGTTTGTGTTTGAACTGGCGGGCGTGGCGCCTGATAGGCTTCACCTGGGCACCAATCAGAGAGCAGGACGGCCTCAGCTGTGGGGTTTAGCAGCGATCGCTGTCAGCAAAGGCAAATTAATTCATCATCAGAGACAAAACACACTCACAGATAACGTGTGAACACAGGAAACATGAGGCGATGATGCATCGTCTGTTGTATAAGAAGCAGGACGAGTGCAAAGCTCCGGTTTATAAGAGCTGAGGCCTGAAATGCTTCGTGTTTAAAAAGACTCAGACTCGCTGCTGTTTCCTGTTTCACGCTGTTCTGTAAATATCTTTGTGTTGTTGAATTGTTGTCTGAGCTAAAAATAGCCGTCATGTTCTGTTTGGACTCGATTCTGCAGCATCTGTAGCTGCAGGTTCTTCCTCTGGACCGGCGGGCAGGAGGTTGGAGCCCGGCTTCAGTGGAGTTTACTGGTTATTTCTCTGAAAAACACACTTTCTGTCACGATTTAATAACCTTCTGTTTACTCTCTGGACTTTTTTTGGACACATGAACACGATCAGTGACTGAAATATAAGATTACACGCAGAAGAAGCCGTGATAATAAGAGGCTGTGACTTGTTTAGGAGACGTCAGATGTGGACAGATTCCAGATTTCTTTATTGTCACTATACCACGGTGCAACAACACTTCTCTCACTTCACAGTGTGATCAGTCTTTAGATTTCAGTGTTTTCAGGCGTCTGAAGGTGAAATGTTCCTTTAATTAACCAGAATAAAAGAAAGATGGGAACGATTATAAACCTCAGGACTTCCTGTGAGTGCTCGGGGATCAGATCTCTGTTTTCAGACTGATCTCGCTGCACTTGAGTTTGAGTTTTATTTTTTGCACAGTTTGGAATAAATACACATAAAAAACCATGATAAGTAACAATGAGACAGTGCAGGGAGAGGCGAAAAACCACAGTGGGCTTATTTGTAGCCTCCACCTTATAATAATATTAATATTTACAATTCAATGTACAAAATCACAAAATAACATGAAAAAATGTTACGATAATAATAATAATAATGAGAATAATACAATAATCAGTGTTAAAATGTATAGTTATCAATGAACAGTAAGACAAATGCCTACAGAGACAATACATTACAAAACAGCAGTTAAATGATCTTTTAAACATTTTTTAAAACATTTCACAGAAGAACATTTTTTTGCTAAATGGGAGAAATTGTTCCATAACTTAGTACCTCTATATCTAATTGAAAATTGACCTCTAGTAGTGAGGAAAAAACTCAGTCCTGACATGATGTGAGACGAGCTGATTCGTAGATGATTTTACGTTTGAGAGCTTCTCTGTGAGAACACGGCCTCGGCGGCTGCAGCTCTGGCGGTCTGCGCTGGGTGTTGGCGGCGTCTGAGCTCTGCTGAGAGCTTCTGCTTCATGTTTGTAATAAAACACAGAGACGTGTAAACTTGCAGAATAATCCTGCTGCAGCCTGGGTGAAGCTCTCAGCCCTCCTCCTCCCTCCTCAGGCCTCCGCCCGCCGCCTGCGTTTCTCATTTAGCCCATAAAAGCTAACAGGCCAATCATGGACGTTAATGGGCTCGCCACAACAAACAGAGGCCCGGCCGGTTTATGTAGCTTCATTGTAATGATGATTTGGAGCGTTGGAGTCTCGCTGCCGTGTCGGAGCGTCCCTCCGCCTCCCTCCGAGGCTCCCGGCTGCTCTGAAGCTGAAACCTGACACCTGTGGAGCAGCCAGGAATTTAAACAGCTTGCAGATTCGTCGTTTTGAGCGCTGCAGACGTCCTCGGCTGCTCGCTGTCGTCCGGAGACAACTGTGCTCCTGCTCGCTCTGCAGCTTTCACACACTTCTTTAGGTCACATTGAAAGCCGACCAATCAGAGCGTGAGGAATACAACTGCAGACGAAACAGTGAAACTGTGATTTTAATAATCCATTTAACACGAGCCTTAAACACATGAACTCTACATACGTCTCATCCTGTCCACTGCTGCAGCGCCTCTACATCCAGATCACATCCCCTCCAGGACAGTCTGCTCTGATTGGTCGGCTCTCACAGGCCTGAGACTGTACAGCTGTGACATCACAACCTCACGTCAGCTCATTTGAAGTTTCTGAACACAGCACTGTGACACTTTCAGCTCTGAGACCAAATCAGAAGTGAAAATCAAACTTTCTGCACTTTGGTTCCTTTTTGATATTAAAGAGTCCAACACAGATGATAAAAACACGGGTGTCCACATACTTTTGGCGATGTAGTGTAACTGTTTATAGTTGCTGCAGTCTTGATCTGATTGATTAGCCTGATAACAGAGTGATTACGCTCCACAGTCTCACACAGCGAGCTCTTCGTGCTACAGAGAGCCAGCTCAGCCTGGCTGTCGGCCTGCTGAGGCCTTTTCACACCGCCGCTGAAATAACACCTTCTCAAGGAGGCAGACGCTCTGGAGCGGAGCCAGCGCCGCCTGCACTCCGTCTTAAACCGGTTTCACTGCTTTCAGCCGACTGTACGGAGGCCAGGAGGGCAGCTGGGACGCTGGGAAGCCAAACACAGTCTCAGACCTGCAGCTGCAGACAGGAAACCTGTTGGTTTAATGTTCCTCTGCCGGCTGCGACGACGACCGCACGCCACAAACATCCCGTTTATACCGATCATTTTTAATAAGCAGCTCAGCAGGGCGGTGATGAGACGTCAGACTTCAGCTGCAGATCTGTTGTGGAGCTGATACAATTAGTTAAAACCATTTTAATAACTAATTAATGGACGTGAAGTCCCTCAAACTGTGGAGCCACGTGAGCTCATTTCCACCACGTCGAAGTGAAATTAAGGCAAATTAGCGAATGATTTTCTACAGATCTTCCTGAGCTGCTGAAATAGTTTCGTCCTCCTAGTTTTCAGATTCAGTGAGGTATCTGGTGCCGACCTCCTTGATCTCCTCCCGCCATAAACTTCCACCCAAACTTAACCAAACTCTACCGGCTGCAGGCGCCAACATGGCCGCCTCTGTGTGACCAGATCAGTGATCTGAGGGATCACTGCTTTTTAAGATAACACTCCAGAAGTCCGTCCTCCAGGTTCCTCCACATCTGCTTCTTGTCTCCGTTTGTAGGTTAATCCATGATTTAGATGCCACAACAGCAGCGTTGTGTGTTTGTCTGAGTTATCGTGGCAGTCGAGGTCAGACGGTGTGCGGTTCAGACGAGGTCGAGGCTGATCTCACACATATGTTCTGAGTGAAAACATGTCAGTTGGAGGATTAGGATTTCAGGATTAGCATTAAAATTGTCTTTTGTTTGTTTGTCTTTTAATTTCATAAAGTGTTCGACTGATTTCAGCTCAGACACAGCTGGAGATTCCAGAGTGATGTTAAAAATATACATGTAAAAAAATGCAAATTGACAGCCAACGAAAACATCGAGGAACACAAAGAAAAACTGTTTATAACCGTTTTAAACAACTGAAGTTCATCACACTTCTTTATTGTCCAGCTCGACAAAAATGCATCTTTAAAATCTAAAAATTGGCTTTTTGGTTTGTTGTCTAAACTCGACTGAACATTAAAAACACGTCTGACTCCTGAGTGCAACACGGAGTCAGAAGCAGCTGCAGGATTCGTCTCTGTCCTGAGTTATTGCCGTCAGTGTGAGAGAGAAATATGCGTCGATGAGAAACCAGGTTTTCAGGCCAAGAATATAAAACCACTTTCCTCTGTTTCTCTTTCATGAGAAGAAAAATACACGTGACTGGAAAATAAGCATAAATGTCGTGAACACACACCGAGTCACGGCCGTCGCTCCGAACAAGACGAGATGAAGAAGCATCGCAGTCCGATCGGTTCGTCCTGCGTGAGCGCTGAGTGTTCAGCCTTTCAGTCTCCATCACCGGCCTCGGCCTCCTCCTCGGGCTTTCTCTAAAGTCTGGACTTCCTGCCGGATGGCTCTACACATTCCTCTGGATCCTGACGCTTCCTCTCCTCTCGCTCTCTCCAGCTCGCTCCATATGTGATCGCACAGAACATGGAGAGCAGAGTGACGCTCTGCTAACTGTCATGATGCAGGAACGGTTCCAGAAGAGTGATGCGTCTGCACTCAGAGAGGACACGGAGACATTGAGAAAGAGAGATTATTGAGAAAGAAAGTTTGTCCGCTCGCTTGAGGTTTGTCGCTTTTGTCTTTTGCAAATCAGCTAATGTGCAGAAACGTAGCGAACATTCAGCTCATGTGTCTGATCAGCTGTTTCCTGTCTGCATTATAATCTTTGCATGTCTCCGTCGTGTCCGGACAGTGTGCAACACGGCCGACGCTCGCTGACATTAGGAACATTCACAACTCGCCCTGTCGACAGTAATTCCTGACGACCTCTCTTTGTTTTGTCTCCTGGTTTGTTTACCTCCACATCCTGATGATGTCATCACGTCACCGTCCTGAGCTGCCAACGTTTCATCATTCAGTTCTGACATGCAGCCTAAAAATATCAGGATTCATTCATAACAACGCTTTAATACACACCTCAGTACAGGTATTAACAGCTGGTGTGTGTGTGTGTGTTCACTCAGGTGTGTGTGTGTGTGTGTTCAGACGCAGCTCGTGACCTCTGCTGTCACCTGACCTCTGTCCGACCTCCACAGTGTAGTAAAGCAGGAAGTCCATTAAGATGATGTTAGAAGCCGTCACTCCTCCCGTGTGACGTCGACCCGACCTGCTGTACCACCAGCGCCGCCGCCTGAGAGGTCATTTCTGGGTTCAGAGGGAAATATTTGAAGATCCGGTGGAATGAGCTGAAGCCCGGGACGTTCTCCTGACACTAATCCCTGAGCGCCCCGCTGGGTCGAGGTCCCCCGCTGCTGAAATGCTCAATTAAAACCAGGAATGAAGGTTGTGGATCCGACCCGGTTTGATTTATCTCCGCTGACGAGGCGTCACTCTGCTGCAGACGAGTGTTCGGACCTGCTGTCAGGTCGACGTCTCTGTCGTCTGTAAAGTGCAGAGTCTGGTCTTTATTCACCGTTACTCCTCAGAGTGTTCTTCATCTGGATCTGCTCGCAGCCTGGCTGTGGTCCAACCCAACAGACAGCCAGCCTCAGTGCTGTGAAGAGTCCGAGTACAACAGCTGGTTGTGTTAATGAAGCTGATTCTGAAGCGTCTCCGTCCAGTTTCCACAGTTATTCCAGTTATTCCACCGATACCTGCGGATGGTGACCGGGGAGAACAGTGCCTCCTCCTGATGTGGTCGTGCTTTCTTTGTCTCGTAATCTCTCCTTTGTTTTTTAGGGGAATAACGTAGCCCGGCGGTAAACAGAGAACATGATGTCATTTTTCTACAGACGATCACACTTTGCAATCAGTCATTGACACAGAATGAAAGTTAAAGCAGAAAACAACTCGTCAGTTTCAGCAGCTGACGACAACATTTAACTGTAAAAGTTTACGCAAATAGTTTTGTGTTGATCGACTGATGCCTGAGGGACGGTGGACAGGTTCATCCAGGACGTGATCTGCATGTTCCCACCTGAACGTGTTTTCTGTCTCACCTGTCAGACTAACACACACCTGACAGAGGAGGTGTGTAATTGTCCCGGTGAGGCTGGTTTGTACTGCGGCGTGTTGTGATTTATGATTCACCTGAAGGCAGGTTACACACACACACACACACACACCTGGCTCACAACATAACCATCCAGGAGAGTCACCTGGTCTACAAAACACTGATGGTTTGATGGAAAACACCTGCAGGAGGAAGATCTTCTACTCTTTACATTCTGTTTCTGAACCTCGTCTCTGTAGCTCAAACAGGACTGAGCGATTGTTTCGGGCTCTGATCAGATCTGGGAGTTTTGGAGGAGGAGGGTTATCTGATCCTGAACTCTGTGTTGACAGCAGCTTCCTGGAAACCCCCCTCCTTCCACACAAACACACACACACACAACATAACACAACACGAGTGCAGGCTCGGCACAGCCCGAACAACCAAACATCCATTTCCAGTAATTAGCTGCTTCTCATGCGATCCTGTTACCTTCAGAGAGAGAGACAGAGCAGCTCTCCTCCTGGATCAGACTCTTCACTCTGGAAAGTTATCGTCTGATTTAAAGAGCCGATTGATTTTTCTGCTCAGCGTCGAGCCGAGCCCATTGAGAGTTTCTCCTGTGTCCGTTAGTGAGTCTGTTGGTTGGTTTGTCGGCAGGATGACACAAAACTACTCTACAGATTCCCACGAAACTTGGATGGAGGGTTGGTCTCGGACCAGAACAGATCCCGTTGACTTGTGGTGTGAATCAAGGAATGTTTCCTCACTTTCTTCAACGTTGAGACGGAGCGTTTGATCGACATTTCTATGACTCGAAAGGATTATGTTCTTCGGGTTTTCCGTCCCAGTTTTGTGAACGTGATGTCTTAAGAATACCTCGAGGGAAATTCTTCATGTTGGGTCCAAATGTTCACTTGGACTTGAGAATGAACTCTTTAGAATTTGGTGTCCAAAACAAAACACATTTTCTCGACCATGGAGGTAAACAACCATGAGGCGGTGATGTCGTTTCTTCACCGAGTCAGATCAACAAATAAACAAGTTGTGTATTTAGAAGGCTGCTATCTACGATGGTGGAGGTATGCGCTCTACTGAGTGTCGTTCTAGTTATTCGTACTTTTGGTTTGGACTTCCCAGGACAGACGAGTGTAGGACATGTATTTAATGATTTTCCCTGTGGTGGTTTCTCCTCGTTTGGACCGTTTTCAGTCTTTTACACAATCATCCGTGTGCATTCTTTAAAAACCTCCCCGAGTGAATAAAACCTCAAATATCAGTTCCCACGTCACGTTATTTGGAACAGGTTTTCTTGCATGATGAGTAAGAGGTGACGGCACTTTATCAGTAAGTGATTCCAGTTGAATCAACCAACAGACTCGCTTCAGTGGCTCCGAACAAAACCTGCATTGAACGAGCAGCAGCTCTTTGTGAAGACCTCACTGCAGCCTCGTGTTCATTCACAGCCCAGAGACAAAGACGGAGATGTTCATCTTCCCGTCACGCTCGTTCTCTTCACCGCTGTCAGTCTGTGGACGCTTCATCCTGGTCTCTCCAGAACCTCGCTTCCTCATCGCTGAACCTCGGCTTTAGAATATACCTGGTGGTTCAAACTGAGAAGGCAGAGTCGTCATTGGAGTTGTGGCGTCTCGTGCACAGAGACGACTCCTGACGAATGGTTTCTGAGAAGGAGAACATACTTCTGTCTGCTCAGGAACTGCAGCTGGCTTTAGGTGAAGAGGTGTATTTTCAAATTTGGTTACACTGGGTTTAAAATTGATGGTTAGTTTGTCGCCTACCTGTTGGTTCAGTAGCCTTTCATTGACCTCCAGCTGCAGTTTTCAAGATCAACATGAAGTTCGTAACTGTAAAAGTGCTGTTTGAAAGAAATAAAGTTGAAACTTGAAGCTTTGAACCTCAAACCTTTAAGTCAGCGTGGTTGAGAAAAGCTCATCAGCCCATCTTCTGCTTTCCCCTGGTGGGGTTGTGGAGGGTATTCCAGTCATCCTTCTCCCCAGCGACTCTTTCTAGCTCCTCCTGGAGGATCCTGAGGCGTTCCCGAGCCAGATTAGATCAGAATCCCTCCAGTGAGTTCTGGGTCTCCTCCTATTTGGTCATGCTCCAAAGGGAGGCACCCAGGAGGCATCCTGATCCTGAACCTCCTGTGCAAACTCCTTCTGATGCGACATCCCTCCGGATGTCCGAGCTCCTCACCCTCTCTGTTAGGCTGAGCCCAGAAACCCGACGGAGGAAGATTGCTTGATTGATGAGATTGTTTAGTCAGCTTACTGCAGGGAACCTTCATTTCCTCGCTGTGGCGGCCTCTGTGGACTGAAGCTTAATGAAGTAAACTTCAGACTACCGAGCAGCTTCTCTCCTCGGCTGATAGACTCCATTATCAGTCCTTGTTTCATCATCATCGGGCCTCTTGTTCTCTCTGCTGTGAGGGATGATGATGGATGAATAAACGTTTGCTGTTGTTGGGTTGCTGGTTTAAACTCTGGATGCCTTTTAGCTTGACTCACTTTCAAACGATCTCTAAACCAGAGCTGTCCTTCTAGCATCAAACACCAAACCATCTTCTTAATCTTTAGCCACATTTTTAAAATTATAGTCTTAGAGACATTAAGACATTGTGACAGTCTGTCAAACCTGCTTCTTCTCTTTCCTCCAGCTTGCTTTCTTGTGGGACTGTTTCAGTCATATTCAGTCTCTCTAAAAGTCTTTAAAAGACAATTTCTCGATAGTTTCTTGATGAAGGTTGTGTCCTGTGTGTCTAAATGTCCTTGGTCAAACTAAAGGAGCTGTTTCAGTTGTAGTAAACATCACCTCCCACCTCTCTTTTGAATCGTGCACCATCACGAGGACGATCTCCTCGTTGAACCGTGTGAAATACGCTGTTTTAAACACTCTTTGGTTTGTCTGCTGATCAAAAAGACCCTTCCAGTTTGTTTACTCGTGCACTGCAGAGTAATTCTCCTCTAATTCTCCCCTCGCCTCGCCACTTAACCCACTTCTTCAACGTCCAAGCCACCAGAATTATTAGATTGTCTTCGCCAGTGCACTCAGCGACTTGACACTCGTCCAAAAAAGCCATAAAGTCATTAGAGGAAGTTAAAAGTGGGTGAGAGGGTTGAGGCCTGTCTCAGGATCCAGCCTTTCTCACACTGAAGTGGGCAAACGGACCGAGACAGAATAAACGAGGTTATCTGAGCAGTTTAATGGGTCAAGCTGCTTCAAAGGGATTTCATACCTGAAGATCAAGGCCGGTTTCCTGATCTCAGATCTGTCAGAGATGGAGGTCATTCAGAAATCCAAGGCAGAACGGGAGAATGTAGGTCAATGAGGACTGAACGAGATAAGTGGAAAATCTTATTTTGTTTGAAGTTGCTAATAAAAGAAAAGTTGGTATGAAGTTATTTAGACAAAACAGAACAACAGAAAACATGTAGCTCAGGCTCCTGCAGGCTGGTGTGGAGACCAGTAGTTCTGAAGTTCTGGATCAGCTCATGTATGAGAATATTTTGAATGTTTGGACCGAACGGTTGGACGGTGGAGAGGTGTGTTAGTGCTGCAGGAGTGTTTCCAACATGTCGGATCAGAACAAGAACCTGAAAGTTTGGCAGAAATGTCACAGTTCGAGTGGATTTCAATACAAAGACTGAACGTGTCTCTTACTATAGAACATCTGATGTTTGCATGTTTCCTCTTTTGTGCAATCGTTAAAATAAAAATGTCCACGTCTTCATGTAGACCGGTCTTTAGTGCACCAAGGACTTGACAGGAAGTTGCATCTGCTTCATAATAAAACTTTGACTTTACAGCTCTGAAATTGAGAAAATAAGGATTTTGCCATCTGCAGTTTTGTTTCCTGGTGGAGTTTCACAATAAAAGCCAGTTTGTGTTTTGTCAGTTGAACACTTCTTATGAGAAGCAGCAGTTGGAAATGTTCGGTTGTCTTTTGTAGCTTATAAAAGCAGCTCTGATACAAAGTTTGGAGTGTTTGATTTCCTTGTGGGAATGGCAGACCCCGCCACCAGTAATGGAAACTACAATACATAGAGGTTCATAAAGGAAAAGTTCACCCAAAACTGAAAATTCAGTCACAGTCACAGTCTACTTATCTAATCCCATGCCAGTGCAAAGTCATGTGACGTTTCGTAGTCCGCAGAACATTTCTGGAACTTCACAGCAAAATAGTTTTAAATGATAAAGAAACAACCAAAAAGACATCAGATGGCTCCACACAGTGGCTGTGGCTTGTTTTGGGTGGTTTTGGTCACAGACGGCCTCTCACACTCCTGGATGTCTTGATAATGAAAGGCGGTGTAATACCATCAATATACTTCATGTCCACGTTGCACAACCGTGCTTGTGCTCGTGCATGAGCGACCGTACCGAAGCTTCAACCGTCCAGGGCCAAGAAAGTACTCAGCTCACACTAGTCAAACATCCTGAACTGTGAAGGTCAAACATGCTTGGTTATGGTACGGATTGCCTACTGTGAGTGCGCACTGAATACTTTACTGAATGTCCATAAATTGAATGGAGAAGTATTATAACTTTACGAACCAGAATAGGAACAATACTCAGCCTTATTTTAATGTGTCGCCACGTTCCCACCTTTTAAACGTCAGCAGATTTTTTCCAGGTCACAGTGAACTTCTGCTTCGGTTCACGCAGCCACACACTTTGTGTTTCTCAGGATAAAACTGCCTTTTTTTTTTTTCTGTACAACAAGGCGTCTGTTGTTTGTCCCTGAAGAAAGGCAGAGAGGGGAAGACGGTATTTATATTCTGCCCGTTCACTCTGCTGCGAGTCTGCAAAACCAGCGCCAGGCGACCACAGCTGGGAAACACATGGCAGCTCTGGCCTCAGCTGCCAGCCTGTAGCACACACACACACACACACACACACACACACACACACACACACACACACACACACACACACACACACACACACACACACACACACACACACACACACACACACACACTAAAATACACAATATCCTCCATGCACACCTCCTCAAAGCTCGTTTAATGCATGTAGCTGTATGTGCACACACCACTCTTCCTTTCACACACTTGTCCAAACAATGTCTTAAACACACACCGACATTCTCACACACACACACACACACACACACACACTCGAGCAGAAGAAAGTAGGTCAGGTGGGCTTTAGTGACGGAGTTTGGTCGTTTCCCTCCTCTCTGGGCCTGAGTGGTCTTCAGCGGTGGAAAGCGGTCTGAGCCCAGTTAGTTCAGCGCCGGGTCATCGTTAATCCGGAGCTGCAGGTCTGCAGAAACCTCAACGCTCTCTGCAAGCTTCAGTTTGGTCCTTAAGATTCAGATTCTTCTCCTCATGTGAGTTTGATTTGCCTGTTTTCTTCGGAAGCGGAGCCGAATCGCTCATCGTGCATGATTGTGGTGACTGATGAGTCACGACGGGACTCGCTTCATCAGGAGGGAGTTTTTCTCTTCAGTTTGGCTTTTTGTGACTTTTGGTTCATCATTAAGGTTCCCATCGTGAGTTTTACACTTCCCCTATCGCCCGCTGGCTTTAATAAAACGAGTCCGCTGTCCATCGTGCAGACGAGCCGGCATTGATCTTCCTCTGACTAATCGCTCTCGGACATGAAAATAACTTGGCCTTATTAAATAAAGAGCAGGATTTCCTGTGGTCTGGCCTCACGAAATCTGGAAAGTATAATCCGTGTGGTTCCAAGCAGAAGGAGACAATGCATAAATGTTGGCGTGTTTAGAGTTTGTGATTGGATAAACATGCAGCCGACGGGATCCCTGATTTACTTACACACCAAAATCCCATCAATCACTTATTGATTCCAGGCTGATCTGACAGAGTTTTCCTGACGTCCTGCTGACAGACAGCAGTGGAATAGAAAAAGCAGAGTTGGCTGAACGTCCCGTCTCTGCAGGCCCCCCTGAAAACGCCGGCCTAAAAATGGCAGACAAAAAGCCCTTTGCCTGTTTCTGTGGATGTTGCATGTTTGACTCAGTGAGGAGAAAACAAGGAAGCTGCCCAGCAAGCATAACTGAGATTACAGCCTGCGCTTGTGGCGTCCACAGTCGCTTTGTTCTGCAAACCAAAAACAGCTCCTCGCTCAGAAAACAGGCCATGAGAAAGAGAGTTTATTTTGACCTTTAATCATTCGGGCTGAGACGAACACATCTCTGTAGCTGAGACTTTCTCACCTGCAGGCAGCCGGCAGACCTGACAGAACCTCCACAGTCAGTAGTTCAGGATGAATGATGATGCAGCAGCTCACCAGCCACATCTGAAGAGGGTTTGAAGTTCACAAGGTAGTTAATCAGCCCCCGTCTTTACCCGGATCATCCCAAACATCCTCCGACCAAAACGACATGACAGGCGAACCAACATTCGTCATCCGGCCCCAGTTTGGTTTAGAAACAGATGGTGGTTTGGGTTAAGATCAGCACATTACTCATGTAACTTCACTAACGTACGGACGTATTTAATGTACTTAACTTAAAGAAATTCAAGGCGTCACGTGACCTTTTGTTTGTCGTGTTTAACTTTAACTACACGCTCAATAGAGTCACACATTTACACCTGTTTGTTGTCGTGGTTATGACGATAATTTTCAGCCGATGGTTCGATATTTTAACATTTCCCATGAGGCGACGCTGCTCACTGTCGACACAAACAGCCGTCTCTGGTCTGAAAGTCCGTCCGACTCGTCCTCCTCCACCCTCTGCAGACTGAGTCGCTCTCTCTCACCACGACTTCCTCATTTGCTGCTGTAATTATCACTGCAGACACTAGAGGTCGCCTCCGAACAATAAACGTGAATATGGGTCGTGAGAAGCTGGTTGAACAGCCGACAAGCCTTGGACTCTTCCGTTCTCTGGGCTAACGTACGGCTAACGAGAATGAACCAACATGGCCGCCCTCTGGATAAAAATACTCCATCTGAAAGGCAGGAAGTCGCTCGACAAAGACTTGAGTCGGGACAGGAAAAGCGAGTTAGAATTTCTTCACTTCAAAGCTGTTTGTCTTCAAACCTCTTTTGAACGTCTTCCTCACATGAACAGGATACGTGTGTTTATCTTCTAGTTGGGGGGTAACTGAAGTGTTTTTGTGCCCGTTTGTTGTTTCATGTGGTCGTCTCGAGACGAGAAGCCAAAAGCATCTTCTCGGTCGTCTGTAGCCGGGCCAGCGACCAGGTGCTGGCACCGAGGTCCGAATGACGAGCCAATGCAAAGAAAATGAAGAAGAGTCAATGTGCTAAAGGTCACAGTGTGCAGCTGGCTGGAATCAGCAGAGATATAGATGTAAAAACGTCTCTTTATCTTTAATGTTTGCAGTGTTGGTGCCTTGTTCTGTGTTACAGTCAGTGGAGCATGTGAACAGTCCTGAAGAAGCAGCGAGCTCGGAGCCATAAACACAAACACCTGTTTTCTCCATCAGCCTCCGCTCACAACTGCACCCACCCGCCTTTATCAAATATTCAGGGGGAGTCGACGCATTCCTGCGTTTCCGGCTCTGACCCCTGAAACACATTTCACATTTGTTCTCCCTGCAGAGTTGATTCATTGCACATTGTTCGCTGTTATTTCCAGCCTGTAATTACACGGCGTGGTTCTGCTGAGCCTGCACGCTGTTTCCAGCGCCGGGCTGCTCCATATTCATGTGTTTATTCACGTGCTATTTATTCTCACACTGGAAGCCTCCCAGTCCAACGCTGAGCTGCTTTCTCAGAGCGTTTCCACATATTTTCAGTGTGACCGTCGAAGTCCTCGGTTCTGTCTTTGTCCTGCAGCTCGTTCACAGCTCTGAATAATGGATGCACGTCTTGAGTCATGAGCACCGGCCTCATTAGCGATCCGGTGTCATCGGCGTCCAATCAAGAACCAGTTACCAGAACCACATAAAGAGAGCTGCTGAATAGCTGATGAGACGCGGTGACTCAAACAGATTCGGCTGTCAGCAGGAATTCACCGCTCCGATGGATAAATATGTCGAGGTTTGTTTGTCGACGGGAAACTAAAGGACGGCGAGTGTTCGCTCATCGGTCGTGACGACCGATGAGCGAACACTCGCCGTCCTTTAGTTTCCCGTCGACAAACGACTGGATTCAAACGACTGTCGTTACGTGTCCTTGCGATGTCTCTAGCGGCACATGATGACTGGAACATGTCGTCTGGATGTTTACACGATCTCCAGTCCCACCACAGTCACACATGAACCACAGGAGCAGCACCTCCCTGTTCGCCTCGAGCGTCTCCGGGGATTCCCTCGGTCGTGGTCACGATCAGAGACTCATCAGCAGGACGGTGAAACCTCACACGCCCCGCTGAGTCAGCAAGGTAGAACCACCAGGTCCGACAGAACCGCGTCGGTCGGGCGTGTTCAGACACACACATGGAGGCCGAGAGCAGGTCTGTGGACGACTGAGCAATTAGAGATCTAAAAAAAGGGTCTGTGTGTTTACTGTGAGGCATTAAATTCACTGTGTGTCAGCAGCACAATGGGAACAAAAGAGGCAGTGTCATGATGCTGTGAGGCAGCGTGGCATCATGGGAAGTGCTCTCATCGCTGAATAACTTAAAAATAGCTGTAAAATTGTCTCAGAAATGTTGACGGACGAGGAAATGTTGAAGTTTTAGACGTTTTAATACAAGAATATAACATATTATTATTAATAAAGGTCTGTCTGGAAGGTGTTCAACTAAGAAACGTGTTGATAAAGTGACTCAAGGTTTCCTTCGCTGTTGCTTAAACTCATCATGTCCGTGAGTTTTGTGTCGACACCTGATGTGATGTCTGCAGAGGTGAAATGAGAAAGTGAACTTCACAGCAGTGTGATAATGACGGAGCTGTGCTGAGATCAGCTGTGACGCTCAGGACTGTCCCGCTGAGCTTCTGAAATCACGTTCGACTCAGGTGAAATATAAAAGCGGACAGATCTTTTTACTTTTTAGCTAACTTGACCGCTAGAGAGGTCAGTCGAGCGTCAGAGTTTGGAGCTGAAGGCCACCAACAGAGCTGAGAGCGAGAACATGTTGCATAAAGTGAAAGATTATAAGATAAAGATAAAGGAAGGCTGTAACTTGACCGGGAGGTGTGACGCTTCTTTTCTTGGCTTGCAGCAGATTCCAGTAAACATTTAACCAAACACACATTATATTTGTCTTTCCGTGGATCAGGTCTTTAAATGTGACACGGCAGCTTGTATCTTTGTGGAATACGACATCGTCCGACCTGCAGCTCTGCTCTGAACTTGCTCTGACTTCTCTTACTCACAGTGGACCCGCCGTCACCCAGCCGACACGTTTAACGAGTAAACAAATTAGCGTTAAAGTCGGCTGGCTGCTGTGTGTGCTGACGTACGCTGACAGCAGCGTTTTCCGTCAGATCTCTCCGTTTCGTGTTCTCTCACGTCTCATGAAACCGTCTGCTTGTGTTTTCCCCCCCTGGCGGTTTGATATTGGTCCAACCGACGGAGGTTCCAAGTCTCTGTAAAGTCAGCTGCGAGCTCGCATGGATCCACCCCACAGCTGCTCTGCAGATCCACCACGACTACATGCCTTTTAATTATCCAGCGAGCAGCTGAGGAGGATTCACAGAGCTGCGTCTCCCAGAACTCGACGGCTCTGAAGTTTCTAGAACGTGTCGTGGGAAAGTGTTGTGCTTCCATTCGGCTCAAAGTCTCTCAGAGAACATTTGTAATTTGGCTGAACCGGCTCTGTAACTGACCCAGTGTCAGTGTCACTGTCTCACCTGGTGAAACCCTCTGAGCAGGTCTGATGTTTCCTGATAACCTCCATCATCACTGACAGCAGGAGGACGAGCGGCCGACCAGCAGCTGCTTCCTGTGTCGCCTCCAGTCGACACCTCTGCAGCCGCCCACTCTCCTCTGACACCAGAGCGTGCTGAGCGACGCGACCTCTGACCCCGCCGACAATCGCCTCGGTTAATAATTAAAACCCACCAGGTGTTACACGCTGCTGACGGGATTATATGTGTAGCTGTGCGCTACATCAGGTCAGGTGTCTTCTCCTGGGTTTCTCAGTTCCTTTGCTATGGTACCGTTTGGACTTCTCTAGTCACATGATACCTGCAGGTCTTCGTATTCTTACCAGCTAAACTAAAAGGCGACTCCACTGGTTTCAAAAATAAGTCTGATTGTATGTAAGCTTATGAAAGACTGAGCCTACTTCTGACTTTATTACCTCAGTGAACAGTTTCCTAATGAGTTGATGGTCTCTAGGTTCAGGTCTTCTCCAGCACACATGATCAGTATCTCTACTCGATGGTCGCTTCAGAACGGTAGTCCACAAACTGATGGACGATGTCGCGGTGGGTTTACACTTCAGCCCGTCTTTAACTCCTCAGAACTCAACTCAGTGAATAATCTCAGACTGTAACCCAGCGTGTTCATCCTGTCGTGACCTCAGTTGGTTTGTTGTTGCATCATTTATCTGTTTTAATGAAGAAGAAGAGGTTCACAGACGCGTTGGAAGCGGCGAGGTCCTGGCTGAGGAAACTGTCCCTGCCTGAACTCCAACTCAAGAGAAAAAAAATGAAACCACACACTGTGTTTCTAAACGTTGACCATCTCTAAGTTGAGTCTGCTCTAAATATATCCCGACCACAGAGGCTCTGAGCTAATGTTGAAGTCGTCATCTGTAACCTGAGGCTGAGGAGCACAAAGTGAGCAGAGGGAAGCTCGCTGAAGGTCCATCCTGTGGGCACATTTCCTCTCCTTCATCTCCCGTTTTTAAACTTCAGTTTTATATCTTTTTCTTCTCCTGTGCTTCAGACTTTCCAGTGAAAACACTTTATCTGATGCTCGTTAGCGATACTGCACTTTATGAATGAGTGCAGTCATTTCTGTAATGTTTCTTCATCTAGATAAAACAGAGCTTCTTGGCAGGCGCCGCTCGCCGCGGTCAGCGCACGCCGTCTGCTGAGTCCGACTGTAAGCTCGACTTCAGCTCACCGTCTTCCCTTTGTCTCCTGGTTCTGGCCCGGTTCATGATTTTCCAAGCACTCTGCATCCACTCGAGGGAAACTAGAATAAATACCTTGTGGTGATCTCAGCGTGTCTGAGAAAGCTGCAGGTTGGAAGAGCTGTGCAGTAAATCTTTTATATTTTAGTGTGAGTTTTCTGTAACATCTGTCCCTCATTTCCGGTCTCGTTTCTGGTTCTGGTGTGAGCGTTCGCACCGGGTCTGTTCCGAGGAGATCGGTGGTGAAGCTGTAACTGAAGCTATTAGCTGAATGTCTTCGGTGTTTTGAAAGAGACGTCAGGTTTCGCTGTGATGTATTTTTGTAATTTCACGTTTCCTGCTGCAGTGGGTCGGCTTTCATGCTGCGGTGACCCGCAGCAGCTGAGTAAACGCAGTTCAAACAAACCCGTTTCAGCGTTCGCCCCTCTTGGTTCTGGTCTCTGAAGTCCTCCAGATGCAGATCTTCTTTGTACAGTAGATGTTAACAGACAACCTTACTCACCTCTGGTCCTTCAGTCCATTCGAGGCAGGACAAGCAGTCCAGTCTCACTTTGGGTCCAGCAGCAGATCTTTGAGGGATCGGATCTAACAAACACCTCCAGTACATCCACCTTGGATTTAAAAAGCTAACACATGAGGAGATGTTTGGAGTGAGCGAGGGAGCTGCTAATGACGTTAGCATGAGCCGCTCAGAGAGAGAAGTGGACCTTTAATAGTCCAAAACTCCAACACATCCATAAACGACTGGTTTCTTATGTGAATGAATTTACAAAAGTAACCGATGGAACATAGCTGAAGATTAAAATAACTCGTCATCTGAAAGTTCTGGGTTCATCCACCTCCCTTTGTGGACTTTGAAGCTCTTTGTACGACGCCTGACTTCCTCCTTTGCTGCTGTGATAATCACTACAGACACTAGAGGTCATCGCTAACGAGGAACACAAACACGGGTCGTAATTAGCTGCTTTCACAGTCGACCTGTGAAACAAAACCTGAATGTAAAATGTTTCTCAGCAGTTTTATTTCAGATTCTCTAAACGGACATCGTGTTTTAATTATCGCGAACACGATCGCAGCCCAAACTGACACCAGACAGAAAGCAGAGCGTCACAGTTTGAAGCTGAAGGCCGGTGACTGACTGGATATTAGCCTCATCAGCTGTTAGCTTCAGCATTTAAAGATTAAACAATAACAGGAATCATTCCTGCTTTAGCTCCATCAGTGAAGAGCGTCTTCCATTGATGATGGTTTAAGTTTTAGAACAGAAGAAACCACGATGACCTGACAAACGGCATCAGATCAGGTTCGAGGCTCAGTGTGGTGGAAACTCTTTGTGTGTCTGTGAACAGGGATGTGCGTGTGATGGTTTTTGTACACAACCTCGTGGAAACGGCTTCATCCAGACACTCAGATCGTCTTTTAACTCCTCACAGCGTCTGATCGCTGCCGTGAACGAGTCCATGTGTGTTTCATGGCCACCGCGACATGTTCATGTGACGGCAATTAGTCACAGATCATCCACAACACAGAGAGTGTGTGTGTGTGTGTTGGCGTGTTTGTCAGTGTGATAAACAGAGGCCTTTCTCCATCATCATCTTCATCAGTCAGCCCAGAATCGGCCTCCGCAAACCGAACCAACCACTGACTTCCTTTCTCCCACAATGCAGTGAGTCACCCTGTTCATCCTTATAAACAATAAAAAAGCCTCTCTTTTCTTTTCATACGTGTTTTATCTGCAGGGGGGCAAAGTTTCCACCTTAAATCTGAAACAACAACTCGTGACGTTGAGCTGATTTCTTGGGAGGAAGTCTGGGCGTCGGCGCTGATCCAGAACAGTCCCGCAGCGCGTTTTAATAAAGGAGACGGAGGAAAAACTTTATCTGGATTATGAAAAAATGTCTGAATATTCAGAGGGAGTGTTGTGTCGGCCAGATGTGTCTGCAGAGCTGCTGCCGCACACATGGCTTCCTCCAGTTTCATACGAGCTCGCAAACGTGTTCGCATTAATCTGTCCAGCGCCTCACTTACAAGCTGAGTGGGTGTGATGAGGTTCTGATTGGACCCTGTTGTTCTGCCGCCACACCAGCGAGCTGCAGACGGGAGGAGATCAGGGCTTCTGGTGTGTTGAGTCTTTATTTTCCGAGTTGTTTTGAAGCCCGTCTTTAAGCTGACACGGCGCTGATCTGGACGTCAGGGACGGTTTGTTTCGGTCCTGATTGGACCTCATGATGAGACGCCGACAGCAGGAGAGTTTTGTCAGTCAAATATCTGATTTACATGACTGCTGACTCGGTTACTAAAGCATGCAACATGTTTGTCCTCCAACCAGCCTGCAGCGACGCGTCACCAGCAGCAGATCCTCCGTGGTGAAAGAGTTTGTTTTCTGGATCTCACTGCCAAATTAAAACAGTGTAATGTTTGTCTGTCAGGCTGATTCTGAGTGCTGTTCTGCAGATATCAACCTTATATAAAGAGTATAAAGTTTTGAAGCATATCAACCTTTGATAACTTTCCTGCAGTTCGTCTCAGAGACGTTGGATTTCATATGTAAACATGCAGCTGCTTTAATTCTTTACATCAGATCTGCTCTGGCTCTGGATGCACAGATGTTTTCCAGACAACATACAAACACGTCACAACGCCTCGACTCTCGGATGTTAGCTTCAGAACAGGCTGCTGAATCCCTCTGGTGGTGTGAATAGAAATAAAACACGACAGCGTGCAGAGAATCAACAGTTTAATGAACTTTATTTTGCACATGTGCGTGATCCGATCCTCCTCTGCAGTCTGCACACACAGAGACACACTGATAATTCAGTTTAGGTTCTGGATGAAAACCTCCTCCTCCTAGATGAGATCACACGTCCTGTGTTATGGACTCTCGTCTCTCCTGAAGGTAGAATAATGTGGCGCTGCTCGCTGAGCTGGGTGGTTAAGTGGTATGTAACATGTAATTACGGGGTATTAAGGTCTGGAAGCTGGATGCGGGGCGCAGCAGCGGAGGCAGCAGGCATTAAGACGGATGATGTGTGCGTATGGATCCTATAGATGCAGCTTCAGCTTCGCTCACTGAACCGGTTCCAACATAGTTTTCACGTGACGGCTTCCAGAGTAGATGTGGCAGCGCAGAGATGTTCCCCCTCCTCCGGCTCCAGCAGAAACTAACGTATGTCAGAATAGTTTCCTAACTGGGTTTGAGAACCTGAGTCCTGAGTGGATTAGAGGAGAGTTCGGATCCAAGAGATGACGAGAGATAAGAAGCAGAAGAGACAAACAGACTGATGGAGGACGACGCTCTGAGAGAGAGCTGGGCTACACATGTTCACAATCAGCATAATGAGAGGAGACTGAACCATTCAAGGACTCGATATAGAACCTGGATGGTGCTTTCAGACAGACTATCAGCTCTGGAGACAGAAGCATTGTGTCAGCTTGAGACCTCTCAGATACAATCACATTTATAGCCATGAATCTGATGATGTGTTCATGATGGAAAGCATCTGAAGTAGCTGATTTAAAACAGAAAGGAGGTGATGACTGGGTTTACATCTTTGGGTGAACTGCTCCTTTAAGCCAGCAGACTTATAGCACATATAGATGAGATGTTACTGAGCGTGTAGCCGCAACCCCTCGCAGGCTGTGATTGGTCAGCTGGTGTCTCTGCTGCAGGTGGAGAAGACGTGAAGACACTAACCCCTTTCACACAGGAGAAGACGCATTATCTCCACAGCGGCGGTTCGGCAATTCTCCGCCGATAGCGATTCACACAGAGCGAAGCAGCTCCGCATTAAAGACGAACCGACGTGAATTCACACAGAAATCCGGCGCTGCGGCTCCTAAAGAGGCGTGACGGTATACGTCATGATGATGACGTAGGTGTGTTTTCAAGGTGTTTCCCCGGTGTCCCCCCTGTCAATCTAAACCCGCGGATAGTTTATAATCATATGGATGCTGTTATAATGTGTCCTGATTGAGATCCCGACCCACCAAACATCCTGGAAAGTGACAAAGTTACGTTTTTCGCTCTAAATTACATAATTAGCCTACATCACCATCAGTAAACTGGACGCTGTCTGACTCGCGGGTTCGCTGAAGTCTCGGTCGGTAGGACTGACCGCCACGGTGATTTATTTTCATCACAAACACTCGCGAGCTTAAGTTTTTTGCCGCCGACAGACGCTGTTTTTTGGGCAGAAATGTGTCGGTCAGACAGACAGGAGGACAGAGGCTTCTCCGCTCATATCTGCGGTATTATTTTCCTCATATAAGTTGCCAAAGACAGTTACAGTTACTACGTTACTGTTGTTTGGTCCTGTAACGTTGCTTTGTGGGACATTTCTCTGTATTAAGTTGAGTGAAGGACCTGTGTAGTTCACCGACCGTCCGATCGACACGCCCTCGATACGCGCAGCCGGCTGATCCGTTCACACTGGTTTGGCTCGCCAATAATGCGGCCCTGATACTACCTCCAGAGGCGGATCAGCGCCGGAGCGAAATTGCACCCCTCGCCGCATCGGAGAGATTCACACTGGGACGGATGCGGAGAATTGGCGCACAGAAGCCGCACCCAAACGCCAGTGTGAAAGGGGTTACTGTGAGGCTTCGGCTCGCTGCGACCACGAGGACGGAAAACAACCAGGAACTGTGTGTGTGTGTGTGTGTGTGTGTGCAGGTGTGTGTGTGTGGGTATGTTTGTGTTAGTTTGTGGGTGGCAATTATACCTCTGTGTGTGTTTGTGTATGGTTTTGTGTGTGTGTGTGTTAGTATACTACACATGGCAAGTTGAGTTTATGTTTATGTGTTTGCACGTGTATTAATTCATGTGTGTGTATTGATATATCTGTATTTGTAGGTAAACAGGTTTATACCAGTGTGTGTGTGTGTGTGTGTGTGTGTGTGTGTGTGTGTGTGCTCGGCTTTAATCAGGTATGATTGTGTGTTTGTTTTGGTGTGTGTGTGTGTGTGTGTGAGTCATTGTGAGGCTTTCCCAGACCTTCCCAAAAGTCAACACAGGAGCCTAATCAGTTCCCACAATCCTCTGCTCTGCGTCTGTGTGTCCCGTCATTCAAATCTAAATAACCTGAGCCCGCTGAGCTCGTGTTGACTGGTTCTCACAACGGCGCTGCGAGCCGATTGGTCCGTGCCGCCTGCCTGACGAGGGGTTCAAGGTCCGTTTGCGCTGAGAGACTTCCTCCTCCCGGCTGCTTTTCCCAGACGGCAGCTTCCCACTAAACACTGGTGTGTGCAGCGTTTCTATTGTGCTGTCACTCACTGTCATCACCGGGGAGCAACACGAACACTCTCACTCTTTTTTTCTTTACCCGCAAATTCTTCTGCTGCTTCTTTAAAAAGCTCTGCAGTGATTGGACGTCAGTTTTGTCCTGCAGCAGCTGGAGAATGTGAAATCTGTAACTCGTGTTTTGGAGCTTTACATTTTCCCCTGGAGGCTAAAACACACACACACACACACACACACACACACACACACACACACACACACACACACACACTGACAGGAAACCCCTCAGACAAATTATCAGTGTGACAAGAAGGAGGATTATGAAATGAAACTCCTTTAAGTAAAGGTTTTAAAATGATAACCTTCCTGAGAAACGGCACGATCACATTCCTTCTGCAGAGCTGCGAGTTTGAAATCTGTGTTCTTGCTCTCTATTGGCCGGATGAGAGCAGAGAGGACCACACATGGTTTCCTCCAGGAGAAGTTCAGATACTTGTGTAAAAACAGACTCTGGTGAAAGTAGAAGTACTGATACAGCTTCTTTACTCCAGTAGAAGTACTGATACAGCTTCTTTACTCCAGTAGAAGTACTGATACAGCTTCTTTACTCCAGTAAAAGTACTGATACAGCTTCTTTACTCCAGTAAAAGTACTGATACAGCTTCTTTACTCCAGTAAAAGTACTGATACAGCTTCTTTACTCCAGTAAAAGTACTGATACAGCTTCTTTACTCCAGTAAAAGTACTGATACAGCTTCTTTACTCCAGTAAAGTAGAAGTACTGATACAGCTTCTTTACTCCAGTAAAAGTACTGATACAGCCTCTTTACTCCAGTAAAAGTACTGATACAGCTTCTTTACTCCAGTAAAAGTACTGATACAGCTTCTTTACTCCAGTAAAAGTACTGATACAGCTTCTTTACTCCAGTAAAAGTACTGATACAGCTTCTTTACTCCAGTAGAAGTAGAAGTTCTGATACAGCTTCTTTACTCCAGTAAAAGTAGAAGTACTGATACAGCTTCTTTACTCCAGTAAAAGTACTGATACAGCTTCTTTACTCCAGTAAAAGTACTGATACAGCTTCTTTACTCCAGTAAAAGTACTGATACAGCTTCTTTACTCCAGTAAAAGTACTGATTCAGCTTCTTTACTCCAGTAAAAGTACTGATCCAGCTTCTTTACTCCAGTAAAAGTACTGATCCAGCTTCTTTACTCCAGTAAAAGTACTGATCCAGCTTCTTTACTCCAGTAAAAGTACTGATACAGCTTCTTTACTCCAGTAAAAGTACTGATACAGCTTCTTTACTCCAGTAAAAGTACTGATACAGCTTCTTTACTCCAGTAGAAGTACTGATACAGCTTCTTTACTCCAGTAGAAGTACTGATACAGCTTCTTTACTCCAGTAGAAGTACTGATACAGCTTCTTTACTCCAGTAGAAGTACTGATACAGCTTCTTTACTCCAGTAAAAGTACTGATACAGCTTCTTTACTCCAGTAAAAGTACTGATACAGCTTCTTTACTCCAGTAGAAGTACTGATACAGCTTCTTTACTCCAGTAGAAGTACTGATACAGCTTCTTTACTCCAGTAGAAGTACTGATACAGCTTCTTTACTCCAGTAGAAGTACTGATACAGCTTCTTTACTCCAGTAGAAGTACTGATACAGCTTCTTTACTCCAGTAAAAGTACTGATACAGCTTCTTTACTCCAGTAAAGTAATAGAGTACAGGCTCTGACATGTCCTCAGAGTATCAGAGTAAAAAGTCTCCCTCTGAAGGACATCTGTGGTCAAAGCTAACTGAAGCTCACGTCATATTAATATAACTCAAAGACTATTAAAGTTAAAGGTAGAATCAGGAGGATTTGTCCCAGCTGTTCCTGAACGCACCACAAAGACACAATGCACCAAACTAAAGTAACGAGCCGGTTTGAAAATGTGAGAAAGTTCAGATGTTTGAGTTCAGATGTAGAGAAGAAGAGAACGGACGCCTGAAACATCGACTGAAGTACAGTAACTAAGTATTTGTACTCTGTTACTTTGTTACTAAGTATTTGTACTCTGTTACTTCCCGTCTCTGGACGTCGACCACATGAAGTCAAAAACAAACAGGTGGTAAACGTGTTGAGTGAGACGGTTACTCACTTTAACCTCAGTCATAAAAAGCAGTTCCCTCTAAAGTTAATGTTTAATCAGACAGAACAACCTGCCGTCTGACCCGCAGCACCGTGAGTCGAGACTGTAACAGAGGAAGTGGATCAGCACCAGCAGGACTGATAGTCTGGTCCAAGTGAAGGCTCGATGAGCGACTTCATTACTGATATATGGATCAGTACTGTTCAAACAAATTAAGAATCTTAATTTGTTTGCCTGGTTAAATAAAGGTTAAATTAAAAAAAAATAAAAAAATCAGTACCAGTGTCAGTGACGCCTCTCAGAAGGCTGAATACGTGTTGTTCAGAGCACATGAGGGTGTTGAGGAGCTTTCAGGGCTCGTGGGTCATCAAACAGAACACAGCTGCACTCAGACGGTCGAGATCAAACCCGGGTTCAGAAGCCGTTTACCCTCCTCGCTCAGACATCAGATAAACGGAGCGTGACGCGCCGCTTCTGATCCGCTGTTCACCTTTGAAACTGGTGGTTTTGAAAGTGCTGCACGAGGCTTTGAGGAGGAACGTCTGTTCTCCTGAGCCTGATGTTGGAGGGCGGCGGCGTGATGAGCATGTGGGGCCTGTACAAACAAGAAGCAGATAATCTGTTCCAGTCGGCTGACGGAGGGAAACCTGCTGATCTGCAGGTGGAGGGAACCTTCTACCTACAGGGATGTGACTGACGGAGACTCAGGACCATGTTAGAGCTTCTGTTGTACACTGAGTGTTAAAGGAACAGTCCAACCAAATTATCATCATCCTCTCCTCCTCCTGATGATATAAAGTCAGGTGAAGTGTCCAGAACAGCTCTGGAGACTTGATTTAAACCTCAGAAGTCTCCGTGCAGCTCGTCTGCTGTGATCACAGTCTCTGCTCACCCTGATTTATCTGAAAAGATGTTATTCACACTCTTTCTCGTGAAGTGGGCGAATGAGTCGAGGGTGTAAATGACGACTTCTTGAGACTTGAGTTACGCCCAACAGGACCGTGAAGCCGTTTCACGTTTCTCTTCCCCTCGGATCCTGTCGCTGTGTGCAGAGCAGGACTGATGGTTGAACGTTGACGGAGGACTGCAGCTGTTGCTGCTGTGCTGCTGCAGACGAGGTCGGAGTTCAGCGGTGGCGACATGGTGTTCACACACTCGGTACCAAACAGCTGGACTGGTGCCTCGTTAATCCTGAGATTATTGTGTTTGCATGAGACGTTCCCCTGCTCAGCAGAATATCTGCAGGCTGCAGAAAGCATGGCCAGTTGTCTGCAGGAGCATCGTCTCACAGAGAACATACCAGCAGTTGTGCTGAGTCACGAGCGATGGCGGCCCCACAGGCTCTGCCATTGAAGGCCGTGACAGAGAGGAAGGCTGTGAGGAGCACAGGACTCCGTTTGTTACGCCAGAGGAAGTGGAATCTCTCAGACCAGACAGCTGCTCATTCCCGACCCCGATGGCGTACGAACGCTCCCAGCGCCACAGATCCTCGTTCTACCAGCCGACCCCCACCCCCGCGCCCCGCGGAGAGCAGCGTCAGCCACACATGTCGAGGTTACGGAGGGAAAATACTCGCAGGAGAAGGGTCAGCGCCTCGGCTCTCACCCCCAGAGCTTTCAGGGCGGGAGGCTTGTGTTGTGTTGTGGTTGGAGGCCGGGTGGAGGTGTCGGGGCGGAGACGGAGGCCGAGACGATCGCCTCTCTGGACAATTGATACATGTGGTGGACATAATGACCGCGATGTTACAGTGCTGAACTACAAACTCTCTTCTACAGACGTTCAGCTGCATGTTGCAGGAAACCTCTCGTCCATGAGTATATGCACATTTCCTTCTGTGCAGTGATACGTGGAAAAATAGTTCCTACTCTGCTCACAACAAAGTCTGCAGACTGTTTTGTGTAACCGGGTCATGAGTTCTGGAGCAGCCTCTCTTTCTCGATGTGTTGATGCAGGTGTCGGTTCACGCTGGCGAGGTGAAAACATTTCCTCGAACGTGACGTCGGCCCTCAGAAAGTGACTGCTGACATAACAGAGAAACCAGAACATCAGGTTGTTGTTCTGAGACATTTCACTGATAGTTTCTTCTAATAAAGGATGAAAGATGAGAACACTTTAATAACGTGTCCTGCTGATATAAGAGGCTCCGACACCTCTGACTCTGCTGGTTTACTCAGATTAAGCTGGAATGAGCGGCTCAGAGGTCTGACTGGTGCAACAGCTGGGCCTTGATCCACAGCCCGACCCGACCCGGTCCAGACTCCTGAGCGTCCCCCGGCTCTCGTGTTGACTTTAGCCCGGCTGAGGCCCGCCGTCCTTTCATGTCTCAGCTTCGGCAGAAATTCCTCCTAACAGCAGCTGTTTTTCCTACTTTGGTGAGAAGTTGTTGGTTTTGTCTTCGTGTCGTCTTGTGAATCCTGGCGGGTCGTGAAGAATCCAGATTATTTTGGTGTTTATGTGAAGAGCTGTTTTGGCAGCGTGACCGTGAAGAATCTCAAACATTCATGATGTCAGATGTTTGAAGCTCGACCGGACGGGATATCGGACCGAACAACGCAAATAAACCAGGAAGTGAGACTGTTTTCAGCAGGAAGTCTCTCAGCCTCACATGACTTCAGATGAAGTGTTGGTGGTCGAGCCTGAAAATTCACAATATGGAATTTATTTTGCGACTTTCTTTATCAAAACAAAATACTTTCTCAGATATGTATATGTGTGCTGGCCAGGTTCAGGTCCAGACCTTCTGGATCCAGAGTCTCTGCTGAGTTCACTCAGAGCTTCACCAGAATTCATGGCTCTGCTTGTTAGCTTACCGGTCCAGAAAGTCATCTGGCTGTTTGGGTCGAATAACAACAAATGATCCTGAAATCAAACTCTCTTCACTCCAAGAACACCAGTAATCAGCCATCGTTAAAGATGAAAATCGATCTGACGTGATAGATAGATAACTTTAATTGTCATTCAGGTAGACATAGACACAGTGCACATTGAACGAAATTTCGTTGCATCGACTAAAAGTAGCAGCAAGAATATCCACATTTTGACCGGGACGTGTTCACAGACGAGGTAACGTTTCAGAGTTTTATTCACGTTACGTTTACTCTCGTTGGCTGACTCTCTCCTGGAAGCTGCAGCGACCAGATGAAACGCAGCGTCACCTCTGAGGAAACTTGTGGATTTCTAAATATAGAGCAAAGGTCAAGTAGTTGTTTTTAGACATTATAACACAGGAACATTATCTGCTGTGTGTTTTGTGTCTGCTCACAGAGACACACACCTCTGCGTCTCGTTCTCTTTGCTTCAGCGGAAAAGAACAAACGAGATGTTTGATGTTCAAATTTCAAGCAATCAGCGGTGATGGATGAGGGAGAGGAGCTGCTGGCTCTGAGCCCGAGTGTAGAACTGGGCCAGTAGTTCTGTGGGTCAGAGTGTGTGTGTGTGTGTGTGTGTGTGTGTGTGTGTGTGTGTGTGTGTGTGTGTGTGAGGAGGAGAGGGGGAGTGGATTAAAGGGTGGAGGGAGGGAACACACAATAAGATAGTGAGCCTCCCTCAGCAGAGAGGGGGGGGCGGCACACGCTGCTGTGTGTGTGTGTGTGTGTGTGTGTGTGTGTGTGTGTGTGTGTGTGTGTGTGTGTGTGTGTGTGTGTGTGTGTGTGGGTGGAGGGAGACCCCTCTCTCTCTCACTGGATGTGCGTGCCCGTCAGGAATGTGCGTGTGGTCGCGGCGGGTAAACAGCACACGCCTCCTCTTTGTGGCGCCACAATGGGACATCTTCCTTTGTTTGGTTCCTCTTTCTGTGGCATCAAAGCGGCAGACGTCAGCCGCTGACAGCGTCACAATGAACTCTTCTCTGAGCTTCTTTGTCCTGTTTGTTTGGAAAGTTTTCTATTTTTCCTAATTTTGTCTACAACCTTGTTTTTTAAATGGTAAAGCTGACATGAGTCTATATGTTTCACCATGTCAGCAAATAAAACCAACAACCTATTGGACTTTTCAACCTCCTGACCCTCCTCTGGCCTCTTTAAAGACATTTCACGGAATATTTCTGCTTTAAAAACGTCCAGACAGATGTTGACTCGGGCGATATCCCAAATTAAGGTATCCTCTTCATCAGGGTCAGTTCACCTGCAGTAACCTCTGCTAGCTGCTCTTATTCCCACCTCGCCAAACAGCTTTCCTTTTCTTTTCAAAATAAAAGCCAGAAGATGCCATCACAACTGTCCGATACTCAATATGTTGAAAAAGATTGTGATATCCTATAATATCTCATGTCAGCTCAGGCCTACATGGAGGCGTGTTTTAGGATGTAAACATCAACGGTTTCCTCTGAGCGTAGTTAGCTTAGTTAGCTTAGTTAGCTAGCCTTTATTCACTCAGTAGATTCTGCCTGGGGACACGATTGGTGGGTGAAGTTCGCTAGAAATAAAACGGTTCCTCCAGACAACGTCTTTGATTATCTTGAGTAACCAGATGATGATTTCTGGAAAGACTCACGCTGTTGAGTTTTTCAAATGTCATGTTTTGGCGCACTAAAGGCCTGAAAAGGTGTGAAGAACCTGCAGAAACCACCAGACAATGTTTTAAAAAAAACCAGATCTTCACTGAGGATCACTGATCACGTTCTGAGCCTCTGCAGGATCAACTCTTCCTTTTATATTTCAGACGAGTAAGTTGTCCGACAGACTTCGGGATCAAAGCTGAGTTCAGTTTATGAGTTTCCTCCTCCGAGCGTCAGATTTATCTCCCGGCAGCAGATCCCAGGAGGACGAGCGAGGGGTTTAGAACAACACACGGCTCCCTCTGATCCACTGCTGACGCCGCAGACCTGAGCTTTACCCCGAGTGTGTGTGTGTGTGTGTGTGTGTGTGTGTGTGTGTGTGTGTGTGTGTGTGTGTGTGTGTGTGTGTGTGTGTGTGTGTGTGTGTGTGTGTAACCCCCCATCCATCCATTCATTCACTAACTCCTCCCCAGCCAGGTGCCTCTCTCTCCACCACGCCGGGGCAGCTCAGTCAGAACGAGGCTCGGGGGGGTCAGGGGTCGTTCATATGTCTGGCTCAGGAGGGGGAGGGGCATCTCTCGAAAGTGCACCGTTTGTTTTTCCCATTAGCATTAGCTCGTCACGCTAATGAACAGCGGCATGAGCATGTGGCTATGCGATCAGGAGGGAATCCACGTCCAGGGCCTCTCGGTTCTGCCTCCACGCGTCTGAACTTTCCCTGAGATCGTTCTGTTTACAGTGAAAGCCATCACACAAATGTAATCCACATTTTCCAGAAATAAAGCTTCTCTAAATGTGCGCTCACTGTGTTGGTGCTGTGGTCACACTCAGAGCCAAAAGATCTGAACATCACGAGACACAAACCTCCACACATGCAGTTAAGACTCAGACTTTCTTCCTACATACCAGCAATTATCCGCTAATTCTCCACAAACGCAGCGCTGCTGATTAAACATCCAGCTGCTGGCCGGAGGGGAAACGCTGCAGCGACCGTCGGCTCGGCAGGTCAGCAGGTATAAAAGTGTTTTCTGTCTCCGCTGGCAGCCACTAAAAAACCTCAATAAACATGCAGGTTACTGGTCTCTGGGGGAGCAGATCTCTGAAACCCAACGCCGCAGAGTTTTCCACGCTTCCGACAGCCGAGACCCTCCGATTGGTCAGGGAAAGGTCGGCGCTGTGGCGACGCCATGGTAACGACAGACGGAGGCTGATATCTCGTGCTGACCTCAAAATTACAGAACAAAAACACGAACATCAAATCATCTTTCAAGATCTCAAGCAGCCGTCAAACTTTCTCCTGACTTCTGTCAACAAAACAAAACCATCAGACTGTTTATCAGATTCAAAATGTTTTCAGAAACCCTGTTTGCAAAAATAAAATCCATTGTTTCACATAAAGACGTTGATTAGTTTTGATCTTTAAAGATGCAAATGAGGCATCATGTTGTTAAAAGTGCCACAACTTTGCATTTCAAGCACAGAAATCTGAACTTTGGATGAAACCAGGTTCAAAACTCGTTGACATGTTAGAATGAAAGGTTTCTGCTGAGAGGATTTCTTTTCATAAAACTATCAACAACCATAAAAAAACACATATTTTCTCCCTGTTTTTATGAATAAAACTGTTCTGTGTGCTGACTGTTGTGTTTGTGTCGTCTGGTTCTGCTGCAGGGTGACCGGGTGTGGTTACGGGAGGATGAGCAGAACCTTCCCAGCACCGTGTCCTCGTGCTCCGGAGGCGTCGTCGTCTTCGCCACAGACTACGGCCAGGTGAGACTCCGCCCTCTGACACCACACACACGTCTTTAACAACCAGAACCTCCTCTTCTCTTCCTGCCTTTTTCAGCCTTTTCAAAGACGGTTCCTGCAAACTCTTGAACTTTTCCTGCAGTTTGACTTCAGGATCTGAGTTGCATGTTTGTTTCTTGGGCTTCCTGTCTCCTACTGCAGGTCCACGAAGAATCATTCTGGTTCTGAATGATGGTCAGAACATCATGCGGACAGGAACATTTAAGTTGCTCATACGTTTTTATTTGAATTTTGTTACTCATGCTCCAGTTATGTGACTTTGAAACTAGTCTAAAAAGAACAAGTGAGAGACATAAAGTCGATGATGCCAGGGGACCAAGGAAAACGACCCGTCACGTGACTACGAATGATCACAGGGAACATGACTGTTGTTTAGTTATGTGCCAAACTGTTTTAATTATCAGTATAGTTTATAGTTTATAGTTATATTCAAAGTGAATCAGATATAAGTTGTTTTTGACAGATTTCTCAGATATAACATCGAGGCTTATAGTTCCTCTCACTACCTACTTTGACAGAAAAGTCAAACTATTCCGACCTCGCTGTCCAACAGAAACTAAATCGGCTGACGGGGAAACACCTCCGTCGTTGTCGTACCTCTGCTGACGCTGCCGTAAACCTCCAGGACAGCTTAGAGAGGTCCACTCATAATTTGGGATCAGCTCAAGATGCAGCAAATCCTCTAAACACCATCTGGTTCTGCATTACCTCTGTGATCCATGTGTAGTGAAACAGGAGGAGGTGGAGGACGTGTGGACGTGTGCGCTTCACGTAGGTTTTGTTTGGTCGTTAGGAGTTAACATGAATCAGTAAGTTGAGCAGTTTTGAGGCTGGAGTCCACATTAAACATTCAGTGGTGATGAGCTGTGATGTTTCCTCTCCAAGGTGTTAAACTCCACACAGTGTGGACTGTCAGGTGTCACCCTCAGGTGTGTGTGTTCACACAGAGCGACACGTCTTCATGTGCTGCTTTGACTCCAAACATAAGAGCCATCACGTGGAGGACAGACGAGGCGACCAGCATCATCATCATATTTTTTATCTATATGTAGTGATTTCCTTCTTAACTCCTGAATGTAAGTGAGTTCAGACGACTTCCTGCCTCCTGGCCTCCTCACCTCGGAGCAGGCCGGCAGACACTCACCTGTGTGAGGTGTTCGGGTGGATTCGCTCGGCTCTGCCTCCTGTGCTGACAGCTTTAACAAAGACTTCCTGTGGAGCCGGCGAGCAGCGGAGGGTCACCACCAGAAGACGGCCCGTGAATGCGAGCGCTGAGGGATTTAGAGTCATGTCGAGCCAGCGTATTGTCCTGCAGATTTAGCGGCAGATTAAGGCATTCTTATCTCCCGGCTCCGACTCGCTCACCGACTCTGAGGCCTGCTGGTCACCGAAGCTAATGACTCTCTGCAGCACAGTTTACAGAGGCTGGAGGTGTTTGGTGCTGGTGTGAAGAGCAGATGTTACAGTTTGTGGCTGTTTTAAGCCACATTAGTGACGTCGAAGTGAGCTCGACTTGTGCTTTTATTTGCATTATCGGATCGATTGTGATGCAGTTTGGTTCAGACATTCATGTTCCCCTCGATATGAATTTTGACAGAGACTACTTTAGCAACATAGCATGCTATTTCTGTCCGTTCAGTGGTTGTCAGGTGGACGTGGGTTGTTGTTGGTTCATAAAACAGCAGCAGAGTTGATACATAAGCTGTAGTTCCCCCAGTAAACACACCCACCTCTTCGACAGCTGTCCTGTCCGATCTGCCTCGAGGACGAGCGACTCGAGTGGAGCAGCAGAAGACGAGGAAGGTGGCTGAAGAGGTCGGTGTGTTTACTGAGGGAACTACAGCTCGTAAAGGCTACACTGCGAGCTAACGATACGAGGCGTTCAGTCAGAGGTGGAGGAGGGCAGGAAGGGTTCATTAATAACCTGTAAACATGATGAACTCCTGCTGAACAGAAGCAGGCAGCCATTGTGAATATGTTAGCGTGCTGACGTAGCATTTAGCTCCATAAGCACTGCTGCCACACTGAACTGTTAGCATGACTGTAGCCTGGAAAACAAGTTGTCTTCCTGTCTCCTTTCTTCTCTTCCTCCTTCTTTATTTGCTTTCTTTTGTCTCCTCTCTTCTTGTCTTTTGGTCACATCTTTTTCTATTTTGTCTTTTGTAACTTTCTCTTTGTCTCTTTTGTCTCTCCTCCATTCATTAATTTTCCTCTCATCTCCTCTTTTGTCTGTAGCTTTCTCCTTTTATCTTCTCTTCTTGATCCTTTTTAATAGCTCACTCCTCCTCTCTCTCTTTCTGTCTCTGACTCATTTACTCAGTTTACTTTCGTTCTTGTTTTTAATTGTTTCTTCTGTCTCTCATTTTTCATCCTTTCCTCCTCCTGTCTCATCTTCTTACATCATCTCTTGGTGTCTCTTACCTTCGTCTGTCATTTGTTGTCTTTTCTTCTCTTTAATTCTCTTCTCTTCTTGTGTCTTTCTTTCATTCTCTGTCTCTTGGTGTTTTTCACGCTCTCCTTGCTGACAGCATTAGTAATCGTGCCGAGTGTTCGTCGGTCCCGACAGACTGGGAGGTTTTAATTTGCTTCGCTCAGAGTTTGGAAAGAAAGGCAGCACGAGACTGTCACACTCAATCTGTTTAAGCTTTAGAGGAATTAGCTGCTCGAAAGTGATTCTCACGCCGAGCTGCAGACTGTCAGCTGGACACGTTCAGCACCGTCCTGTAACAGAAGAGTCGCAGGTTCAATCCCTGAAACAGACCATGGACATTTAGTGTGAGCAAGACAGTGAACTGTGTGTGTGTTCATCTAGAGATTGATATGCATAGGTGTTTCTTTGTGTTCGTGCATGTGTGTGTGTGTGTGTGTGTGTGTGCATGTGTGTGTGCATGTGTGTGTGCGCCAGCCGTCTGCTGTGTAACTGGAGATGGACGTCACCTGCTCAGCTTCAGAGCAGATGTTGCTCTTTGTAAGGGAAGCCGGTGCCGACCAATCAGAGGAGCACACTACTGTAAACCCCGCCCCCTCCAGTGTGTGTGTGTGTGTGTGTGTGTGTGTGTGTGTGTGTGTGTGTGTGTGTGTGTGTGTGTGTGTGTGTGTTCATGCTTGCATATGAATCTCTGTGTGTGCGTGCGGTTTACATTCACAGTACAGATAGTTTACACTGGACACGTCTCGGGCTGAAGTGTGTGTATATTGATGTTTACGTCTCCGTTCGGTTTTATTTCCGTCCTGAAGCGGCGAGGATGATTTGTCTGTCCGATCACCACTTCAGCTCAGGAATGGATTTTCTCATCATGACATTCAGTGTTAATATTGATGCTTCCCAGAGGATGTACCATAATAAACCCGCTGGGCCTTTGACCTTTCCTCTAGCGCCACCATCCGTCCACATGAAACCAAAGTTTTGGTCACGTTCAGGTTCCATCTCGGTGTGAAGTCACATCCAAGAGATACGGAGTGACATCACAGTGTAACAGAGGCTGTTTGTGCCTCAGAGAAAGAGACAGCCAAGTCTTGTTTCATGAGACTCATCTGAGCTCTTATTTTAGAACGAACGCTCCCTGTTTTCTTATCTGCGCCTACTTTTCTCTGTTCATCCTGTTTAATTGTTAATGCAAACTTTAAATGATTCATTAAAATGTAGATTTGTTACATTTTACACATTTCTTAAAGGGGCAGTGTTTAAAGATAAGGCCAGAAAATGAGTCAACAGAATGTGCAGAACAGTGTTGACCTTGTGTCGGAGTTAAAGTTAGCATGCTAACCAGCTAGCCGCGGCCCGTCCTGTTTCCTGATACCACTCTGTACCTGCAAGAGGCGCCTGTGGTTTCAGCTGGAAAATGTTGAAAATGAACAAAAGAAACTCACAAAATGTGAAGAAATGAAATATGTATGCACCCATTTTTCTTACTGAACAGAAGATTTCCCCTTCACACCTTCTGCAATCAAGACGAGTTTAATCTCCTCGTTAACTCATCGTCAGACACACGACATTCAAACTGGAGCACCGTCACCAGAACAGTGTTGGTTCGTCTCCACAGTCGTCACCTCTGGTTCGGTCCAAACAAATCCTCAGTTCACAGAGTTACATGTGAATCTATGTGAGTCTTAGTCCTGGTCAGAGCTGCTGTAAATCACCTCCTTCTCTCTGAAGTCCTGGATCCACTCTGCTGCCTCTGTGTTTATGGAGCTGCCTCTGATCTGAGTTACACCTTTAATGTGAAACTTCACGTTTCTGATCCCTAAACCTGGTAGTTGATCATTCTGCATCTTAGGAATATTGTGCACCAAAGCTTAAAGTAGTCTTGAGTGGTTGTGATGTTAGTGTGTGAGAGGTGTGTGTGTGTGTGTGTGTGAGTGTGTGATGTCGGAGGTCGCGGGGTTTTTCTCTCGTCTTGCTCAGGTTTCAGTGTTTTCGCCGGCGCAGACAGCCTCCTCCTCCTGCGCTGACTGCAGGACAATACAGCAGGAGATGAATGGTGATTCAAAGAGCAGCTGCTGCTTTTGATGATGATGATGATGATGATGATGTGTGTGGGGGTGAAGCTCGAGGCGGGCGGAGGGTTACCTGTTCAACTCCCTGACAGGCAGAGCGAGGAGGCGGCGAGGGGGAGAGGGCTCAGCTTTCACTCCTGAAGACAGAATGAAGAGTTTCATCCCTCGTGCTGTGATACACTGATCGCTGGGTGGTTATTAAAGGTCACTGAAGCGATTAGCCTTCAATAAAAGAGCCGCTCGGTTCTGATGTCTCTCTGAAGGAGGCTCAACATGTTGGGTCGTTGTTCTGGGTCAAATCTGAGGCAGCACAAACATTTAAAGCTGTAAAGTTTTAGTTCAAATCGAGGAACTTGCAAAAATCAGGCAGTAAAGAAAAGAGAGGTTTTCGGGGTACATTTACAACCCAACCCTGCGAGGTCAACATTTAAATCCCAACACCCCTCAATTAAAATTCAATATTCAGCCAAGAAAAACAAAATAACAGAAACAACAGTGGAATAATTAACCTCCTGTGATACTTTTATTTATATATAAACTAATATTTCAGCATCAGGCTTCAAACATCCAGATTAATTCAACTCTTCCTCGGTCTCCTGTAAGTTTCTCTGGTTTCCAGTCTTCTAATTGCCTGAAAATGAATGTAGAGTCACTTTCTGCTCCACATGAGTAAGAACAACAGACTTCATCCCGACTGATCCAGGAACAGCCTGTTGATCCGAGGGTACAGCAGTGACCCCCCTCCTCCTCCTCCTCCTCCTCCTCCTCCACCCTCCTCCTCCTCCTCCTCCTCCTCCTCCTCCTCCTCCTCCTCTTCCTCCTCCTCCTCCTCCTCCTCCTCCTCCTCCTCCTCCTCCTCCTCTGCAGTGATGCTGTCTAATGGCTTTGTTTCACACAGATTTACTCCTGTTAGCATCTGTCGCTAGGCTTAGCGCTGGGCCCCGCGGCTTTGTCCTGGAGGCGCGGCCCTAACTCTTCCCCACAAAGACAACTGGACCAATTAGAAACCTAATTAGGCCGAAGCCAGAGAACAACCCGTCCCCGACTGAGGGCTGCTGGGACGAGGACTGTCATGCTATGAATACTGTCCATGACAGGAGGAGAAGGGGGGACAGACGGCGTCCACGCTCGGTCTGTTGTCTTCTGGTTTCTGGTTCTTCTGGTCTTGACCTCTGTCTGTCGTTAGATTCAGGTTAATAAAGCGTTCTGGTTACAGCTGACAGAAGATGGTGGAATTTGAACAGAACCATACTCGCTTTATTCCCCTGTTTCCAGTCTTTATGCTAAGCTAAGCTAACTCTCTGCTCGGTGAAGATGCTTATCAACCCAACAGATGCTACAGTTCATACGGCCTCCATCATTCTTTAGTTGCTACGAGCAAATATGGTAAAAAAACAATAAAGAAACAAGTGCAGTTCCTGGTGGTTGTTATCAGAGAAACATGAGGGAAGCTTCAGATTACTGGCTGACTGTTTGCTGGAGGACAGTAGGAGGATCTGATGAGGAGGCTGTTTACAGTCGCTCTCCACACGTGGCAGGCTGTTGGCTGTAAACACTGTTTACACTCCACCAGTCTGACGAGTCCGTTATCTCCCTGCGACCGTCCACCTCTCAGCAGACACCAACAGTTTAGTCTGGTTTCATGAAGTCGGTCCAGGTTAGTGTGACGGAGTGAAGAGCGAGAGGAAACTCATCAGAACACGCAGGTTGTGAACGCAGCGCTGACGAGACTCCATCACATTTCTGTCATCCGAAAAGGCGTTTCTGTGACGTTCAGTTCCCCCCGAAGCGTCACAGAGGCTGGAATGTTGGCAGGATAGTGTGTGTGTGTGTGTGTGTGTGTGTGTGTGTGTGTGTGTGTGTGTGTGTGTGTGTGTGTGTGTGTGTGTGTGTGTGTGTGTGTGTGTGTGTGTGTGTGTGTGTGTCAGGGGTCACATGTGATTGACCCCTCAGACAGAGAGCAGCTTTCTGCAGGAAGGGTCACCCTGCTGCTCGGTCACAGCAGGTCAGCGACCAGCTTCACACAACGGCAGAGTTCAGTGTGTGTTCGTGTGTGTGTGTGTGTGTGTGTGTACATTTCCAGCTGATGCTCTTACAGTCCTGTTTTAGTTCATGTTGGAAACCAGATTATTAATCATCCACAGAAGAAGAAACCGGCAGCAGGACCGATCAGCCTCTCTGTCGCTCATTTCTCCATTTGTTCAGATTTACAAAGTTAAAGACGTGAAGATGATGATGATTACATCTGAACTCTGGTCGGAGCTGATCTGTCCTCATATTTTAGCTTCCTCAGTGGAGAATGTGACCCCTGTGTTCATTTAAAACAGTTCATTCTGCAGCTGATCGCGGTACCTTCAGCTGGATGTGAAGCACTTCTGAGCGTGTCGTCTTTCTGAGCGTTAACACAAGTGAGAGCAAAGCTGCTTCATGATCAGCAGCCTTAAGTGGCTCACAGAGCAAACAGCTGATCATGCAGCTATAATTAGAAGAGGAGCTGAGCTGAGGGTCTCCGCACCGAGACAGGACACGAGGTGGTCGCAGCACGGCATCATGGGAGTTGTTGTCCTCACTGTGTAGCGACCACCACAGCCGATGAAATTCTCACACTACATTTCTATAAGATAATCTAAAGGCCCTCAGTCAGTGTGTCCAACAGATTCTGTCTCTGCTGCAGAGTTTCTGTCTGGTTCGTCTCAGGACCGGACTCGGCCAGAACCAGCTTCCCCGCCTCAAAAACAGCTTCAGCCCAGCGGCGCCCAACTTTCTCCAAAGAGATGCTCGTCCTGAGAAAAGAGCCGCTGTGTGGACCTGAGATGTAAATATTCCTGCGGCGAGACGTCGTTGTGTTCTTCAGGTTCACAGAGCAGAAAACCCAGAGAAACACATCACAGGCTCCAGTAAACAGTCAGAGCTGAGTGATCACGTGTTGTGTTGTGGTGTCGTCGTCTGTGGAAACAGCTGAGACAGCGTCGGGTTCGGCTGCTCTGCTTTTTCCACCCAGCGGCCGACGTGGTCGAGGTCTGACGATGGTAAACGTGAGGACAAGGTGACCCATGAGAACATCAGAGTCTCGCCGTGCAGCAGAGCTGAAGTCAGATGTTTGATCGGCTCTGTTGATCCTCTGTGACCCGTCATTATTGTGAGCAGACCCCCCTCGGTGAGGCTGCAGACCTCCTGCAGAGCCGTGATAATCTGAGGTCTTCACTTAATTAACCTCAGCAGCTCCTCGTCGTCACCTCTGGACCGGCCTGCTGTCTCCTGGTGTCGCTCATTAACAGGGATCTCTGCAGGAAGCACGACTTCAGGAACAGCTCGTTAGTCTGAACGCTGGTTCTCCTCAGTGTTTTTAGATTTCAGAGGGACGACGTGTTTGTTCCTCAGTTGTCACTGTTTGTTTTGTGGCACCATCTTTATTAGTTCTTTTAGTTTTCTGTGTCCTCCAGCAGAAACTGGAAGATAAGATGGAGGCTTTATCTCCTGACGGTCGTCATCGGGGAGGAAATGAAGTAAAAGAAGAAAACGTTAACATTTAGTGACGTTGTTCCGAGCTGATCGTATCTGTAGGACTTCTATGTTGGACCTGAGTGTCTCTCACGTCTCAGGCTGAGTCTCCTCGCAGACACATTTCATGAGATAATCTCTCCTCTCTGCTGGATACTGATGTTAAAGTTGAGACTGGTGTTAGATGTTGTGACTGGGTTGATCTGACCTCTACAGACGTCTGAAGGCTAAAACTTCACAGAGCGAAATCAGAAAGAGTCTTTCTGGCTTGATGAACCAGTTTGCTGTTTTATTAGAGTCATGTTAATCCAACCAAACACAGACATAAAGACATATTTCAGCGTGTTAACTCCTGTACAGTGGATCACTGTGTCACAGGCAGCTCAGACGGTAGTTTGCATGAATGAAATGCAAACCAGGAGCCACAAATACACACGTGAAGCTTCACAGAATGGTAGTTAAAGACATTTTATGATGCACGAGGAGAAGTTTGTTTCTGATTCTGCAGAGATGAATGATGAGCTGATAAAACTCACTGACGGTAAAGAAGCTTTACAGTCGCCTCAATAAAAGCTAATGTTCAGCGTCACAGGCTGACGAGCTCCGTCAGGGTGGAGGGATTTCAGATCGGCCTGATGTCTGGATCAGTTATCGCTGGTTTTGTCTCAGGACACACGGTTCAGTCCTGAGAAGCTGTTCGGCCTCGTCCTCCGACACAGACGATAAGCAGCCGTCTGCTCAGACCTCCACCCGCCTCCACCCGCCTCCTGCCTCTGTGTTCACCACCCGGGCTCGTGTTTACCTGGGCTATCTGCCGTATGTCACCTGTGAGGAAGGTGAGGTGAAATATGAGCCGAGAGGAGGAGACGAGGGTTAAAGTCCTGCACACAGGAGACATTTAATACTCCACACAGAAACCAGCCGGAGGAGGCGAATACAAACCTTTACTGCAGAATAAACTGTCTTTTAAAGCTTAAAGTGTTGCTTTTATTATTTTATTTTATCGGTAATCAGTCACAGAAACACAGAAACATGCTGAGTCTCGGTCCGGATGGTTCTGTCCGTTCTTCTGTCTGGTTGCTTTCTTTCTGTCTTTATTTCTTCTTTTCACTTAAATCAAATCGTCTTTAAATCTGCACTTTTACTCTGAAACTTCACTTCCTGTTGCTGACGCTTGTTTCCTGTCTGGATGTCACCTCTCGTCTCCACCTGGCTTCTCTCTCGTTATCTTTTCAGCCGCTGATTTATTCTGATCCCAGTGAATTCTGAACCTTTTTTTAAACATCCACCGTTATTGCTCAGCTGACACTTCTGGACCGAGCCGGTGCTGTGAGGGCCAGCGGAGCGTCTGTGCTGCCTCCAGGCTTCACACTCCTCCGGTTACATGAGATATCATCTGTCCAGAGGAAGTCGTCTGCTGTAAATCACACAGTTAAACTGTTGGAGCGGTCGGTCGACACCGACAGGCTGAATCCTGTCAGAGCTTCACCTCGTCCTCCTGCTCGGCCCAATAACAGATTATCTGGTTCTGAACATTTTTAATCTCCAAAACATTGTGTAATCTTTAGAGGAAAGTCCCAGCTGCCTGTGCTGTTGTGATGGTTTCTGTCCCGGTCCAGTTTCTCCCAGCTGGGTTCTGTTAGCCGTCGTTATTACTGTGACACAGAAATATGTTCTGCAAATGTTTGAGCTCACAGCTCAGTCTCAGAGCAGAAGAACTGATCCTGTACGTGTCCTGTCGCTGTGTTTCAGCTGAAAGACTTCTGGAAGTTTGAGTTGTAAATTTATGAGCAGCTGCTGTGTTCTGGTCTGGTGGTCCTGGGTTTATCTGATCTGGACCGGGCTCGCTCGGTCGTTAAAGAGCCGAATAGAGAAAAAAAACTGAGATCTAATAATATATAAAAATGTAAAACTTGTGGTGGAGAACAGACGGAGCTGAAGTCCACGTGAGGCCTCCACCAGGAGAACCAGTGACCCAGAACCGGATCAGGAAGTTGTCACGGACCAGTTCTACTGTAAACAGCGCCTCAGGAGGCCGGCTGAAGGTTTCCTGTGATTCTAAAGTCTTTGCCTCCTGGGAAGTTTGAGAGCTGGGATCTCTTCCTCTTCACCTTCTCCTCTGATCACTTTCTGAGTCGTTCTCTTGTTTCTCTCGTTCTCTGACGCAGGTGTACACCTACAAGCAGAATGCGCTGACCCGGCAGAAGGTGCAGCCCATGCACCCCAGCAGCATCAGGGGGGTGGAGGACATGGCGACGCTCGAGGACCTCCACGACGGCGCCATCATGCACAACCTGTTCCTGCGCTACCAGCAGAGACACATCTACGTGAGTTTCTGATGACTTTAACCGTCGCTGTGTGTTTTCTGTGCTGCTGGTGTGAAAGTGGTTTTGTTCTGATTCTTTGGTGATAACAGAAGAAGCAATATGAGACTGTCAGTTTCAGTTTAGCTTCACTGTGGGAACAACAGACGCTGAACCAGTTTTCTATCAGATCTGAGGCGTGTGAGGGGAAATCTGAGCGTGCAGAGATCCTCCGACATCAGGAGCCCAAAACAAACTCTCCTCTATCTCCGGTATCATGTTGACAGCTCGGCCTGTCGGGTACGCCGCCTTCTTCTAAAACATCCACGCAGGAATCTCCCATGAACGGCTGAAGTTGCTCAATCGTTGCGTAACTGCAGAGATAACCGTCTAGACTCGGGCGGATAAGAAGGCGGTGACGACTCAGTCAGAAACAGGGAATGTGATGGAGGTCGAGTCCTTCTGCAGTGATCGGTGTACAGCGATGTTCCCTGCGGACGTCCTGTCAGAAACATTTAGCTCTCTGTCTCTGATTTATTCCGAGCAGCAGACAGAGAAGCTGGACGTGACGAACACGTGTGGAGATGATTGAAAGGTGTGTTTGACTGTGAGTTTAGAGGAAACACGTGTGCAGACGCAGCAGGTGACTCACCTTCACTACCTGTCAACCTGCTGGACTGCTTTTCTTCAGCTTCAAGGATGAAAACACAGATAAAACTGGAGGTAATCATCTGGAAATAAACACAGACTGAAGCCGTCAAACACAATATATATTAACAACTGAAGTTTAGTTCTGTTCCTGTGAAGTGAATCAGAACCAGCAGATCCTGGAGATGTGTGTTGTTTCTCAGAGGTCTTGTTGTCCCTGATGTTTCCATGGCGACAGTGTTGACCAGGTGATGAAAAGCCCAGGTGATAAAACCCAAAGTGGGACATATTGAGCCTTTTTTTTTGAGTCCGGGTTGGACGGCGCTGAACGGGAGCTGCTTGTCTGGCAGCCAGAGAGCAAACAGGCTGCCAAGTGAGAGGAGAGCGATCCGAGTCCGGGTCTGTTTGGTTTGTTTGGTTTATAGAAGCTGGTGTTTCGGTGGTGGACTCGCTGGGAGTTTGGCAGGAGCGAGCAGGGTCCTGGCTCGGCTCTGACAGCGGCCGAGCTGTCCAAAGTGTGAGACAGGACGGTTCAGAGTGTGTTAGCTTTGGAGCAAATCAGAACCAGAGTGAATCTGAAAATGGAGAACGTGTAGCTGTTGTTCACTTTCCCGTCTCTGTGACCTCTGACCCGTTAGACGACCCGCCTCCTCTTCTATCAGCAGGACTGCATCAGCTCTCCGTGGCTCCAGAACCAGAGCACGGACCGGTTTAACGAGGTGACAATGATGTGGTTCACGTTTGGTCAAGATAAAACTCAAACAAGGTTTAGGAAAAGTGGTTTGGGTTGAACGGACTGACGAACGCTGCTCTCAGTGGGGTGAAGTCAGAGGATGCTCATTGTTCTGGTCACAGCGATGATGACTCTGAGGTTCTGGAACGATCCGGGTCATGGTGAAAGGAAAGCAGAGACAAACAGCGGTCTGCTGGGTTTAACTTCAGTGTTTTGTGTCTCCATAATAACATCACCTGACGTTTTCTAGACGAGAGTCATGATTTGTGCGACCGCGAGGAGACTTCATCCAGTCTGACACGTCTAATTAAAACCTTCTGTCTGATTGCTGCTCGCAGACTGAAGGTTTATTTACGCTGCAACTGTTTCTCCCTCGTCGCAGCGCTGTGCTTACACTGCGGTTATGTTTCTGCACAAACAGCACCTGGTTCGGGTCGGGAAGACATCGTGGTTTGGCTCAGAATGTACCTGTTGTGGTCGCTGTGATCAGGGATGGAGATGGTCCCACTTCCTGTGGAAAGCAGCCGGTTTTTAGTCGCCACAAAAATGGAAGGAAACCCTAGGGTTGCAAAATTCCGGGAATTTTCAAAGATGGAAACTTCCCATGGGAATTAACAGGAATTTAAGGGAATAAACGGGAATAAACTGGGAATTTTCCAAATTGAAGGTTGGCTCTTCATAGGGAACTTAAATATAGTTGGGGAAAGTATATTTTAGCATAATCTTGACTAAAACAAACAGATGCCATTCCTCAGTCACATGCACACAGCACACTGCTCACTGCATGGCTGTAGAGGCCACGCCCCCTACAGGCACTGAGCACGCCTCCATCACCTGTACAGATCATTTCTAGAAGACTAGACCACACTTTGAGCCCAAAGCACAAGACTACTGAAGGCACATGTTTGAGCCTGTGGACTTCCAAATCACGTGACCGCTTTAAGACGACGGAGCAGCGAGATGCAGCCTCACTGATTCTCCGTTTCAACTTGTGGCGAAAGTGCGGACTTCAAACTATATACCAGTTTTTAAATTGTGTTGATCGGACGAGTAAAACCGGACTTGTGATAAATTATGTGCGCGACGCTTTTTGCGAATATCGCCGTCACGTTTGGTGTTTGGTGCAGGAAGAAACGGTAAAAACAGACTTTTCTCAGTAACGTGTCTGCAAACAGGAAGTGCTTGCACGCAAAAAAACATGTGACACCCCCTTTCCTATTGGTGGAAAAAGCCACCACATCAACCAATCACAAAATTATATGGCAAATCACGTGATTTGGTTGCTGGGGAACAGCTTAACTTCCCATGGAAATTTACCGGAAACCTACCAGAAATTTACCGGAAATGTTCCGCCCCTTTGCAACCCCTAGGACACACCCAGTGGCTCAAAACATCTCCTCCATCACCTGATGTGAAAGGTGGCTAATAACCAACGTCAACCTTGGACGTATACGTGGTTTGCAGAAGCTTGGCCTGGTGATGGAGCCGGGTTGATCACAGCTGAAGTGTTCGGGTCAGCAGCAGCAGTGGTGGTCGTAGTAGGACGGTACCTCCATGTGATGAATCATCCTACTGTTCCTATAGTTTATTATATTATCAGCGCCGGTCCTACCAAAGTAATTTATTCCGCCCCGTCCTGCTTTACACGGTGAGCTAATTAGCAAACAATGCACCTCTGTTCCCGCTGACCTCCGTCACAGTAAAGGAAACTGGACTGTATAGGCCAGAAAACAAAGGACTATGTGGGACAAATAGTTCTCAGCCATCACCGTCTCCGTGTGGACTTATGGACTAATGCACAGAGCTGACCCGCCACTTTCTCTCTGCAGCAAACGACAAAGGCCGCCTTGTGCTCTCTGCTCACATTAGCCGCGGTAACCTTTGACAAATGCCGTCTCGTTACTTTAATCACATGTGAATGCTCCCGTATGGTCGAAATTATCCAATCAATTCATCACAGACGGCCGATCTCGGCTCTGACGGGCCTTTTTTTTTCTCCTTCTCGGGCCAGGGGGAAAATTAGAGGAGAGGTTTTGGTGGAGATGGCCGCGGTGAACCGAAGG
Source organism: Lagodon rhomboides (assembly GCA_039737535.1). NCBI lineage: Eukaryota > Metazoa > Chordata > Actinopteri > Spariformes > Sparidae > Lagodon > Lagodon rhomboides. The sequence goes on from CM077797.1 coordinate 29,036,195, forward strand.
GAAGGGCTGCAGACCCGCTGCGAACCCGCCTCTCTGGTTCTGAAGGAGCCAATAATCTCATCGGTTCTATCAGCGACCTTCGGCTCATAATCTGTAGGAATATCTGGATATTTAAAGATGGTTTCAGTCTTGTAGTAGACCAAACTACAGACACCATGTACATCTACCCTTTAATACCACATCCAGTGACGGCTTGGACCTTTAGATACTTCCTGTCTGGACTTTGTCTCGTAGCTGCTCGCCGTTCTCATCCGTCCTTCATGAAAAATGTCTGCTCGTGGACAACATGGCCTCCACATTCCTGCCAGATATCCGTCCCGCTGACTGCTTCCAGAAGACCTGATGCTTCATGTCAGCCCTCGATGATATGAAGAAGATGTTTGAGGCCGTGTTTATTGAATCAGTTTGTTCGGGGGGGTTAATCATGTTCATGTTCCCTGGAGAGCAGAAACAGACGGTTCAATAAAAAAGCTGCACATTATTGATATTTGGACCGACTCTGTGGGTGAAGCAGGTAAAGTTCCTGCCTTCTTCACGTGGGTCTCAAGTCCCTGCGGCGTTAGAAGTTAAGGTGACGGGCTGATGCATGAGAGCGAGGGGCCCCCGGTGTCACAGCCTGACCGGGGCCCCTGATGCCTGACAGCAGCCCGGCTGACTTCTGAGGGAATAAAAGGATTAATGAGTCGGGTGTGTTGGTGATATCCATCTTCAGACAAACGTCCACCAGAGTCCTTCTCTCTATATGCTCAGGATGTGTTTCACTCACATGTCAAACCTCGCTGCTGAAAGCTGGTTGAATAAATTGTAGTTTTTATTGGATGCTTTGGATAAAAAAGACACTTTGTGTGTATTTTCATTTTCTTTCACCTTCTCCACGTGCAGATGACCGTTTAGTCTGAACTACTCGGTGTGTAATCAGCGGTGATCAGGGTTCATTATTTACCTCAAAATGTTTTTCTGCGTCTGAATTTTAACATCGAACAAACAAACCCGACACATTCCTCTGTGATCCGTCCTCACTGAAGCTCGCTGCTACATTACATAGTTGGACAGGGAATGTAGCCCAGAGGCTACCAGACTGAGTGTGTGTGTGTGTGTGTGTGTGTGTGTGTGTGTGTGTGTGTGTGTGTGAGCTTGTGAGCTTGTGTGTGTGTGTGTGTGTGTACTGTCTTTAGCTGCTATGATTGTTACCAGCTGTGCTGTCGACTGGTGGCCTCACTCGTCTCCTCTGCAGATTCCAGTGGAAGAACACACACACACACACACACACACACACACACACACACACACACACACACACACACACACACACACACACACACACACACACAGACTCTCAGGAATCTCCTGTACCCCGACACCCCGTCTCCTCTCTTTCATCCAAACACACTGACACACATTCTCTCATTTTTCTATCACACACTGTTGTTTTTACATCTGACCCCATCTACACACACACACACACACACACACACACACACACACACACACACACACACTCCGTCACGTGGCAGCTCCTCTCCTCCTCGCTGCGTCTCGTCTCAGCAGGGGGTCAAATCCTGAACTTTTCATTCTTTCCCCGTCTCATGATTTTAGATATATACTGTGTGACATCACTAACGGCAGGAAGTTCCTCCGCTGGTGATTTGTCTTCGTTTACGGCACGAAGGCTGCGTTCAGACGGGCCGCAGCTCTGCAGCCTCCTCACCGGTTTGACGCGACAGATGCTGCATCATCCTGTGGAGCGTTGGCCAATCGAATTGTGCAAGCAGACATTCCTGATGGATTAATCTGTCGCATGAACACCGTGTTTTCACTCTGTTCGATGGATGATAAAATAGTTGCTGTGATAACTTCCCAGAGTTGCACAATCCTGTCTGAGTGTTAATCACCTCAGAGACGCCGCTAACGTCACAGATGTTCCTCAAACTGGACGTCTGAGTGTTTTATTCCATGTGTCACCTACCTGAAGAGACACTGAGATTATCTGCAACTTAACTGTAACAGAGGGCTTTTACTTTTCACTTTTAAAGGTTGCAAAGACATAAAAACTGCACTTTGTGACTCAGCAGATCTGATGATAGCTGCTGAAGAAGTTTGAAACGCCTCTTTCCACAGCTTCTCCTTGGTTTCACGGTGCTGACGGCACAGAGAGGCTCTCAGAGGAGCACTTGAACAAATGTGACTGTCGTGAATCTGAACTCTCAGCGATGCAACACCACGATTGGCTGATCGCCCCACTTCAGCTTTGAGGCGGGATCTGTGCGCTACAACCTCCATATCTGGTGTTTCAGGCTTTCGAATGTTGACGTAAGCAGAAATGGTTCCAGGCCTCTTGACTGAAGGAACTAGGTCACACAGTGAGGAGATGGTTTCAGCTGTGAGAGCAGAGAGATGTGACATGTGACGAACACAACAGTCCACATCCTGAACTCACACTTCAGCTGACAGCTACGAGACAAACACCAGCTGATTCGGCTCGAGCGTGCAGAATCAGCCATCACAGACACGTATGATCTGCGTGTTTCTGAGGAACAGTCTGACTTTAGGATAACTTTAGAAGAACAAGCATCCAGAGATAGTTGAAGGTTTGTGCCGCTCCGAACTGCTCGATCATGAGATCGACTGCGATCTCTGCCAGCTTGGTCGGTTTGGGCACAGAGCGGCATCTCGTGACTCGCTCTGCTTATTTTAACAAGTCCGTGTGTCTGCTGCCGGCCTGCTGACAGACGGCGACGGCCAGCTGCTGCTCCACTTTCACCAACTCTCAGCTGAGATGTAGGCGGCGGGAACCTGGAGTGTAGAGAAGCTCCTGATAGACCAGAGACTGTTTTAAACCCGAGCTGTGAGCGAGTAAATCAGCTCATCCGGTCGTCTTCGCTTCAAGCCGAGCAGCTATTGTGCAAACTGTGGATTTCCCCTCAAAGTCAGGTCCTGTTATCAGACAGAAAGACAGAGATAATGCCGTGTTTACAGTCATCAGGTAGCTTTCAGGGCACTTTTCTCCCACAGCAGATATCTGCACACACACACACACACACACACACACACAGACCACACACACATTCCTTCAGACACACTGAAACACAAACCCACTCGGCCTTATTAAAGCAGAGTGTTGCACTGATCGAAGCCTTCGTCCGGCTGATTGCTGTCAGATGTGGAGAAAAACCCTCAGATCTCTTGTGATGATGTCACTTCCTTCTTGTTGTGTTTGCTTACATCACTTCCTGGGATCGGATTTTAGTCCTGCTGGTTCGTCTTCTCTTTTTCTTGTGTGGAATATGTGTGAAATCAAATCTGTGGTTATGTTTTGCACCATTTTTACCATTCTTGGTCTGCTGATGATGGTCAGCTCTGGCCGATCTGTTATTTGTCAAATTATCTCGCTGACAGAGGAATAGATTTGTTTGGAATGTGGCGGTCGCGTCGCTGTTGGCTCGGACGAGTCCACTTCGGTTTTAAGGTCTCAGATTAGTTCCAGCTGTGATCAGCAGGCCGAGTGTGATGCCTTCACTGTTGTGTCTGAAGATAAACCCTGACAGAGAGTCCAGCTTCTCAACATGCTCCTGGTTCCTGAGAAGCCTCTGCTCGTCTGAGAATCTTTCTCGCTTTGTATAAAAGAAAATATGGGAGTCGAGCTCAAAACCCAGATGTTGAGTCATAATTCAGATTTATCAGAAACACCAATAAACACGTCTGATGTGTTTTATCTCTGTACGCAGATGATGTCACTGTGTCGCAGGCTAAATTTAAAGGGACAGAAATAATCCAAAGTAGTGTTTACTGCATCAGTCAGTCAGTCAGTCAGTCAGTCAGTCAGACAGACAGACAGACAGACAGTCAGTCAGTCAGTCAATCAATCAGCCAGCCAGCCAGTCAGTCAGTCAGTCAGTCAGTCAGTCAGTCAGTCAGTCAGTCAGACAGACAGTCAGTCAGTCAAACAGCCAGTCGGTCAGTTCAGTCAGCCAGTCAGCCAGTCAAACAGTCAGTCGGTCAGCCAGTCAAACAGTCAGTCGGTCAGCCAGTCAGTCAGTCAGTCAGCCAGTCAGTCAGAGCCAGTCAGTCAAACAGTCAGTCAGTCAAACAGTCAGTCAGTCAAACAGCCAGTCAGTCAAACAGCCAGTCAGTCAGTCAGTCAGTCAAACAGTCAGTCAGTCAAACAGCCAGTCAGTCAGTCAGTCAGTCAGTCAGTCAGTCAAACAGCCAGCCAGTCAGTCAGTCAGTCAAACAGCCAGTCAGTCAGTCAGTCAGCCAGTCAGTCAAACAGTCAGTCAGTCAGTCAGTCAGTCAGTCAGTCAAACAGCCAGTCAGTCAGTCAGTCAGCTCAGTCAGTCAGTCAGTCAGTCAGTGTGCTGATGTATTTTGCACTGTGAGCTGCGAACACTGACAGATAAACACTTGAGTTTACCGTCCACACACACTCAGTCTGGACGGTGTCTCACTGGCTTTAACCCAACAAAAGCAAGGTTCGATTCCCGTCAGTGAAACGAAGTCTCAAGATTTCTTTATAAGTTTTGTTACGAGAATAACAGTTTTTGTGGCTAAACCTGCCAAACTGTGACTGTTTCACAACGTTAATGACAATCCATAATATGTCATAACATATACAATAATAAATAAGCTTTATTTTGAACATAACGGCACGTTGAACTGAGACTGGAGGGAGGAGGGACAGAGTTAGAGACGAGCTGGTGAAGAAAGGTGGAACATTAGCAGCTAACGTGCTCGATCTCCTGCAGGAGCTGGTAGAAACCAAACACAGAGTTTAAAGAGAAGTGAGTATTAACACAATCACACATTTCCACCATATCATCAGTAAGATCTGATGGGAAAGAAACCCAGTCAACTCAAAACTCATAATTCACTCTGCATTGAAACTGCAGTTTGGTAGGTTGAGATTGTTCCTGAGAACAAAATGTGTGGAGCCAGAAGCTGCACAGATAAACTCATAAAGTGTTTTAAAGTACAAACATCAGACAAAAACACAAAGACACATGACAGAGAACCTGTCGCTGATGTAACATCATCATCACAGCAGCATCTTCCTCTCACTCAGCATCATTTCCCTCCAGTCGGGAAACAAAAACAGGATTTTTAATATCGTCCTTATTTTCTCAACTGGAATCAGAATGTTCCACATTCCTCATGTGTTCAGAAGTTTCCTGTCCCCAGGAAACCTGTCAGAACCGCCGTTGCATCACTTCAACAAGAGAGAAGAAGCGCTCTGCTCTGCTCAGCGAGCAGCTTTAGCAGATGTGGGCTTTCCGCTCCGTCAACAGAGGTATTAAACATGACCGGCGGATCAGAACCGCTTTAATCGCCAAGTATAACAAATGTGCAGGAATGTGTCTTGGTGACACAGTAACTCAATGACTGCCTCCAGCCCTCCCTCGCTCCCCTCGCTTACATTTCCTGCCGTCAGTCAGGCAGGTTGGCGAGCACGTTGCTTCTGATCCTTCAGGTTTTCTCCTCCATCTGGTCTTCATTTCCCTCTCAGTGCGTTTATCTGGCTCGGGCTCAGAGAGGGCTCATTTCTTTGGACCGGTCCGACGGCCTGCATGCCTCCCTCCGCTCCACAGCTACACCCTCCTGCAAACACAAAGTCACTGCGAGCGAACGAGTCAGATTCAGTCAGTTTTACCAGTGACTCTCATTTATCAGTGAGTGTCATCTGTTTGTGATGTCAGACAGTGAAGTGATTCCTCTGAGTATCAAACACTCGTCCTCTGTACGCTCCTGTAGTTTGGTGGTCGTAACTCACTGACGGAGAACAGCGTGGTCAACTTAGATTCACATTTACAATCGATCCAAATGATGAATCACAAAGTTTTCATCCTCTGGACCAGCTTCCATAGATCGGTTAGATTTTCAGATCTTCTTGTGTGGTCAGCGACCTTGGAGGCGGACGTAAAGTCCAATTCTTGCTCATTTATATTCTTTTAGTCTGTGAGGGTCCGCTGATCAGCAGAATCAATAAGTCTTATAAAATGATTGTCCTGAGAAATCAAACAGAACTTTGTTGGACAGGAGACGTTCTGTTCTGTTCTGTTCTGATCTTCCCGTCTGCTGTTGTTGGGTCTGTTTGTGTTCTTTATGTTGTTGCCTACGACATGAAAGCGTCTCCACCTTCTCCTGTTCAGTTTTCACCTCGGGACAAACCCTGGAGGATGGAAAGAGCTCCCAGTTCGGAAGCCCAGTCTGATCTTTTGTTTACTTTGCTGACATGACAGAACAAGCTGTTAATTTATCATCCATGATGGTGACAAGTTGTGTAGTTTGTTGTATTGGAGTCGAGCTCAGAGTGTTGTGGTGTGAAGTCCCTCCTGACGGATCCCTTCAGGCCCGGCAGAGAGCCCAGTGTTTGCAGTGAGCGGCTCTAACAGAGTCCAGGTTAATCTGATAGTTGTTGGTGATTTCTTGTACAACTTTTGGCAACAGTTGTCTGCTGTTGGAGACTTACAGGCCGCAGCGTCGCTGCCAGCCGTCGAGCTGCTGCACTCTGGGAAAGCTGGACGTCCGGACCTCAAACAAACAGAGCGAACGTGGGTATCACGTTTCTCGCGTCACCTCTGTGGTATGTCGGTGAAACGCCGATACACCGCACATGCAGGACGAGGGGCCGCGGTCAATCACGGCAGCCAATCGGGGGGCTTCTGATGAGAGTCACAGCCAATTAGCTCTCAGGCAGGGCGCTGCCGTGGAAACTGTTACCAGGACGGAGCAGCGGGGGGAGCTAATTGAGTCCAAATGGCTGTAATTCATCCAGCAAAGGGCAGCCGTGAGTTTAAACTCTCAGCGACACCCACCGTCTCGTGTGAAGTGAACCGGCTGCAGACGGCAGCAGCAGCACACCTGACGCCTCGGAGGGTGTTTGTCTTGGCGGGAAGGTTCAGGTTACTGCTGTCTCTTTTTTCTACAGCATTAAACTTAATTCACATTCATCTCGAAGTCTGTTTTGAATCTAAGAAATACTGAAAGTTCATTATTCCAGACAGTGAAAGATCAACATCAGTCTGTGAGGTAACTACTCAGTTTGATGTCTACTTTGCTTGAAGCCACACAAAAAGAGTAACGGATGATAAAGTAATATATAAAACTAAGTAAAGAACAGAGCCATGGTTTCCCTGGTGGAGAGGCTGTCAAACGTTGGACTCCAGTCGAGGAAACATTCACGTGTGGAAGAACTAAAAGTCTCCGGGGGTTTCTGTGAGGGTGTCGACTTTCCCCAGACGCCATAAACAAGAAGTCTGAGTGCTAAACATCACGTGAGCGTTCGGAGCGTCTACAAAGAGATTTCCAGGCCGAGCTGAGTGAAGCTCGTTAGCCTCCGAGCCGGAGACCGGGCCCACTGTAAACTGTTTACTCTGCAGACGGAAGACGGACGTCTCAGCGTTAAAAGTGTCTGGTTCACCTGAGCAGAGCTGCCGGCCGTGTTTACACTCCGATCTGTGGGAGATAACACGCTGGATGATTCATGATCATCTCTGGAGCTGCACAGCCTCCTCCTCCTCCTCTGCTGCTCATTTGCACAGGGAGGATCGTCTGGAGTCGCTATTTGTCATGTAAATATCGTCACCTCAACTGCCATTCAAATGTATTTGCATTCACGCTAAATGTAGGTCAGTCAGTCAGTAGGACGTCCACACGGCGAGGGGAGATTAGTGCGAAGGTTTAATGAGCAGCACGGGGCGGCTGAAGATCCTAACAGCAGGACGACCAGCGAAACTAAGAGCTTTTAAAGTCACTGTACAGCAGTTATTGATGAGTTTTAGATTCAGTTTAGATTAATTCAATAGCTGTTTGGTCCATTACATGTCAGAAAATGGTGAAAATGGTCAGTCAGTGTTCCTGAAGCCAAGATGACGTCCTCACATGTCTTGTTTCATCCAAAAACCCCCAAATATTCAGTAAAATCAACATAACTAGCGGTTGATGTCAGAGCTGAGGAGTAATCCAGTAATTGAAGTTGAAACCACCTCAGTGATGATGGCAGAAAACACTTTCACCACAAGATATAATCCAGTTTAAAGTTCTGAAGTTGTGTTTGTTTGAGTTGTTAAGGGAAAGTATGTCGGTGCTGGAGAGACGGTCCTCACATCAAACTGAGCCGTCTGCAGCAGAAAGACACGAATATGTCTGAAACCAGAACTGTGTTTTCACTTTTGCTCAAAAGGTAGAGAAAACCTACAACAACCAGAATGCATTGCACCACACCGGAGGGAAAAGTCAGTGTTCCTTGAAGTCAAGATGACATCCTGAAATGTCTTGTTTCGTCCACAACCCAAAAATATTCAGTAAAAAGTTTCTCAAAATGAGACTGTCAACATAACTGCCGACTGATGTCAGAGCTGAGAAGTAATCGAGTAACTGAAGTTGAAACCACCTCAGTGATGATGGCAGAAAACACTTTCAAGTTCTAAAGTTGTGTTTGTTTGAGTTGTTGAGGTAAAGTATGTCGGTGCTGGAGAGATGGTCCTCACATCAAACTGAGCCGTCTGCAGCAGAAAGACACGAACATGTTTGAAACCAGAACTGGCTGGTTTCAAACATTTTGCTCAAAAGGTAGAAAAAAAACCTACCGGAGGGAAAAACACTCCCAGCAGTTATTAGTTTTGGCCATGAGTCTGTTTTTCTGTGGTTTCTGTGGTTTCGGTTGTTTTTTTCATAAACAGTGAGGCTGATCCCAAAAAACACTCGACTCCAGTCGCATCCGTCTTCTGATACGACCATGACAGCATCGTATGAATGAAGACATCAAACAAACACTAATATATCTTTAAAAACACCTACAAAACGTCCTTTTTTGGCAGCGTTGGACCTTCTAGGTGAGATACAGAACGAGTCATACATGATAAAAACACTCAAACATGGATTTTGACTTCATGAGATCTAAAGATAGAGTAAAATGACGTTTATGTGAATACAAGTTTCAACTGTTCCCTGTCCGTGACGTTGGAGATGACGAACAAGAAAACTAACCGACTGAAGTCCATCTGTTACCAGAAGTTCGATGTTTTCTTCTGTGTCCGACGTTTAAAACTGAGCTGAACTTCACGACTTTTGTTTTCAGGAAAATAAACAAGCAGACAACAGAAGCTTCTGTCTTCGATCCAGTAAAGTTTTTCCGTTCAGCTCAGGTTCTCAGACGCTTCAGACCCGTTCAGCTGAAAGCCGCTTTGGCAGCGTGATCTTCTTTCCTATACGTCGGCGTGCCCATTAACCCAATTATCCTTATTATGGCTGTAATGTGAGTTCTCCACTTCAGAGTGCAGAGCTGGTTTCACCTCAGGCTGTGTCAGAAAGCCTGTTTAGACTTTCTCCTCCAAACCAAACAGTGTTTGGAAACCTTTTCCTGATCGACCTCTGGAGTCTTCTGTTTTTAATTTATCGGCGTGTTTTAACACTTTGAAACTCCCGGCTGATATAATAAAGTTTAACAGCACTTTCACTAACTGTATTACAGGTAATAAAAGAATAATAAACAGCTGCAGATGTGAGGAAAATATCTGGCTTCGGTAAAAACGAGCTGAAGGAAGAGTATCAGATATCGTCACTCGATTTTCACTGTGACGACAGAAGACCGACGGCGATGTTTGCTTTCAGACGTCGTCTTAATGGTCAGCGAGTCCCGGTGGAGATGAACAGGATAAGAGAGAGACGAGGGGAGACGGAGATGCTCTGCAGACCAAAATGTCTCTTTGTCCTAAATGCATTTCATCTCCTGCTCCAGGCGACGGCCGCTCACATCCTAATGGGAGCTTATGAGAACATTGTGCGCTTCTGTAACCAGATCTCGACTCTCAGCTGAAGGTGCAGGGACACGAATGTTCTCGTCTTCAGAAAGCTGCTCCAGAAATGTCACATTTATCTGTAAACAAAGTGAGAAGGACGGGAGTGAAGACTTCAGTGGGAAAATAGATGTATAACAGATAAAAGATGATGTTGATGCTGATGATCACGAGTCAAGGAAACACTTTGGAGCTTCCTATCAAAATGTGTACGATGCTGAGGACACATTTTGATAGGAAGCTCCAAAGTGTTTCCTTTCAGAAGAGACCAGCATCGTGACTCAAACCCAGAAGGTTCAGCAGCAGTTAGAGGTAAACCCGGTGTGACTCACTGGATGCAGTCCGGTGGTATAAACCTGTTTCACTCGACGCTCTCCGATCTCTAATCCCCGTCTCTACAGCAAACAACAGCCTCCGGGGTTTTTCCCTTGGCACTTTTGGCCGTGCTGATTTGCGTTAACGTTCCCAGATCCCCCCAAATTGGCCTTCCTCGGGCTGCGGTGGTGACTCGTGAATATTCTCATTTATCCAGGTCATAGTTATCTCAAGGAAATTGAATCGAATGCAACTGGATTTGGTTTTTGTCTTGAAGACGTTTCACCTCTCATCCGAGAGGCTTCATCAGTTCCTGCTCGCTTGACTAGGCTGAGACTAGTCCAACTAGCTGGTGTGGAGGTCCAGCTATTTAACCTCTCAGGAGGCGGTCACAAGGCCACTGATGCCTATGGGTCGTATGTGCTCCATTATTGCCAACGACAGTCGTTAGTATGGTCGTTGGGGATGGTGGAAAGTTGGTTTCGACTTCGTTAGTGCTCTATTGTGTTGTAACGACAGTCGTTGGAGTCACATGAGGCCCTCTGTGCACAGCCGTTATTCTTAGAGGCTAAGTTGTTGAATCTCCTGGGAAGACATGAAAGGGCAGCATTGTAAATTGGAGATAGGTGGTGTCGCAGACCCCCTCCTCTGTTTAGAGATGGTTTTTCAATTTTTGCAGAGATGGCTTCTTTTACTCCTCTTTCAAACCATCTATCCTCTCTGTCCAAGATGTGAACATTATTGTCCTCAAAGGAGTGAGCTTTTTCCTTGAGGTGCAAATAGACAGCAGAGTCTAGGCCTGAGGAGTTGGCTCTCCTGTGTTGGGCCATGCGTTTGTGTAGCGGTTGTTTTGTTTCACCAATGTAAAGATCTTTGCATTCCTCATTACATTGCACTGCATACACCAGATTGCTTTTGTGGGTGTGTGGTGTTCGGTCTTCAGGATGTACCAGTCTCTGTCTGAGTGTGTTACTGGGTTTGAAATACACAGGGATGCAATGTTTGCTGAAAATCCTCCTGAGTTTCTCTGATACCCCAGACACATACGGGATGACTACGGTGGTGACTCGTGACCGTGGCCGACCCGACACAGGACTTTCACTGTGACGAACTGATCGTCGATAGTTCTGCACGGAGGAGGTTATTTACAGCCGCTCCTTCGTCCACTGCTCAGGACAAGCGACTCATTGGTTAAAGACCCGGCGTGAACGAGGTAGCCCTGTTTTAATGGAACCACGGCTCTTTGGCTTTGTGCCGCCCAGGACGATTATGGTCCGATTAAAGAAATCCAAACAAGCCAGAGCGTTTTTCCCCTGCAGCAGGATGATAATTGGCGCTGCTGGCCTGGCGCTGTGGAGTCGGGTCGGGTCTGGCCGTGTGAGACTAGAGGTAAAAACCCAAACTGAAAATAATCATGAGCAACATTTCCAACCTGTGGCTCACCTTTACTCCTCCTGAGTTTTTTATTAAAAGGAAGATTTAGCTTTTCCTGGAAGGTGAGGACGCCTGAGAGATGGAAAAGTTTACTGCACCTCAAAGAATTTTTACTGGTTCTGACAGAATCCGTGTTTTTCTGCCCGAGTGGATGTTAGAGAAACAGTTCAGAGCGTCTCTGACCTCCTCAGACCTCCATCACTGACGATGATGATGATGAGCGTTTCTGACAGCATCATCTTCTTCCTGCCCGGTCCGAGCGACTCTGAGGACTCGGATGATGCTGCCGTGACCTTTACGATCCTCCGGTTGTTTTCTCACAGATTCACGCCGATGTGCTGCCTTTTTCCGAGCCTTTCTGTTTATCCATTAGTCACCACCGCCGCAGCTCCGACGCCGCTGCCAAGACCTCTTCTGGCTTCACCAGCTTCAATTTTCAGCAGTTTGGTTTGTTTTGCTTTGAACTCTGAAATGTGAAGCCGGTTTTGGAAAGTCTGCAGTTTGTGGGAGGGCGGTGAAGGAAAAAGCAAAAGGTCAGAGGCGTTAAATGTTGTGTTGCTGAGGCGAGGAGAGCTGGAGGAGGAGGAGGAGGAGGAGGTCACGTGTTCTTCTGCGGAGCGTAATGGGCTTTTATGACTCGCTGCTTTTGTCTGAGAAATTGGATTATGTGTCGTCCACCTGAGACGAGACGGGCAGCAGAGCGATTGTTGAATGATAAGTGATGACGTGGAGGTCTGCAGATTTAAAGAGATGCATCTTCAGTGTTTGGTTTTGTTATAGTTATATCTTCTCACGTTGATCTTCTAACACCTGTCGCTTCTCTCTGACCCTCAGACGTACATCGGCTCCATCCTGGCGGCGGTGAATCCTTACCAGCAGCTGCCCGGCCTGTACGACCGGCCCGCCGTGGAGACGTACAGCCGGCACCACCTCGGGGAAATCTCGCCACACATCTTCGCCGTGGCTAACGAGTGCTACCGCTCGCTGTGGAAGAGGCTGCAGAGCCAGTGTGTCCTGATCAGGTAGGAGGTCGTGTCCGGATGTTTCCTTCCCAAAGTTCATCTCTTTGAATCACTTTACAGAAGTTTGATAAAATGCAAGCAAACTTTAAAACCTTCTGCTGACTTGACAGTGACTGACAACAAATCGAGCCTCTGACTGACCCGTTTGAATAAAGTGTCCAAAACACTTTGATCAAGCTACATGCTACGACACACACACACACACACACACACATCCTTCCTCTTTGATTTCAGCCGGTCGACTTTCACATCCTCAGCGGCTCCATTGTTCCATCAGACGGACGGAGACGTTCTCTTCCCCCTGACTTACAAAAGAAAAAGTTATTTTTACTCTCAGAGATGATAATATTTGGCCGGCGGCTGAGCGCAGGGCGGACGTAGAGGACGTGACAGTGTTTGACCCTGTGGGAACTGCTGTGTTTGTGGTCATCGAGGTTTCCTGAACGGACTGTAGACGATCCTGATACGGCAGCAGAATAGACTCACAGCAAAGAGGATTATGTAAGAAATGTTATGAAAGAAGTCACTTTCAATTTAAAAGGAGGAGGAGGAAGAGGAGGAGTAGGAAGAGGAGGAGGAGGAGGAGGAGGCCTGAGTGTTGAGGTGTAGATGGGAGGAGGACGAGGAGGAGGAGGAGGAGGAAGAGGAAGAGGAGGAGGAGGAGGAGGAGGCCTGAGTGTTGAGGTGTAGATGGGAGGAGGAGGAGGAGGAGGAGGAGGAGGAGGAGGAGGAGGAGGAGGAGGAGGAGGAAGAGGAGGAGGAGGAGGAAGAGGAAGAGGGGAGGAGGAGGAGGAGGAGGAGGCCTGAGTGTTGCAGTTTTCTGACAATTAGCTGGCCTTACTTTACGGGCCTGTTCAGCCTGTTCGGCCGGTTTAATTGGCTGGTTGTGGTTAACGAGACACACGTGTCCCCTTTTCACCTTCAGCTGCTCTGATTTTATGAAGGAGGCTGAAAGTGAAGCTTTTCACTGTGAACGTTCAGAGCAGAAGGCGGCACACGATCCGAAACATCGTCGTGTTGCTGTCATCTTGTTTGCACTGATGTGATTTCGTAAAAACATATTTAAAATCAGTTCTCTCGATCGTAGGAAGAGATGGAGAGAAAGCTGCTCTCCTGCAGCTGAACGAGACTCCTCACAGGGTTTTTCCACAAACACTTATAATCTGCTAATCCTGCTTTAAACACATGATGGGGGGCTTCTTATGTGGTAAATACAGATGAAGCACTTTGCAGTGATTCATGTCAGCACGTTATCCGAGCTCGGACAGCAGCCCTGTTCCTCTAACTCGTCTCCTGGTCGAGCTGCCTCGGTGCTTCTGCTCGGGGCACAGAGCTCTTTTGTCTGGCAGGAAGTCGGTCGGTGGGAGAATCTGCAGCACGACGAGGCGTAAACACAAACATGTCGTATTGTCGCTGGAGAAGTTCCTGAGCTGCACAATGCTGCCGTTCTGTCAGCAGAGACGCAGCAGATCTGCTGTTTGTCCTCCTCCAGGGTTCAGCTGTCTCACCTCCTGTTTGTGTTCGAGGTGATTTTGTTCGTCTCTTCCTCAAACTGTGCAGACAAAGAGACTTTTCTGAAGCCCTGGAGTTTATGAAAACACTTAATGCACCACAGCATCTGTGACTTCACGACAAAGATAAACAACAATTTGGTTGCGTAGTTTTTCCATGACAGCAGCAGCACATGAAGCCAGAGAGGACGGACCGCAGACCGCCGCCGCGACCTTTCACTGGTGTCTCGGCTCAAACACAACCTGGTGCTTTACTGTGAGAGAGAACAGAGCAAATGACACAGTCAGCCTCCCGAGACACACACAGCGAGGGCTGATTATCCTCCTCTACATCTGAGGAGCCGCGTTACGTCTGAGGTCCAACAGCTGTACTGTGAAAGTGAACCAGGACAGACTGCTCATCGCCCGACTGACCGGCTGCTTATAAAGCTGCAAGTTGCCTCCAAATGTTCAGCCAACATGAATAAATAACTACAAAAATAATTGTCATTGTCGTCATAAAACTAAATTTAGTTTGGTGTCAGAGACCAGCGGCAGAGAAGAAGATAAGAAAACAAGAAGCAGTTAAAACCAGATGAATATACGTTTAAATAAACAACGTAGCATCTTCTACTCACTGTAGTTATTATAAATAAGTAAGCAGCAATGTTTAAAAAACTATATTTTAAGTGATAGAAGTATTTTATACGTATATTATTCACTCTAGCTGAAGTCTGAATGCATGAAATTAAAACCTGCATGTTTAAATATATTGAATCTATCACACAGCAGAACCTCACATCATTTAAACAAACTAATTATCAGTAAAGTCAGAATCTTGTAAAACAGTGTTGCAAAAAATCAAACAGAAATATAATTTTTGGTGAATGTTGAACCTCCTGAAGTGAGACTGTGTTGGAGTGTTGCTCTCCTCTGGCTGGTCGGTGAGAGTGGCACCTTTAAACCCTGCTGTTAACTTCTGTTTGAGTTTTACTGCCTCTCAGTTGGTAATTAGCTGTTAATTGTTGCCCTCGAGCAAGGCATTAAAAGCTGGCAGCTGCCCCCGTGGAGCTGCAGCTGAAGGAGGGAGGAGGACGTGGAGACGCTCTGCAGAACTTCACTCAGACAGTAAAAACATTATTTAGAAGGAATAAGTGAGATTAGTTTGATAGTTGGACTCTCAGACTGTCTCGCGTCTCGACAGGATGTTTAATCATCAGAATGGATTTCACAGGAAATTAAAACATTTTCTTTTATAGAATTAATTCCCTGTAAATCTAGAGAAAACATTCAGTCAGTGCAGGTTGTTGTCTGATTCATTAAAACGCTGCAGGGTGGAGCAGTGACACTGAACTACGTTACGTACGAACCTTAAAGACACACTGTTGAATTATTTCTCCCATCTGGTGGTTAAATGTTATTCTGCATCCAAACGAATACTGCTCTCTAGCGCCTCGCGTTTTCAAACGTGCGTTGCAGCCTGTTGGAACTACGGCAGGCGGGATGTGTCAAGATTCAAGAAGCTGTGACAGCAACATGTCTTCAAACAGCACTTCATCAAGTTTAGTTTCGGGTGATGAGGTACGTTATTTCAAACAGACTTCAAACTGCAGCTGACGAGCGCGTCTGGCTAAGCTCCTTCTCCGTTCCACAGTCACGCTGGCTCTGAGTGAAAACGCCTTTAGCCTTATCTGTACCACGTAGAGCTTTTTGTCCCTCTCACCAGCTCATCGTTTTTTATAGAGCGGAAGGACATGGAAGCCTCCATATGAAAAACTTCCCATAAGGAATGAATGGGACGGGGTCAAAAAAGTCGCAAAATCATCGAGGTTTTTCAAACATCTCCTGCTCTGGCAGACTTTGACCTAGAGACACCATTCAAACTTTAAAATGTAGGCACAAGTCTTATCTATTTGAGTTGTATTTGAACTTTCTTTCTACGATGTTTAGTTTTTGAACGGTGACCCTTAATTGATCGTGAGTGATTTCGAAAAAATTCAGAAAAATTCAGGATTTTCAATGTGTGTGTATTGCGGAATGTTCGCGCAGCACCAACTGGCAGAGTGGGGGAGCCTGAAAAAAACTCTCCGAAAATGTTTCTTTAGATGACGATCCTAGCCACAGATTTCACACTACAATAGTGATATTTTCCAAGAACGTAGCCACACTTGTCTTCTGTCTGGCAACGTGTCCACTTTATCGGGAGGATGTACGGTTTTTGAATTATCTGCGTCTAACCGACACAAACTCCAGCAACTGCCCCATAAGCCCCAATGTTAAACGGGAAGAGGATTTTGGGAGAAAAGCAGAAACTGCCCTGCTTCTCTTCACGCCCAACTTCCTGCTTCACGTCACAATGTGTGATTCTTCCCTCAGGAGGAGAAGTGAGATTGTTGGCAGAGATCATTTTACACCAATGAGGACTTATTTATGAATGAAGACGCTGATTTCAGGTAATAAATTACTTAAAACACGACACAGTGGAGCTTTAATGAAGTGTGCAGCAGCTCTGTTGTGTCTGAGACTGAAACGTCCTCCTTTGCTGCTGTAATAATTACTGCAGCCACAAGAGGTCGCCGCTCACGAGAAGTGTAGTTATGGGTCACAAGTGTGTAGAAATGAGATGAGCAGGCAACAAGTGTTCACGTGTATCTGCAGTTTACTGCATGTTGAACATTTGATCTGCAGAGAAACAGCAGAATCGTGTCGCAGCCAGACGTCACGCTCGTAAAGATTCTGGGTTTGATGCCTAAAGTTAGATTCTGGGTGGAGGATCACTTTAACACTGAGTCAGAGTCCTGCCCAGCTGCCACAGGACGTGGTCCGGTTCACAACGATCACACACACACACACACACACACACACACACACACACACACACAGGATGGGTGGGGGTGCTGCTGCCATGCTACATGTTTTACGAGGGTCCGCTGTGAGGTGGCTCTGGTGCTTTCAGGGTACCAGCAGGAAAATGTGTGTGTGTGTGTGTGTGTGTGTGTGTGTGTGTGTGTGTGTGTGTGTGTGTGTGTGTGTGTGAGGAAGAGGAGCTATAAATTGCAAGCTGGCACTTTCAGGCGAGGCAGGAAGCTTTCTCATCGGATTTAGGGATTGTGGGTAATCAGATCCAGGCGGAGGGAGGCGAATGAAACAGGAGCTGGTGTAAAGGAGGAGGAGGAGGAGGAGGAGGAGGAGGAGGAGGAGGAGGAGGAGGAGGAGGAGGAGGAGGAGGAGGAGGAGGGAAGAGGAGGAGGAGGAGGAGGAGGAAACCAGCTCTAACACGAGGCATCTGCTCATTACCGCTGCCCTGCGTCCTGGCTGGTGCAGATACCTGCCTGCGTCGCGTCGGCCTCGTGACTTTAATGAATCCCCCCTGTTGTGTTTGTTCTGAACCGCCAACGAAGAAACGGCTGGAAACCCTCCAGACATCCACAGCACTCAGTGAACGCCACCGTGGCAGATTTCTTTTATGGGTAATAAAGCAATAAACAGGAGACTCAGACGCTTAATTGAGATGTTTTCATAACTCGTTCTGTGTTTGGTCTCCTCGTTAGAGACGATGATGATGATGATGAGAAGTTGTACCGCTGATGATTTATGTAGAGAGAAGAGTTCACAACTTTGTCTCAGCAGTTTGAGTTCATCACGATGCACAGAGTCAGCTCCATGACCTCAAGCCCGTCCAACACCTTTAGGATGAGCTGTGAGCCCGACCCGATCACTGGGCCCACAGGGACACCTGGGCCGCAGAGTTCTGCAGAGTTTACATAATTAATTAATAAAGTAACGTCGCTGTTCCACCTCTCAGCCCCCCCGGTGCATGTGTGGGTCAAACAGGAAGCATTAAGATCAGTTTGTAGTCAACTGGACTTCAGTCTTCAAGTCCAGTTGCCAACGATACAGAACCTTCATCAACAACATGTTGAAGATCAGACTTACTTCTGAAGAACTTAACATTTATTTAAACCTGCTAAAGAAGATTTCCAGTTGTTTTAATGTCTCATGTTGAAATAATATAAACTGTTAAACAGAATCAGCCGGTCCTGTTTGGTTCTGCTGATCACCTGACATCAGATCACTGATGATCCGACGTCTGAACAGGATCAGTATCATCAGAATATCACGTCAGCTGCAGGAGAGGGAGGTGGTGTGACAGCTAAGAAAGACACCACTGTTCAAGACTGTGTTTTAACATTTGCAAATGCAAAAACCAAATGTCGACTGGTGATTGGGTTCAGTGTTTTGAATGTTTCCAACCAGAATTCTTACATTTTGCACGTTTAATATGAAGGTTGTTGTTCAGTTTGTTCATCATCTGAATGTAGTTTACATCTTATTTGTCTTTTTGTTTGTTTATTCATTTAAACTGTGTCCAAGATTTTGAATGGAAACTTTTTAAACTGTATCTTCATTTGCTGAGTTGAGAAACACACACTGCAAAACATGTTTGTTCAGTCCAACAAACATCAGTCCATTGAAGAGACAGCAGTCAGAACCAGCAGTCAGAACCAGCAGTCAGAACTGTTTGATTCTTCGCACCACAAACATCTCGGTGGTTTGATCGTCAGCCGAGTTTCTAATTAAAAGAAATCTGCTGTGGTTTGTTTTCAGCTTCATGATGAATCTCAGAGACTTTTTCATTTACGAAAATTAAGACTTGACGCTTGATGTTGTTTTGACCGGCTGCCGTTGTGTCCGAGCCCAGATTTGATTAGATTACGGAGCTGTGAGGGTGTTTTCCTGCTCGCCCCGTCGGCCCGGCAGGCTGTCCCCGACCCGCTGACCTCAGAGGTGACCGCCGGGTCAAACTCGAGACTCCCCAGCCTCGTTAATTACTCCGGCATCTGGGGTCACAGCAGCCCTGCAGCTGAGCCCTGCTACATACCTGAGAGGCTTCCTCCTGGGGCTCGGAGGGATTCATCAGCGTCATCTGCGCCCTGAAACAGATTATTAATCCGACCGTGACCAAAGGAAGGAATGCATCGCAGAGAGGAAGCATTCCTGCCCGAGTTGGTTTCAGTCGTAACCTGAGACGAGCCTGAACTTTTCTGTGTTTGTGACTAATGTTTCTGTTTTCGTGCCTCGCAGCTGATCTGCTGTGTGTCAGACGCTCAGAGTCGTTCGGTGGTTTCTTTTCTCTCATGAGGTGCAGGTCACACTGAACTCCTTGTTGTTTGTGGAGCAGAGTGAACACAGGATTGAACAGAGTTATTGATCAGGGTGGAGATGATCTGAGGTGAAGCTGAAGCTGTTGTGATGTGCCGGTCTGGACGGAGAAGACGGAGATCAGCTGCTGAGGGATTCTTCCTGCTGGTTCTGGAGTTTGAGCTGCACATGGGTCATGGATGTTTTATGGCAATTTGTCCAGCAGTTGTTGAGATATTTCTCTCTGGACCGAAGTGTTATCGACTCGTCTCTGGATTCAGTCTGCTGGCGTCGTGACTCAAAGTTCAGATCTGATCGTTTGACTGATTGACTTGTGGAGCTGTGAAGTCCTGGCAGCAGGTCAGCTCCTGCAGAGCGACCCGGCAGACTTCAGCTGTGCATTTTAACAAGTCGTTCAATCTGAAATCTCTCTAATTGAGCCGGTAGTTTCACTTCTCCAGATGAAATGACGTGTGGACGGATCGTCTCTTTCTCCGTCGCTGCGTTTCTCTGTTCGTCTCACTTTCTCCTCCCTGCAGAAACTCTTTCTGCTCTTTAACTCGGACCGCTCCATCGCCACAAAAGGCCCGGCTGAGGTCCGGACCTGTTAGTCCAGCACGCTCAGCCGCTCTGCTGAAGACGCCCTCCTCGGGTGGCAACAGCATGTGGAGAGCCAGGGATTAGTACAAAGGCAGGGTGGTGTGTGTGTGTGTGTGTGTGTGTGTGTGTGTGTGTGTGTGTGTGTGTGCGTGTGTGTGTGTGTGCTGTGTGTGTGTGTGTGTGTGTGTGTGTGTGTGTGTGTGTGTGTGTGTGTGTGTGAGATACGTTGGCATGCAGCCAGAGGTCTCTCTGAGCGAGGTACATTTAGCCGGCCCGCTCAGATTTGGCCGTGTCCGTCGTCTGAGCTATTTAAATGAGCTACTCACACCGAGCCTTTTAAAGCGAGATCCAATCCGGTCAGAAAGCCCGGCCCTCTGCTGGAGCGAGCCGCTGGACAGAGCCGGGGCAGAATTTACTGTTTCTCTTCAGCTTCAATAATGAAGACACACA
This sequence comes from Lagodon rhomboides, assembly GCA_039737535.1. Taxonomy (NCBI): domain Eukaryota; kingdom Metazoa; phylum Chordata; class Actinopteri; order Spariformes; family Sparidae; genus Lagodon; species Lagodon rhomboides. The sequence continues at coordinate 29,056,439 of CM077797.1, forward strand.
AAGAGGCTGAACTCTTACAGAGAGCTGCAGCCGGAGACGGCCGGTTCTGCAGAATCTCTAACGTGTCAAGGTGAAGATGAAACAGCCAGGTGTGCTGGAGGGAGACGAGTAAACTCAGAACCGGACATTCAGCAGGCAACAAAGGACGTGAACCTGGTTCTGCCCCGAACCCGATACTGACTTAATACGTCAAACCCCACAAAGCACACAGGTGTTCAAACAAACTCAAGAGGTTCAGACAGCACAAAGTTCTGTAAAGTTCAGTCGGGTCCAAATAAATCAGTTTTGTTAATAAATAATAAAAAATATTCCACTTGGAGATTTCACAGTAATCCAACCAGAACAAAGTGAAATGTAAAGAAATCAGATATCAAGATGGATAAATGATCAGCCAGCTTCGACCAGATCACATTACTGCGCTGACGGATCGGAACAGCTGCAGGTACAAGAAGAGTTCGATTGGATCCGAACACGTCAGATCCACTGGGAACTAAATATGGTACAAACGCTGACTGAAATGATTTAACTTCTCGCTGCTCGTCACATTTCGCTGTACTGATTTGAGCGACGATCGTAAAGGAATGTGAATAAACGGATAAAATGTAAAAACAGATATTCTAACTTTAAAGCTGCAGCGATCGAGTTTCAGCCACTAGAGGGCAGAACAGCGTCAGGAACGAGCTAACGGACGCAGCTTCTGGATTGTTTTATGGCACAAAACAGACATAAAGAGCAGATCTTCAAGCTTCTGGATTTGTCTTTAAAGACGGGTAGAGACAGGATTGAAAGCATCTTCAGTCATATCTGTCTAACTCTGCTAATATAATAACTCCTTCATGTTCTCAGGTGTCATAATAAAAGTGACGTGTTGATGTTTAAAAAAAGGCCACAGACTCACATTTAAAGAAGTAAATGGACCTGAACCGTCTCTGGCTCCATGTTCCCGCCCTGTCATAACATCTGTCCACATGTGCAGCGTGGTCACGTCTGCAGCTCGAGCCAGACGCCCCCAGAGTTTACATGATCTCAGTCCTGCTTTCTGTCCGTCAGGAGAAAATGCCCTCGACTCCGGGGACGTGACGGATCACACTGCACGGCTGACGTGTGACATTCAAGTCCAACTTTATTTATACGACACAGCTAAAGCGAGCAGACGGACGAGGAGGCGAATGTGTTTCACTTCTCAGCAGCAGATACACAGATTTCTATTTGAAACAAGACTTTAAAAGTTTTTGGTGACGTGATTTTTAAACCAAACATCCCAGAAAGATTTGAGAAGTCTTCAAACTCTCTGGAGTCCAGTTTTTGGTCATTCTCGTCTTTGTTTGGCCAAAAAAACCTCCTTCTCTGCTCAGCGTCGACTCTTTTTGTGCTTTGAAGAACTTCACTCAGTGTTTTTCAGTTTTCAGTGTTTCATCAGGGGTAAACTCGTTGTTACGGCTCCTGAATCACACCTACTGCCATGAAATGTTTACAGACGGGAGAAGAAAAACTATCATTTAAGATGCCAGTGAGCTTCATCTGGTCAGAAGAAATGTTATTGAAACCTTTATTTACACAGCAGCAGTGGACGGTGGCAGAAAGGTCTTTATTTGCACGTCTGCTGTGTCCAGTCCTGTCTCTGGTGATTAACGTGTCTTCGGCTGCTCTCAGTGTCGCTGTAACGACTCTGCACATTAATTATTAACTGGATCTCACGCTGGGCGGCGGCGGGTTGCCAGGTTCATGTTGAATGTCAGCAGCGGAGTGAGAGGGGTTCCCTCGAGCAACACGCTGCGCTCACGGAGAAAACATGATGTCACCGGAGTTTTAATGAATCGTATCAATCCTCAGTGATGGAATGTGACTTTTAAACAAGTACAAATACATCATAGTGTCATTATAAAGAAGTAAAGCTTTGCTCGTTTGAGTTTATTCCCTAAATTAGTCAGATTTAACTTTAACTTAAAGTTTAAAAGTTCCTCTACACTTTTTCCCTTCTGGAGAATAAAGATGTTTCCTGTCATTGATCCTGAGCTGCTGATGTGACGCTGCATCCTGGATTTCATTCATGCAGTCAGTAAATACGAGGCGATGACAGTCGGCAGCCTGCAGCTACTCAGGAGTGTTCGGTCGCCATCTAGTGGCTGATGTGTGTAATATTCACCCTGAGTATTTGTCTTTCCCATGATGTCATCAGCTGTGTGTGTGACCCAGTTAGCTCTGAGTTCAACCCGGAGCACAAACAACCTGCAGGCAGACGCAGTTTCACCTGAACTCCATCTGCGTGTGGGAGACAAACACTTTACAGATGTTTCCAGACGTGTGTCACGCTGAAAACAGTCCCCGGCTCCAACAGGAACTGTTTCTCAGAGTCGATTTAGCTGATGTGACTGCAGCGATCGACATCCTGAAACATCTGAAACATCTGAAACACAGTAACAGAAGCAGAAGATGATGAAGGATTGTTTCAAATAAGAATAATTCAGAAGATCAGTCGTCTAACCTCTCGTGTGTTTCTTCCCTCAGTGGAGAGAGCGGCGCTGGGAAAACAGAAAGCACCAAGCTGATCCTGAAGTTCCTGTCCTGCATGAGCCAGCACTCCCTGGAGGTGTCGTCCAGAGACGGGACGTCCCACGTGGAGGAGGCGCTGCTGGAGAGCAGGTGTGATCCAGGGTTTAATGATGCTGACAGGTTTAATTAGCAGAGAACTGCCGGTTAACGATCCTGCTTCTTCTTCTTCACGCCGCAGTCCCATCATGGAGGCCTTTGGAAACGCCAAGACGGTCTACAACAACAACTCCAGCCGCTTCGGGAAGTTCGTCCAGCTGCACTTCAGCCAGAAGGGCAACATCCAGGGCGGCCGCATCGTCGACTGTATCCTTTCAGACCCACTCAGAGTGAAGTGGCTGCCGCCTGGCTTCCTCTGCAGGAAGGAAGTAGTTGAAGTTTGAGAGTGAAGTTCTGCAGGACGCTGTGGACGAGGAGGAGCTTCTGTTAGAGAGCAGAGGGATGGAGGGGAAAGTGATGAGGACAGGATTATTATGATTCAGAGCTGGTGGATGTGGCTCGGCTCTGGTTTCTTTGCTCACAGAATCATGAAGTGTGAAGCTGTTTTGTTCCTTGACTGACACCTCTCTGACCTCAGACCTCTTAGAGAAGGTGAGTGTGTCCCGTTAAATGTTCCATCCTTCACCGAGAGCGTCTCTCAGAGGTAGAAACAAAAGTCTTAAAACCTCCACAGAAACCTCTCAGAGCTCCTCTGCAGCCTGGTCCTCTCTGTGAAGGATGAAACTACAAACACCAGACAATCAAAAAGATATATTTTAGTGCATGTTAGTGTTGATATTAACGAGTTCCGTTTCCCGACAGAACCGAGTGGTCCGACAGAACCCAGGGGAGAGAAACTACCACATTTTCTACGCTCTGTTAGCCGGAACCAACAGCCAGCAGAAAGGTGGGTCACACTGAGGTCCACACGGCCGACTGTACAGCTGTGACGTGGTGCCACGTTTTAAAACATGATCAGTGACATGATGACGTTAAATCCTCTGTGTGTTTGTGTGTTTGTGTGTTTGTGTTGTTGTGTTGCTGCAGAGGCGTTCGGGTTGAGCCAGCCCGACAGCTACCACTACCTGAGACAGTCCAGCTGCCACGCCGACAAGACCATCAACGACCACGGCACCTTTCAGGATGTTCTGGTACTGAACACACCGCCAGTATCACCCAATGATTTCACACACAGTCGCAGCACAGTCGCTCAGTCGGGCCGTGTGGTTCTGTCCTCATTAGTCTGAGGATTACTGAGGAGGAAGTGTTTGTGTGTCAGCAGGACCGGAGGGTTTGATGTCGGATCAGGCTCGACTGAAATAATAATAAACCACAGATATGTTGAAACTGTTTCTGTTGTGGTCAGAAACAGATTCTTGGTTCTGTCATCACAAACACGACCGGAAAACGTTCCTGACGTCGTCTTTAAAAAAGTCTCCGGTGGTTTCACGCGTTAAAACGTTGAAACCGTGTCCTGAACACTGGTCTGTGGCTCCTCGAGACATATTGTGGAGATGTTTAAATGTGCACTCTACTTATTTTTACATATATTTCTGAGACTGAAGAGTAGAACCACCGGTGCCAAACCCAAACCAGCAGACATCAGTCCAAACCTCCGACACGCCCCAGAAGACTGATCAGCTGCTGCAGACGGGCTGAGACTACAGAGAATTTCAGTCTCGACCCAAAAGAAACAGAATGAGCTCGTGAGGAATCCAGAGCAGAAAGCCGTGACTGCAGGATTCTCTGTGATTCAGCCTCTTCTCTGTGTGTTTGCGGTCCACAGGGCTCCATGAGAACCATGCAGTTCACCGAGGAGAACATCGGGGAGATTCTGCGCCTCCTGGCCGGGATCCTCCACGCCGGGAACATCGAGTTCATGACGGCCGGAGGAGCTCAGGTCTCCTCCAAGTCAGGTCAGAGAGTTTGTCCTCGCCTCCGTCCGTCCTTCACGTCCTCTGCTGTCACTCTGAAAGGTTTGACCTTTGTGGTCTGACTGAACCGATGCAAATGTGTTTAATATTCAGGAGCTAAAGGTCACGCTTGAAGGCAGTTATTGATTATTTAGAAGGCGATCAGGGCGACATGTAACCACTGGTGGTTCTGCCGGACCGAGCTGACTGGATCAGGAGGAGCTCAGCAGAACATTCCTGCCTGATTGAATAAATAAACCCCTCCAGGATGAAGTCCGAGGAGTTTGTTTCAGTCCAGACGTCTCTGAAATCTCTGACGATGAGTTTCTTGTTGTTCCTGCAGCTCTCAGCCGGACGTCCGACCTCCTGGGGCTGAACTCAGATCAGCTGGCCGAGGTCCTGACCCACCGGTCCATGATCCTCAGGGGCGAGGAGATCTCCACGCCGCTCACTGTGGAGCAGGTGGGTAGAGTCCAGCTCCACCTGTATAATAGACACCTCAGACACTTAGATGGAGGACGAGTGGTTGTGGTGTTGACATCTCCCTGCTCCTGCTCAGGCCGTGGACTCCAGGGACTCGATGGCGATGGCACTTTATTCTCAGTGTTTCAACTGGATCATCTGCAAGCTCAACACCCGCATCCGGGGCAGAGAGGACTTCAAGTCCATCAGCATCCTGGACATCTTTGGATTCGAGAACTTTGAGGTGTGTAACTCTGAAAACTCAGGTTCATCAGATTCAACTGAATAAATTCAATCCCTCACACGCCGATGTGACCTTTTATTCCCCCGTCTGAGGTTTCTAATCACATTTTAATCATTAAAGAAGTATTCAGTAAATGCACCTGAGGGATTCCTTGTTGTTCAGGTCATTAACTCTGCGTCGCTGTTTCTTTTATCTCCCCGCAGGTCAACCGCTTCGAGCAGTTCAACATCAACTATGCAAACGAGAAGCTTCAGGAATATTTCAACAAGCACATCTTCTCCCTGGAGCAGCTGGAGTACAACAAGTATGTGGAGGATGTTGGCTGGTGACGGAGGGTTTGTTTTCCATCCTGTCACCTGCTGAAGTTCATTAGCTTAATGGTTTTATAACGAGGCTGTAGAGTCGGTGACAGAAATGCTGCTGGCTGATCTGCCCTCAGACGACGAGCAACAAGAGGCCTGAAGTTTATTTAAAAAGGAGCTGAAAAGTGTTTAAAGCCTTAATTTTATAAATTAAACATTAAGCTAATTAAAAATAATTAAGATCGCTCAGAAGATGCAGAAACTAGGCAGATCTCTGCTTTTGAAGAGTTTCAGGTCAGTTTGAGTTTTATATTATATTCTGTGTTCAGCTTCAGTCTGGTTCTTAGTTAGTGATTTCTACAAAATCTCTTAATTAATACATTTAAACATTTGATTGAAGGGATCTTATTGACCACACTCTCTTCTACTCCTCTACAGATAAAGACTGAAAAGAGTTTTAGCCATTTAAGATTAATTACCTCTCCATAATTAGCTACTGACAAGCGAGTCTCATACCGTCAGTCACATCGTGCTGCTGTCGCCTCAGAGCTTCAGTCATGTTTTATAATTGGCGATGATGTTTAGCCTGATATGAAATTAATATTTAAAAACTGAACAGGTTCTAAGTTAAATCAGATTTAATTTAACATGACGTTAAAGCTCCTGAGCGCTCAGTGTCGCTTGTTCACACGCTGTTGTGTGTCGGTGGAGCTGAAATGGAAACTCACACATCACCAACACATCGGTTCATATCCACTCCCATCACACGTCTGTCAGTCCAAACCTCCAATAACACAAATTATAATAAGGCATCAGGTTTGTGATCTGCAGAGCTGCAGCCTCGACTGTCTGTCCTCTCTTTCACGTGAAACAGCAGGAGAATGCTACGCTGTTAGCTCGAAACAAACCGAGCATAGCACCAAATGAAACTTGTTTGATGCATGAGAAGTGAAGGTGGAGGTGAATTATTTCCTCGTCCTCTGTTCCTCACCTGTTGTGTTTCTGGTGTCCTGCAGGGAGGGTCTGGTTTGGGTCGACATCAACTGGATGGACAACGGAGAGTGTTTGGATCTGATCGAGAAGGTACGTCAGGAGGATCATGATGTTGCACTGGAGATAAAATAATTGACCTGAAACCAAAGTTTTTTAGCTTGTTTTCTAACCAGAGGGAGCAGAAGAGGATGTGATGAGAGAAAGTATTGATGTTAAGATTAATAGTAACAACTGAGATCAGAACAGAGAAGTCGAGTGCAGACACAGGTGTGATGATGACGACGGGGGGAGGAAGGATGAAGATGAGGTGATGATGATGATGATCTGTCCACGTTTCCATAGAAACTGGGTCTCCTGGCACTGATGAACGAGGAGAGTCACTTCCCCAAAGCCACAGACGACACCTTGCTGGAGAAGCTGCACAGCCAGCACTCAGTACGACCTTTTCCTGCTTCACATCAGGATGCTGCCGCTCTGCTGACGGTTCAGACGGCCGCTGGAACAAATAATAAACCTGTTTCTGTTCTCTCGCTGCAGAAAAACTCTTTCTACGTGAAGCCGCGTGTCGCTGTGCACTACTTTGGAGTCAGGCACTACGCAGGAGAGGTGAGACTTCATGTTCCTCTGTTCTGTCTGTCTGGTGTTTGCTCCTGTGAAAGCCTCTGACGCCCCCTGCTGGTGTGCTGCAGGTGGTGTACGACGTGAGGGGCATGCTGGAGAAGAACCGGGACACGTTCAGAGACGACATCCTCAACCTGCTGAGGGAGAGCAGGTCTGTTTCTACACTTCTACAGCTGTGATATGCAGATGAAACAGAGCTCAGGGTTGAATGCCTTGCTCAGTGGCACGCTGGTCTGAATCTCCAGATTTTTCAGGAGATCAAACTTGAAAAGCTTCAAACACATGAGACGATTTCTGGACCCTGATCGATATTATTGACCTATCACAGATAAATCCTGTCTAAGTGATATGAAAACTGTTATTTTAGAGATTATAACACAGAAATGATCCCTTCGGTAAGTTATAATTATTAAATTCTCAGTATTTATTTTGTCTCTCTGCACTGATATCATATTGGATGTAAAACTGAGAGATGTCCTCATTGAACTGTGAGTTTCTCTGTCGATAGTTAGATTTCAGTCGGGCTCCACTTTTTCAATTCAAACTGCGCCGTTATGATTGAACATTTGGGACGCTGCTGCTTTTTTCGGAACAAATAACTTGTAATCTGAGTTCTGAGTTTGCAGTCTGCACCTTTTTTCACAGCAAGGTGGTTTTTCAGGTTTTTATTTGATGTGGATTTTAAGAGTTTTGTGGACAATCATGTAAATAATTGCACAGCATCACCGTTATGCTTCATTATCAGTTAGCTGCCAACCAGCTGTTGAACTGCAGTTGAAGTACGAAGCTCTCATGCTGAGCTGTTTGTTTTCCACCTCATTTAATCGGATGTCTCGTGTCTGTCTTCGTCTCGTCAGGTTGGACTTTGTCTACGATCTGTTTGAACACGTACTGAGCCGGAACAAACAGGACACCCTGAAGAGCAGCGTGAAGCACCGACGGCCCACCGTCAGCTCCCAGTTCAAGGTGAGTCACAGACAAACGTGTGGACGGGGGAGTCGTCCTGTTCGTTAGAGCCAGAACAGCTGTACGACTCAGGACCGTCGATATATGGACACAGTTTGGTTTTGGCTTAAAATAGCTACTTTACTTATATAACTTCAGTTACAAATGAACCTACTCTTTGTGTGTTATACGACTTCACCTGACTTCCTCCTTTGCTGCTGTAATAATTACTACAGCCACTAGAGGACGCTGCCTCACCAGCAAAATGAATGTGTTTTCTGATGAGAGCTGACTGTCGCAGTAGTATTAGTACCTGAGGTACACGTGTGTAGTAACAGCAGTAAAGTATGAGTAGCTGCAGTAGCCTGTTAACTAGAACAGAGAAGTGTAGTCACAGCAGGAGGTGTGGCCATTAATTCCTGATAATAGACACCTCGAAGGGCATTATCCCGCTTATACCATGGTCACTTGCCAAAGAAAATAAATTAAGACCATTAATTTATATTTTCATGCGTTTTACAATCAAAATATAAAGTTTTTCACAGGCAATAACTTAGTTTCCCTGGTAACGCCTGAGGGTTTGACTAATACCTGGAACAACCATTACCCTCCCGTAAGGTTCTTACGCAACGGAAACGTTGTTCACCTCTCCAGTAAATAGGACGGACCTTAGATACGACTTGGCAACGGGAGATATTCTAGTCCGCTCAGCGGTGAGCCAGAAAGCTAACGCTATGCTAACGCTATGCTAGCGAGATTCAAAGTCGATAACATTGCGTACGGTTGACGAACAGTAAATATAATTTGACAGTATGTTTAACAACAAGACTAGCTAGCTTACCAGTCATGTCACTGTCCCCAAATCAACATCAAGATGTTCACGAACAAATGATCGGCCGTGTGTAACGTTACTGTGGCCGCAGCCTGAAGCAGAGAGCTGAACAGCCAACGGGATGTGAGATTATTCGCTTATGTGATACAAAGTATCTGAGTAAGTTTAGAGGGGAAGTGAACTTTCTGCAGCTTGTGTGTTCCAGTCTCCATCCTGTGGTGTTCAGAGGATAAGGCTCTGAAGGACTGACGGACTGCACTCAGTGCTGGAGATAAACTGTAAACAGAGGCTTTGACTGCGTTCCCGTCGCTATGGTTACGCAGCTAGCGCATTAATTTAGACGGTGAACAGACAATTTAACTGGAACTACTTAGTAGGTGTCCATGAACACTTTTTAACGTACACCCTCCAGCCAATCAGAATCGAGTATTCACCCTGACCATGGTATCAGTAGTATCAGTATCAGTAGTAATTCTGTCAGTAACAGGAGTGTGTGTGTTGTTTCAGGCCTCTCTACACTCCCTGATGGCCACACTCAGCACTGCTGACCCATATTTCATCAGATGCATCAAACCAAATAAACACAAGGTGAGTGCTGATATAACACACACACACACACACACACACACACACACACACACACACACAGTGTGGGAGCACTGAAGTGTCACAGTGAGTGTGTGTGTGAATCACTTGTCATTTAATAATCACACAGTCCTCCCCACCGACCGACCGACCGAGCGACCGGCCTCAGACAGGAATGAGAGGCGTCTGGCCCCTCGGTGCCCTTTGACCCCGGTTGCCTAGCAACAGGCTGCAGTGCTGCAGTATGTGGGGATAATGTACACAAACGATGCTCAGGACCGAGCGGTGGGATTCACCGTCTGCACGGCGTCTCCTTATAATCACATCCACGAGATGTTACTGAGACGTGAAGATAGATCAGTCATCATCATTAAACTCAACATGCAGCTCATCTTTACCTACAATTAAAGAATGTCAGACCGCTGAACTCGTGACGACGTTGTACAAAACCTGTTGTTCAGCACGTGGTGTGAATCAGCTGATCTCTCCAGCTGTCTGTGTGAATCAGCTGATCTCTCCGGCTGTCTGTGTGGCGATGAACTCGTTGGCAGGACTGATCTGAGATCTCATCGATATCCGTCCAGACGCCTCGGTGACTCGTTAGCATCGCTGCTAACGTCACATGTGTAAGGTTTCAGGCGAAATCCGATGGCTGATGATTATTGATCGCTCCCAGGCCGGGTCGTCAGCGATGGTTTGTTAATTGGCTGTCTGGTAGAAACTAATTGATGTGTTAAACAGCTGCCAGTGAAGGTTTTCTGAGGTTTCTCTGCTGGACCGCTGCAGGTCGAGGTTTGTGCTCCCAGTCACGTGTTTCTCGTGTTGAATCAGAGTTAAAAAATGTTTTATCAGTGACTTATCCAGCGGCGGTGGCATCAGTCTGGATCATACTGTCAGGTGTTCATGTTATTTTGTCCACACCGCTCATTCGTCTGCTGGGCGGCTGTGACAGAGGCAGATTTGGACACTCGGAGGTTTGTGACGCAGACGTGACGCGTCTGTATCGTCACTCTGAGGAGGTCTGTGTTTCTGACTGAGGAGCCTCTGTGTGTGTGTGTGTGTGTGTGTGTGTGTGTGTGTGTGTGTGTGTGTGATTTAAAAAACACAAAGACATTTAACAGAAGTCACATTTGAGCCGTTCGGTCGCTTCAGTCTCGGCTGGATTTTGTTCCCAGTCGTTGAAAATCGACAGACAGAAAAATAACATGAAGTCATTATTTTGTGTTCTAGTTTGATATTTGAGCAACAGATAGATGGACACACAGACAGATAGATGGACAGACAGACAGGTAGATGGACACACAGACAGACAGATAGATGGACACACAGACAGACAGATAGATGGACACACAGACAGACAGATAGATGGACACACACACAGACAGACAGGTAGATGGACACACAGACAGACAGGTAGATGGATGTGTATATAAGACACTCCTCCCTGTGAGTATCTTTACCGTCCTCGGGGAGACCAGCTGGACAGCCGGCGTGTTTTTACGAGGCGAAACACGACCGTCTGGACTCTGATCGAACGTTAAACAGGCTGGATGATGACTTCTGAATGGGGCTGGAGGAGGAGGAGGAGGAGGAGGAGGAGGAGGAGGAGGAGGAGGAGGAGGAGGAGGAGGAGGAGGAGGATGGGGGGCAGCCCCAGGGGAAACCGGGGTCGGGGGGACACGGCACGCGGCCCCTAAAGAGCCTTCGAGAGGCGTCCTGTCATCTGCTGAGTCTGAGCAGGTGTCAGAGGAGGAGGAGGAGGAGGAGGAGGAGGAGGAAGGATGAAGATGCTCTCTGAGCTCTGCTGCTTGTTTTCTTTTTTTGACTTTTTTTTGGAAAGTAAAGACACTTTCTGTGTGAAGTGACGAGACGTTAACAGGCTGACTGGCGGTTGTTTTGGGCGCGGTGATGTCACGGTGATGTCACGGTGAGTGGATGCCTGCAGGGCGACGGGACTCCTGCAGATGGTGAGTGGAGTCTGTGGAAACATCAATATATTGACCGAATGCATAATAGTGAGGACGGACCGTTGGCTCTAAATAAATCTAGGACACACACACATCTGAGCGCCGCGTCGATATCTGTGACATGAGACTCTGTGAGAGTTCAGATATCTGAGTCCAGATCAGCGTTTTCATCATCGCAGTTTCTGTTCGTTTGTGTACGAGCGGCTGAAACGCGCAAGAAAAGCTTTGTTTTAAGAAATACATGTGTTTGTGTGGGCGGGGCCTCAGAAGACACACACACACACACACACACACACACACAGCTGCCTCTTAAAGGAACAGTCTGGTGTTTTTTGCTGCCACGTGCAAACTTGCAGGACGATTAGCAGGAAGATGTCAACATCTGCAGACAGTTTCCTTTGTGTCTGTCTGACAATCACAACAATTCATGCACACACACACACACTAACATTGACACGTGCACGCTTGACAAGCGTGCACGTGTCAATGTTAGTGTGTGTGTGTGTGTGTGTCTGACAGTAATAACTACCTGCCGTGGAGGCTGATCACAGACAGTCTGCAGGTTTTTGTTCCTGGACCTGTGCTGACAGCTCGTTGTGTGTTTGTGTGTCTGTAGAACAAACTGCACACCACACACACACACACACACACACACACACACCTCTATAATTGCTGTCAGTTATCAGTTTAAGCCAGGCATCAGTGACACGTTCAGATAAATCAATAGCTGTGATTCTCCTGCTAACAGCTCGAGAGCTCCTCACATGCTGCAGAGACAAACACAACCTGAACACATTCAGGTTTCAGGTTTTTAAAAATATCACAGCAACAAAAGCTCAGCTGGACCTGCAGCTGTGATGAGTCTGCATCAGAACCTGTGTGGACCGAGACATTTTGGAACTTTAAATCAAAATGATCTTTATACATCCACCAGACGAGAATCGTGAAAACAGAATTTTATAGAAGAAGATTAAAACACTTTACTGAACTCCAGTTTGGTGCACAATGAGTTCATTATAGCAAAATAAATACATGCATGTAGAATAAACACACAATATGAACTGTGTGTTTGTGAACAGAACCACAGCATCAGAACCGATCTGGACCCAGAACTGTAGAGCTGCATGATAAACACAAACACACACACCTCAGTAAACTTTACCTGTACAGACCTGTGTTACTTTAATCCTTTGTCTGCTGATCAGATTTTAACATGTTGAATGATAAAAAAAAAAAAATCTGACATGATGTGATTGAATTATCACTCGACCCAATTTCCCCTCGACGCTCGGGTTCGGTCCAGTTCAGCTCCAGTGTGAGTCACAGCAGCTCATCGGACCAGTCAGCTGCAGCCGCTGGACACAAAAGTCACCACGTTTGAATGTAAACAGGCTGCTCACACACACACACACACACACACACACACTGGCCCTACAAGTGGCCGCACACAAATTAGCCTCAGCAGGAGACGCATCGCCATGGCAACCCTCCCTCCCTCCCTCCCTCCCTCCTGCACACACACAAAAAGGGGAGTGGAGTTCTGTGTTTGAAAGCCTTTGTTTGACTCGGTGGTGGCAGTGTGTGTGTGTGTGTGAGAGTGTGTGTGTTGATGTGTGTGTCTGAGCCGGTCAGTGTGTTGAGGAGGCGCACGGAGGCAGTCGGCAGCTCCGGGAAGTTTTCTGTCATTTTGCATCTGTTGGTGTGCGAGCTGAGGCGAGCGGCGAGGCGAGCGGCGAGCGGCGAGGATGCACGGTGAGACCTGATGCTTCTGAATGGGAGACGGTGCGTTCAAGTGCGCGCTTGTTGCACGGAGGGTTTAAGGGTTTCGGTGCTGTGGAATGAGGCGAGATGCAGCGGTGTGTGTTCAGGTTACAGGACAGATGCACAAAGAGAGTTTCTGCAGGCAGCTCGGCTCTCTGCTGCTGGGCTCTGTGCAGCTGCAGCAACAGAAAAGAGAAGAAGAAGAGAGAGAATCTATCAAACATGCAGGTCTGAAGCTGTTTCTGATCGACTCTCAGTCAGTTTAGACTTCTGGACCGAGACATCGCAGGTATTTATCAATGTATGGACGGCTGTAATCCTGAAAGTGCATCGACTGCAGACTTGGTCCAAAGGTTCACAGCTGTTATCTGTGTTCTGAGTTGGTGCATATTCAGAGTGTAGATGCAGCAGCTGAAGGGAACGCTTTAAATATCTGTTCAGATGTGTAAGTTAAGTTAATGAGTTGGCACTGGGCATAAATTAAAGATTTGTTGTTTTGATTCCAATGTTAGAGTGAACATCTGCAGCTCCGAGTCTTTAGCAGAACATCTGATCGTTACCTCTGACAACTCTCACGCTGATAAAGTGGATCAGAACCTCCACATGTATCTGTGCCAATTTAAAATGTCTCAGACACCAAACTGTATATTCCACCTACATGTGACCGTCGGTGCTCAAAAAACAAGAACTGCTGTGGTTCTGTGCTGTCGTCTGGACCAACAGACGGTCCCTCTGAAGTTTGCTGCTTGTCGTCTGGTTAATTGGACTTGAAGGATTTCAGAACCAAAAATGATCCACATTGAATTTTGAAGCAGGCAGAAGAGTTGAGACGGAGCCGGAGCTTCATGAGAGCATGATGAGGGTTGTAATCAGGGCTGATTGAGGTCGAATCAGTAATGAGGCTGTTTAGTTAACGACGTGATAATGAAGAGAGTCGTTTCTCTGATGACGGTCGTCTGAGAGCAGCTCGGGTCTCCGACTGCACTTCACTGCTGTCGATCCTTCTGAGAGGAGTTTTATTCTGTGGGACGTGATGTCAGTCTCATCCTGACTTTGGTTTCATCATCACTGATTGAAAGAAAATCTGACAGATCAATTAATAATCATATTTTGTTGAATCTTAAAGGACCAGTTCACCTAAAGATGTAAATTCAGTCATTATCTGCTTTAACATCAGTAGCATCTTTCTTTACATCACTGTGGGATCTTTGTTCTTCTGGAGACGCCTGGTTTTATGTTTTTATTTTTATTCTTCATGTTTCTGTGTTTTGAATCGAGTCTGCAGCTCCGTCGGTTGTTAGTCGCTGTGTTTCGCTGTGAAGCTCCAGAACTGTTCTGTGGCCTGCGACACTTCACCTGACGAGAGGATGACTGGGTTTAACCTGTGTTCCTTTAATACGACCTCACAGTGTCGTGCGGTCGGTGCATCATTTTTTAAATCTTCTAAATCTCTCAGATTTAAGAGGATTTGTTCGGTCGTGGACGACCTGCAGGGTGATGACAACAGCGTTTGTGTTCTGATGTTCTTATTCAGCACCAGAATTTTTATCACAAAGAAGCTGAAAGTGATTTTGTAATCAGCCTTAATACCGTCGACATCTGCCTGCCTGTGTCTGTGTGTGCTGGTTCCTCTCAGCAGATCTGCTGCTGCAGGTTCCTTTGTGTAATTGATGTTTTCAAGAAATTCAAACCCACAAAATTCCTCCTCCAAACTGGGTCAGGCTTAAATCCAGCGGGGTCGGGGATTTAGGTTGGATTTCTGTCCATCTCTGAGCAGGAAACATTGTTCCAGGGCTTCTCCCCAGACCTCGGTGAGGAGCCCCACTGAGCAGAGCGGTAATCCTGCCGGCTCAGACCTGGACGCCCACGAGCAAACAAGACCTCTGACAAAGAAGCCCAGAGGTCTGCGGGGGGTTTGATGCTCTCAGATGATCCGAGTCGAGTTTAAAGCAGGAATACTGACGCTCACAGAGAGGGAAAGTCTCCACAGCAGTGATGTGTTTGAGTATTAGTGAGGAGAAAACACCACATGTCCTCTCATCTCCATCTGATCTGTGAGAATCTGCTGCTTCTGTCCGTTCACATGGTTGTAAATCGAGTGTTTTGTGGTTTCAGACAAATCAGTCAGAAGATGTAACCTTGGATTCTCTGACATTGTGATTATAGATCAGAAAGAGAAATATGAATCTATGTATTTGAACTGCTTATGAAACCTTCAGTTTGAGGTTAAACACACAGAGGATCTTTGTGGTTGAAGACAAAAGACGATCCAACACCAGACGTTACAGCGTGGTGACGATCTCTTCTGAGGAGCCTGAGGAGATGAGAGAAATCTCATTTCAGTTTCTGGTTAATGACCAATTATCTCTGCTGCCACTCGAGGCCACTGGAGGGAGATTACAACCTTTATATGACGCTAACTGTGAGGTGACGGACGCTGGACGTGGACGGCAGATGTCCCTGAGGATGTCCAGCTCTCGGCACCTTCTCAGCTGGTAGCTGGATGGACGGCTCATCCTGTGTTCGATGTCCTCCGTGTCCTCCCCCGCCGTTTCCCAACCCCCATGGGAGCGAGCTGCCACGCCCCCCTTTTGTCCCGCTGAATGCCCCGAGCTGCGAGTGTTTCAGCCGGGAAGTTGGGCTGAGAAAGACACGGAGTTTAACCCTCGGGCTATTGTCGTGCCGCCCCGCGGAGGCCTGAGATGGTCTGGATGCTGATTTACATCACTGTTGTTGCTCTGAGCTGATGGATTGTGGGAGTCGAGCTGACGTATCCCAGAACCATCGGACCAGAGTGTTCTCACAGATATCAGCTCGGCTTCTTGTCATGCACCAGTCAGTGATGAGATGTTTCCAGAACGTCCAAAATACAGATGAAGGTGTTTGTTTCAGTTCAGATTTCTGTTCTGGACGTGAATAAAAATCAGCTCATGTTTAATCATTAGTAAACCTGTGAAGTCTCCTCTTCAGGAGGGAGTCGAGGTGAAACTGAACAAGTGAGTCTTTTGAGTCACGTCTCGCTCTCAGAAAACGACGACTCTTTATTACGAGACAAGTAATCAAAGTACAAGTTGACTTTGTCTCAACTCTTCAGAGTCTCTGAACACTCTGGTCTCGGTTTAGGTCGACCGTCACTACAACATCGTACTATATAAAGTCAGAGAGCAGTGTTTTGTGTCAGACCTGTGAGGAGCTTCTCTCTGGCTTCAGTTCAAGAGATTCATTCTCTTTAGTTTACTCATCGTGAGAAACTCTGAATAGACCGACTGAGATGGAAAGTGTGGTGGATGAAGTGAGAGAGCCGACTCTCTCTGGCTGCAGACCTTCTTCTTCTGTGACAGAGGCATGAAACTCCTCCAGATTCAGACAGAGAAGAAGAAGAAGAAGAATCTCCTCGTCCAGAATCGATCAGGAAACTGTACGAGCCTCCCGAACAGAGCGGCTGGCTGTTGATGGGAGTGAAGCAGAGGAAACGGGGCAGAGGGCAGCGTCCTGACACCGCTCGGCTTTGTGCGCCGCAGCTCGGCCGTATGCAAATGTCCGTTATGCTAATGAGCCATCGGTGGTTAAAGGGCGCCATTCAATCACTCAGTCAGTGAAGATGTGCTGGTGAATTGGCCTCCCTTCATCTCAGCAGCTCAGATGGGCCATCGTGGGGCTATCAGGGAGCTGTGCTCTGAATAAAGGAGGCATTACGAGCCGGATAAAGCCCCCTCTTCTTCTACGCCCACCGAGGTGACGGGGTGAGAGGGCTCCCCGGGAGCACGGCCTCCACTCAATGCTCTGCTGTAAGTGATGATGGCATCTCAGTGCCAAGTGTGTTTATCGGAGGCTTCTGATTGGACGCTGGCTGCTGCTGTCGTACAGACAGAAGCTGTGCATGAGTGGCGTGCAGTGTTGGCGTGTGATGCATGCGTGTGGACGGTGAGTGGAGTGTGGTGTCCAGACGTCATGTGACGAACTGTGACGGATTCACGACTTCATGGAATTTAAAGAATTTTTTTTTTTGGCCTCTTTTAGCTCATAGTTTCGGTCGAAAAACCTATTTTACCTTTCTGGTTGAGTCCCATCCTGACGACTGGGCTCAGGTGGACACGAGCCTGATTCTGATGGGATGGTTCTGTGATTCTGTTTGTGTTTTCAGCTTGTTCCAGAACCTCCAGAGGCCAAACAACACACCAACACAGAACCACGTTGGGGTTCTTGATTTCGCTTTTTTTAAACCAGATTGCAAACAGCCCTAAAGAGTTCCCTCTCAGTGAAGGGCCCTCCATCCATGATAACAGTGTTCAGTGTTGCAGAGATGCTCTCAAACAGGAAGCCAGAATCTAAAATCGATCGCCACCGCTGTGAAAAAATTACAGCCACATCAAACCCTGCTGGATCCCGATCAATACTGTTATTATAGTGCTGTAAGAGCAGCTGACGGTATCGAGTGGACATTAATGAAAGTGTCCTGTGGTGACAGAGTGAAAATCAACAGCTGATTGTTTGTTCGAGACTCGATCTGTTCAGATTCATCATCAACATCAGATGTGAGCTCTCTGTCACGTGAAACCAGCAGAAACTCATCCAGTGTTAACAAAGAGCTTTGAAAGAGAAATGTTCATCATGTTTTTCTTCCCTGACATATTGAACCATTATTTAAATTCCATTTTAAAGAATAAATGTGATTATTTTGGATGTGACTGTGACCCAAACATCGTCCTCTCTGCCGCCTCCAGATGCCTGACCAGTTCGACCAGACGTTGGTTCTGAACCAGCTCAGATATTCCGGCATGTTGCAGACGGTCAAGATCCGACGCACCGGCTTCCCCGTGAGGAGACCTTTCCAGGACTTCTGCTGCAGGTGGGTCTCGTCTCTCTCTCGTATGAAACCTCGACGGAAACACATGTGTCGTCTTTTATTCTGACGGGACGGTTCTGTCCACACGGCTCCGATAAAACTGATATTCTCCAAATAATCTCATTTCCTGAATCAGTCATTTAAACTTTCTCACACTGAGAGAACCAAAAACATCTGTCCAATTCTTAAAATGTAAAGTTCAAAACCAGAACATTGTTGGACTCAAACTGGACCAGGGGACCGGTCTCTGTCAAACAAACCTGTGTAATGACCTGTAATAAGAACGAGCTGGTTGTGTGTTCAGGTACAAGGTGCTGATGCGAGGCGTGATGCTGCCCGATGACCCCCGAGGCAGCTGCGTCCAGCTGCTGCACCTGTACGACAGCAGCGGAGCAGAGTGGCAGCTGGGAAAGACCAAGGTGAGGACACCTGAGCCCGGTTCTGGACCCAGACTCACCTGAGGCTGCTGGCTCCTCTTCATGTCCTGTTAACACACAAACACATCAAGTCTACTTAGAAATGATCCACCGGTGCCACCTTCAGTATCTTTGGCTCCTCCCCCGTCTCTCACTGTCACGTTGTTTTATAACGTAACGTAATGACGCCATCATGTGCGTACGACAGCTGCTGTGTTTTTATGACAGATCGATCATGTGAACAGTGATGTCTCGATGGGTGTCAGGTGTTCACCTGTTCGACCTGACCCAGGGCTCAGGTTACAGTAATGTGCATTCATATTTAAAGGATTTGGTTTGAAATGCTCCTTCGGCTCATTAGATATGTGTCGACAGTGGGAACAGAGATCTGAATTCCCCCTCTGCTCACTTCTCTCCACTGTAATTGACTTTCTCCTGTCCGACCCTGCTCCTGAGCGAAATGCTGTTCGTTCCGCCTCCGGCTCACACCGGCTGATCCCCGTCCTCCTCGCTGACATGAATATGAATGCATGCAGACTCGCTTCGCCTCGGGAGGATGCCGATACAGTTTGGCTGAACTCAGCTCCCCTCAAGGCTTAATTTGGCTTCACGCGTCTCACAAATCCAGCTCGGTGAAGAGCTCAGGTGTGTGTGTGTGTGTGTGTGTGTGTGTGTGTGTGTGTGTGTGTGTGTGTGTGTGTGTGTGTGTGTGTGTGTGTGTGTGTGTGTGTGTGTGTGTGTGTGTGTGTGAGATCATGAATAATTGAAGTCCAGAGCACCTGAAGCGTGGCATCCAACAGTTATTGGATCCAGTCTTCATCCCCTTCGGTCTATTGCTCTCTGCTTCCACTACACCGGATCAGAGGGAATATACCTACTGCCAGCGTGTGTGTGTGTGTGTGTGTGTGTGTGTGTCTGTGTGTGTGTGTGTGTGTGTGTGTGTGTGTGTGTGTGTGTGTTTGCCGTGGGGAAGATGACAGATGGGGACACAGATCTGTAATCACAGCTTGACCGTGTGATGCTGCACGAGGTGACAGCAGTGGAGGAAGCCTGGTGGAAGTATGAATGGTCATTCCACCGTGTGTGTGTGTGTGTGTGTGTGTGTGTGCTGTGTGTGTGTGTGTGTTCCAGGACCGACAACAAACTGAATTAAGACTCAGCTGATAAAAAACAAGATCAAGTCGAATTCACGGGAGCGTTTTTGTTTTTAGAAATTAAAAAATCAAATTGTCACAAATTATTTAAGCTCGTATATCTACAAAAATGCAACAAAACCTTTTTTTCTTTTTACTTTTCAAAATAAAACATTAAACTATCGTGTGAATCTCTGAACGTGACTCAACTCCATCAGGACGACCAGAGAACTAAAGGATAAGATTTTTAAAAAAGGATTAAAGTCACAAAGTAAAACAGATCAGCAGGTTACATGCAGGTTTGACTCCTCTCAGTCTGACAGGAGAAGAAAGATTTACATCATCTGCATTTATTTAGTTATTTGTTTGAGAAAGTCTAAAGACATTCTGACTGATTTTATATCTTTTGCTTCAGTCTTTCTTTTTAACTCCACAGTGTTCAGGTGGTGCCTGACGGAGACGGAGAAGTTTTAACTAACCAGCCTGAACTTTAACACGTCAGAGCTTCGTGAGAAATTGAGTTGTAGTCTTTGCGGTTCAAGTGCAGCTTTTTGAGACACTGGACGTGAGGTGGCGGTCTTTAGCGTCGGCCCGGTGTGTCTGGACCCTCGGTGTCAGACTCTGAATGGTGCAGATGTGAACGACGTC
>CM077797.1:29081635-29145578 GCA_039737535.1 Lagodon rhomboides
GGGAATTTGCTGCCACAGCGAGACAGGAAATGTAATTACTCGTGTTTTAGTGAATCTTATCTGGTTGTGTCTGTTTGGGTCAGCTGATGTCTGTTTGTGTCTGCAGGGAGAGGCTGAAGCTGGAGGCCGAGAGACTCGCCAGAGAGGTACGACCAGGAAGCAACTCGCGTGGACGAGTTATTTACTCTCTTTATGTCACTCACGTACAGTCTCGACAGGCGTTTCTGGGTTGATCACTGTATTTTAATTTCAATCCGTCAGACACATGTGTCATGTTGTGTTTTAGATTTATTATTATAATCTTCATCCAACACACAGGTCAGAGTTTACTGTGAGATCTGACCTACTGCAGACTTCAGTTTACAGTCAGGTTACGATACGCAGTGATGGAATGTAACTAAGTGAATTTACTCAATTACAAGCTGCATCAGAGCCAAAGTGGCACATTTTTAAATTATTATTTTTTTAATTATTTTATTATTTTACCTGTAATGTGATGAAAATAAAAACTTACTCCAATAATCAGGAAGACGATGAATGTTGAATCTGATAACTGGCTGGACTCATAATCAGTCGACCCATCGTATACAGGATTTATACACAAGTTAATATATGTAGAGTTTACTTTTACTCAAGTACTTCCTACGATACAGTACGTCACAATGTGATACGATGTGATATGATACGTTACGGTTCGATACAGTTTGATACGACACACCCTTTGATTTTAATATCAGTTTACATGTCAGGACACTGAAAATCATTTTGCATCCTTACTCAGGTCCATTAAAGAAACTGACTCACAGGTTAAACAGATTACATCATAAACATGAGCATAAAACACGTCACATAACATCTTCAGATTCAGATTTAGCAGAACACTGATGCTGGTTTAGAATCAGGATAGAAAGATTTATACATCAGAATCATCAGTTTCTGATTTTTGTCTGTTTTCCGTCCTCAGGTTGAGGAGGCCAGACGCCTGGAGGAGCTCCGTCGCATTGAGGAGTTGGCTTCTCGATCTCTGCCTCAGCCTGCAGTCGCAGCTGCAACAGCGGCAGACGTCCTGGAGGAGCTGGAGTCAGCGGAGGCCCTCGAGGAGGAGGTCCGTCCTCACGAGGCCACTCAGGTGGAGGAGATCCTGCGACTGGAGCGGGAGATCCAGGCGCTGCAGAGACAGAAGGAGCGTCAGGAGCTCTCTCTGACCGAGGCCTCCCTCAACCGCCTGCAGCTGCTGCGCGACCAGGAGCTCCGGCGCCTGGAGGACGAGGCCTGCAAGGCGGCGCAGCAGTTCCTCGACTCGCTGAACTTTGACGAGATCGACGAGTGCGTGAGGAACATCGAGAGCTCGTTGGGCGTCGGCGAAGGGGATGAGAAGGAGAAAGAGGGTGGACGGAGGAAAGACGAGGAAGAGGTCGATGAAGGGTTCGGGGCTGACGACGAGGCGTTCAAAGACTCACCGAACCCGAGCGAGCACGGCCACTCGGACGGCCAGCGGACGAGCGGGATCCGAACGAGCGACGACTCGTCTGAAGAAGATCCCTACGCCAATGATGGCGTGATCCCACCGCTGCCACCAAACACCCTGCTTCACCCGCCGCTGCCTCTGCCGCCGGTGCCCCCCGCCTGCCACAGCGCCTCCTCCAGCGGGGACTCGGCCTACTGCCACCCCAAGGCTTCGTCCGAGGCTCCTTCAGACGACCTGGTGGAGCTCATCCCGCCGGACGAGGATTCGGACTACGACCAGGACGACTACGACGAGGGCGCCATCGTGTCCAGCGGCAGCGTGGCCTTCTCCAACCCTCGCAGCAGCCAGTGGTCTCCGGACTACCGCGGCTCTGTGGGCACCTACAACAGCTCAGGGGCTTACCGCTTCAGCTCGGAGGGGGCGCAGTCGTCGGTGAGTGTGTAGAGGCGAAGACTTCTACTGCCGACTGAACGTGGGAGAAAGTTCAAGAGTAGTTTAACCAACGTCACTCAGTAACGTTAACGTGTCTCATTTCTGTTCCTGTTCCAGTTCGAGGACAGCGAAGACGACTTCGACAGGTTCGACACCGATGACGAGCTGTCGTACCGGCGGGACTCCGTCTACAGCTGCGTCACGCTGCCGTACTTCCACAGCTTCCTCTACATCAAAGGTAACTGAGACGACCTCTGACCTCCAACTTCTGCCTGACGAGAAACAAGAAAAAAGCCTTGTACTTCCTCCTTCTCACCTTCTCCTCCCTCTTCATGAACACACGAGTTAAACTCTCACCCTTTCCTCTCCAGGCGGCCTGATGAACACGTGGAAGCGGCGCTGGTGCGTTCTGAAGGACGAGACCTTCCTGTGGTTCCGGGCCAAGCAGGAGGCTCTGAAGCAGGGCTGGCTGCACAAGAAGGGAGGCGGCTCGTCCACGCTGTCCCGCCGCAACTGGAAGCGGCGCTGGTTCGTGCTGCGGCAGAGCAAGCTCATGTACTTTGAGAACGACGGCGAGGAGAAGATGAAGGGGGTGCTGGACATGCACAGTGCCAAGTGAGGACTCAGGGCTGTTTATTCATTTAATACCGGACATGTCGGCTGAGGTGTAGATGAAGGAAACGAACCATCACAACATGATCTCTAAAACTAGGATGTAGTTCTTCTAATGACCACCAGATGGTGACTTAATGCTAAAGTCACGTGGGAGATAGAAAGTTAAAGTCCTCTGAACTGATGTCAGATTTTTGGATTGACCTCTCTTTGTTTCTTGTGATCTGCAGAGAAATCATCGATAACACCGGGAAGGAGAATGGAATCGATATCGTGATGCCTGAGAGGACCTACCACCTGATCGCAGAGTCTGCCGAGGACGCCAGGTGGGTGTTTCAGATGTGTACCATGTCACTGATGAGCTGTGACGAGGATTTTATCATCTTCTAACTTGTTGTTGGACGTCAGAAAATTTGATCCGACATCATTTCATCCAGTTAAAATCTGACGAACAGAGAAAGTTTCCTCTTGCTGTTTCAATGTGCTGAATGTGTTTGAGAGGAAACTGTTGAAACATCAGTGCAGACGAAGCTCATGTTTAAATTAAAAAGGGCTTTAGATTATTTTAAATTCAAATCCAGACGCACTTTTCATCAGAAAATCCAAATAAGAAACAAAATAAATTGTTCTTTTATTTAAATGAAGACACAAAGTGAAACAGAAATTATTAGAAAGTGAACTTTATAAGTTGAGCTCAGTCTTGATGATGATGCTGATGCTGATGATGCTGTCGTCTCCGTGGTTACAGCCAGTGGTTCAGCGTGCTGAGTCAGGTCCACGGCTCGACAGAACAGGAGATCAGAGAGATGCACGACGAGCAGGCCAACCCCCAGAACGCCGTGGTGAGTAGCTTTAAAACTCTCACAGTGATCAGACTGAAAACACTTTGTGTGTTTTATTTTCATGCTAACCTTTTTTTCCTTCTGTCAGGGAGGCACCATGTGCTAAAACACATGTTTATCTTTTAAAAGAAGTTGATAACTTGTAGTTTATGCTCAGCTGATGGTCACAGAGGCTCAGATGGATGATGATTGTTGTGTAGAAACTCTTCATCCCTCCTCTTGGATCTGTTGAGTTCTTCTTGATTATTTAAAAATACATACCGTCCCCTGCTGTCCTGGCGTGTTAGGTCCATTAAAGCAACATGGTTTTCACATCATCTATTATCGGCTAGAATTTCAGCAGTACCAATAAATAGTGGTATGAACATGGGATGGATCTTCAGGTTTCGTCCCTGTGTGTGTTAGAAACTCATGATCCACACTCTGAACACCGTCACTGAACCTTTCTCTCTCTGTCTCTACAGGGAACGTTGGATGTCGGGATGATCGATTCAGTTTGTGCTTCAGATAATCCAGAGAGGTAAGAACCTGCTTCAGACATCACGTCTCTGGCTCGTCTCTGTTAAAAGCCCACAGTCTTTATTCTGACCTGTCGACCCACCAACATGTCAGTTGTGTTAATATAATATTTGTTTGTGCCAAAAAATTATTTGCAAAGTCACAAAGTTCAGCTCAAACTGGATGTGACTACATACATTTCTGTACCATTCTCATCTCGGCCACCAGGGGGCGCTGCTGTGACATATTTATAAATCAAGCAGTGACTCTCGACACAAATGAAATAGTAAATCCTGTTCTGTTGCCTCATGTTGTAGCTTAAATCTGCTTAAAATATGTTCATGTTTGAAAATCAAAGTTTTATTCTTCTGATATCAACCATCTGATTCGTCATCATTAACTGTGTTCGTGGTCCGTCACAGGCCCAACTCCTTCGTCATGATCACGGCGAACCGCGTGCTGCACTGCAACGCCGACACGCCCGAGGAGATGCACCACTGGATCACCCTGCTGCAGCGCTCCAAGGGAGACACCCGCGTCGACGGACAGGAGTTCATCATCCGAGGTGACGACACGATCACCTGACCTCCCTTTACCCTCCATAGTCTTCATTCTGAGGGTCCCTCCCAGAATGCACTGAGGCAGAGGAGGAGATCAGATATGAACAATAACAGAAGAACTTGAGGAAGCAGATGTAGTCAGATCATTTTATATGCTGAATGAGGTTTTGTTAATCTGGAGGTTTACGTATGAGGCAGTTTACACCAAACTCCATTGACTTTTTAAGCATTTTTCTGAATTTGAAAAGGCATCAAAAAGGTGACAGAAAATGTCTAAATAATTAAGATATTTAAATATTTCAAGTGTTGAAACTATAATTAGGTGCTTCACACTGGGAGGTTTGATCGCTGCTGACTGTACACGATTTGTAATAACACCGAGAAGATCTTTAAAACACTGAATCCTTTATTTCCTCCAGGCTGGTTACAGAAAGAGATGAAGAACAGCACCAGAACCTCGCTGAAGCTGAAGAAACGCTGGTTCCTGCTCACCCACAATTCTCTGGACTACTACAAGAGCTCAGAGCGAAACGCCCTGAAGCTGGGAACGCTGGTTCTGAACAGCCTGTGCTCGGTGGTCCAGCCGGACGAAAAGGTCTTCAAAGAGACCGGTGAGAAAAACAAACAGCACCGACTGCTGTTCTGCCTCAGGTCTTTTCCTTTCCCGTGTGGTTTAACATGTCTTTCTGTTCTTCCTCGTGTCGTCCCGACAGGCTACTGGAACGTGATCGTGTACGGCCGGAAGCACTCGTACCGTCTCTACTGTAAGCTGCTGAACGAGGCCACGCGTTGGGCCAACGCCATCCAGAACGTCATCGACACCAAGGCTCCCATCGACACGCCGACCCAGCAGCTCATCCAGGACATCAAGGTAAACAGACGAGACGCACCAGAAGCTCAAAGATGATTGATGATCCTTAAAGGCAGTTTGATTCAGTTTATAGATCTTAAAACCACCTTCCCCTCAGTCGACCCTCAGATAAAACGTTAAACTAGAGATATAGTGTTTGAATCATCATCATCGTACTGACGTCAGGCTCCTCCGCTCTCTGCAGGAGAACTGTCTGAACTCGGAGGTGGTGGAGCAGATCTACAAGAGGAACCCCATCCTCCGCTACAGCCACCACCCGCTGCACTCGCCGCTGCTGCCGCTGCCCTACGGAGACATCCACCTCACAGGTGAGTCACACGGATCAGAACCAGTCAGGAGGAGGCGAGTCATCAGAGTGAAAGACGAGCAGCGGCGTCAGCTGGTTCAGGATGATATGTAGCTCAATTAGTTTTCACATTTTTCATTATACATTTAGTCACCTCATTATTTATTTATTTATTTATATCATTAATTTCATTAATGAAGATTGTCAAGGATCCACAATGGATGAAAACATTATTAAACAGCAGGAATCGATAGAAAAGATGGATTTTAATGTTAATGCAGACTTATATATTAAGATATAAATAATACTCTTTTGAAGTATTTTTTACAACAAATATATTCTATTATTTGGCACGAGCACGCAAAAATTAAATTGACAGATTTGTAAAGGGAGTTTTGTGACCAGCTCCTTGAAATATAAAGACGGAAACAATATATTTTTTTGAAACGTAATGTTTTGGTTTAATGTAAAATTCATAAGACGCAAACAATATCCTTTTTCAAGTGTGTCACAGTAAACTGTTGTATTTTCTGCCACCAGCAAGGCAACATTAAATTAACAGATTTTTAAAGGCAGTTTGGTGACCTGCTCCTTGAATTTGAAAGATGAAAAACATATTTTTCAAACTGTTAAATTTAATGCAGAATTCATTAGAAAATATAAACAATCGAGTATTTAAGTATTTCATAATATACATGTTGTATATTATTGCTGTATTGGTTGCAACTAGCACAGAGAAGTTAAATTAACAGCTTTTCAAAGGAAGTTTGGTGAGTCGCTCCTTGAATTTTAAAGATGGAAACGATGGATTTCTTTTAACTTAATGTTCGTTTTAATGTAGCATTCATGAGAAGATACCAACAACAGCCTTTTTTTAAGTTTTTCACAACAAACTAGCAGTGCAGAATTAAATTGACTGATATTTAAAGGGACTCTGGTGACTTGCTCCTTGAGGCCGGCCTCAAACGTTGTGTTGGACCAAACAGAGGTCAACCCAGACATCCGTCCCATCACTAACCCCGCCCCTCCGTCCTGTTCAGTCCAGAGAAACAGAAGCTACACGACGCTGCAGGAAGAAGCCCTCAAAGTGTTCAGCTCCCTGCAGCACCTGGAGGGCGTGTCCGACCCGGTCCCCATCATCCAGGGCATCCTGCAGACCGGCCAGGAGCTCAAACCTCTGCGGGACGAGCTCTTCTGTCAGCTGATCAAGCAGACGACGCGGCCGCCGCAGCCGGGCAGCCCGGGGAACCTCTGCAGCTGGAAGATCCTGGCCTGCATGTCCTGCACCTTCATCCCCACCAGGAGCATCCTCAGATACCTCAAGTTCCACCTGAAGAGGTACAGGCGTGTTTACAGAGGGATGACATGCAGATTTGGTGATGAAACTTGATGTAATCCCTCACCATCGACCGATCCAAATCTCTTCCTCCGCAGGACTCGGGAGCTCGTCCCTGGCTCAGAGATGGATCGTTACGCCGCCTTCGCCCTCGACTCCCTGAGGAAGACCCGAGCCAGAGAGAACGTCCCGTCGCAGGAGGAGATCCGCGCCATCGTGGCCCGGCAGGACATGAGCACCACCGTCCACTGTCACGGAGGAGGATCCTGCAAGATCACCATCAACTCACACACCACAGCAGGAGAGGTGGGTGACAGCAGGGGCTGCTGGGACATGGTGTGCTGGGACGGCTAATGTTACTGAATACATTTAATAACTGTAGTTACTTTGACACAGAAGAGCATTTTTTAATTGATTAATTTTGTTGGCAATCAGAAAGAAGCTGAGAGTCTGACCTCATTGACGTCAGACTTCTACAAAAGGAAAGACATCTTTACTCAGTGTGTGTGTGTGTGTTTGTGCGTCAGGTGGTGGAGAAGCTGATCCGAGGTCTGGCCATGGAGGACAGCAGGAACATGTTCGCTCTGTTTGAACACAACGACACCACAGAGAAAGCCATCGAGAGCCGCATGGTGGTGGCCGACGTGCTCGCCAAGTTTGAAAAGTGAGTCTCACACACACAGAGAGGGCGAGACGGGCAGGTGAGAGAGTCAGTGAGCGGGCGAGTGACAGACATATAGAAAGAGAGCAAGTGAGCATCAGAGAGAGAGAGCGAGCGAGAGATCTAGTGAGAGAGAGAGGGTGAGTGAGCGGGCGAGCGACAGACATAGAGACAGTGAGCATCAGAGAGAGCGAGAGAGACAGAGTGGGCGAGCGAGCGAGAAAGGGCAGGTGAGAGAGTCAGTGAGCAGATGAGTGAGAGACATTTCGAGAGAGAGACAGTGAGCATCAGAGAGAGCAAGCAAGCGAGAAAGGGCGAGAGAGTCAGTGAGCGGGCGACATACATATAGAAAGAGAGCGAGAGAGACAGTGAGCAAGCGGGCGAGTGACAGAAAGCGAGCGAGCGAGAGACAGGGCAAGAGAGAGAGACAGAGTGGGCGAGTGAGAGACAGTGAGCAGGCGAGCGACAGACATAGAGTCAGTGAGCATCAGAGAGTGAGCGGGCGAGTGAGAGAGAGAGACAGACATATAGAGATAGTGAGCGTCAGAGATTGCAAGCAAGCGAGAAAGGGCGAGAGTCAGTGAGGGAGCGACCTAGTGAGAGACAGTGAGCAAGCGAGAGGGTGAGTGAGCGGGCGAGCGACAGACAGAGACAGTGAGCATCAGAGAGAGAGAGAGGCGAGAGACCCAGTGAGCATCAGAGAGAGAGCAAGCAAGCGAGAAAGGGCGAGAGTCAGTGAGCGAGAGACCTAGTGAGAGACAGTGAGCATCAGAGAGAGAGAGGGTGAGAGAGTGGCGAGAGACCTAGTGAGCATCAGAGAGAGAGAGAGACAGTGAGCGGGCGAGCGACAGACATATAGAAAGAGAGCGAGCAAGTGAGAGAGAGAGGCAGAGTGGGCGAGCGAGAGACAGTGAGCATCAGAGAGAGAGAGAGAGAGCAGAGTGGGCGAGCGAGAGACAGTGAGCATCAGAGAGAGAGCAAGCAAGCGAGAGTCAGTGAGCGAGCGAGAGACAGTGAGCAAGCGGGCGAGCGACAGAGAGTGACAGTGAGCATCAGAGAGAGAGCGAGAAAGGGCAAGAGAGAGAGAGAGACAGGGTGAGAGAGAGACAGAGTGGGCGAGCGAGAAAGG
Source organism: Lagodon rhomboides (assembly GCA_039737535.1). NCBI lineage: Eukaryota > Metazoa > Chordata > Actinopteri > Spariformes > Sparidae > Lagodon > Lagodon rhomboides. Next base: position 29,090,331 of record CM077797.1, read on the forward strand.
GCAGGTGAGTGAGAGAGAGAGCGAGAGACCTATGAGAGACAGTGAGCATCAGAGAGAGCAAGCGAGAAAGGGCGAGAGTCAGTGAGCGAGCGACAGACATATAGAGAGAGAGCGAGAGACCTAGTGAGAGACAGTGAGCATCAGAGAGAGAGAGAGCAAGCGAGCGAGAAAGGGCGAGAGACCTAGTGAGAGACAGTGAGCATCAGAGAGAGCAAGAGAGAGGGTGAGTGAGCGGGCGACATACATATAGAGAGAGAGCGAGAGACCTAGTGAGAGACAGTGAGCAAGCGGGCGAGTGAGAGAGAGACAGAGAGCAGGCGAGCGACAGACATAGAGTCAGTGAGCATCAGAGAGAGAGAGCGAGAAAGGGCAGGTGAGCGGGCGAGTGAGAGAGAGAGAGAGACAGTGAGCGGGCAGGCGAGCGACAGAGAGAGACAGACATACAGAGATAGTGAGCATCAGAGAGAGAGCAAGCAAGTGAGAGAGGCGAGAGTCAGTGAGCGGCGAGCGACAGACAGTGAGCATAGAGAGAGAGAGCAAGCGAGCGAGAAAGGGCAAGAGAGAGAGAGGGTGAGAGACAGTGAGCATCAGAGAGAGAGCAAGCAAGCGAGAGTGAGAGAGAGAGCAGAGTGAGCGAGCGAGAGAGAGAGAGCGAGACATATAGAAAGAGAGCAAGTGAGAGACAGAGTGGGCGAGCGAGAGACAGTGAGCATCAGAGAGAGAGAGAGTGAGAGAGCGACAGACATAGAGACAGTGAGCATAAGAGAGAGCAAGCAAGCGAGAAAGGGCGAGAGTCAGTGAGCGAGCGACAGACAGTAGAGAGAGAGAGAGAGCAAGCGAGCGAGAGAGGGCAGGTGAGAGAGTCAGTGAGCGGGCGAGCGACATACATATAGAAAGAGAGCGAGAGACCTAGTGAGAGACAGTGAGCAAGCGAGCGAGAAAGGGCAGGTGAGAGAGACAGTGAGCGGGCAAGAGAGCGAGAGAGACAGAGTGGGCGAGCGAGCGAGAAAGGGCAAGAGAGAGAGTGGGCGAGAGGGTGAGTGAGCAGGCGAGCGACAGACATAGAGACAGTGAGCATCAGAGAGAGAGAGAGCAAGCGAGCGAGAAAGGGCCAGTGAGCGGGCGAGAGAGAGACAGTGAGCAGGCGAGCGACAGAGAGAGAGTGAGAGAGAGAGGGAGCGAGCGAGAAAGGGCGAGAGAGCGACATACATATAGAAAGAGAGCGAGAGACCTAGTGAGAGAGAGAGAGCAAGCGAGCGAGAAAGGGCAGGTGAGAGTCAGTGAGCGAGCGAGTGAGAGACATATCGAGAGAGAGACAGTGAGAGACAGAGTGGGCGAGCGACAGAGAGTGAGACAGTGGGCATCAGAGAGAGCGAGAAAGGGCAGGAGAGAGAGGGTGAGAGAGAGCGAGCGAGCGAGCGAGCAAGATAGCGAGAGTGTGTGTTTACCAGACTCATGTTTTGTTCTCTGGTCTTCATGATGTCGTCTCTCTCTGGTCTTCAGACATTCAGCCAGCGCAGACGAACACAACACCGGCTGGAAGTTTTACTTCAAGCTCTACTGCTTCCTGGACACAGAAAATGTCCCCAAAGACAGCGTGGAGTTCGCCTTCATGTTTGAACAGGTGAGTTAAACCAGCTGATTATTATTTTTTCAATTAGCTCATTAAAGCTGACAAAATAAGATAAGGTTCAGATAAAGATTGTTTTCATTACTGATTATTAACTCTAACAATGTCCTAAAGCTTCTAATAACTTTATTTTTCAAAATCCCAGAAATAGTTTGTGTTATATTAGTCAGTTAAAATCTAAAACTTGGTGTCTTGGTGTTGTTTACCTCGTGTTTTGACGGAGCAGTTGTCTCTGTAACATTCCTCTCTGGGTGCCGTCTGCAGGCCCATGAAGCCGTCATCCGGGGTCAGTACCCGGCCCCTGAGGAGACGCTTCAGTTCCTGGCCGCCCTCAGGCTTCAGTACCTGCTGGGCGATCACAGCTCTCAGGCGACCTTACCCGAGATGTCCCAGGTGTTCCCCATGACGCGACTGCGGGCCCGGGTGCAGAACTCGGCCAAGATGTTCGCGCCGGGCACCGGCTCCGTCGCAGAACGCCCGGGGACGGCGGAGAGGAAGCGCTCGAGCTTCCTGGAGGGAACGCTGAGGCGGAGCTTCAGGAGCGGCTCGCTGAGTCGGCAGAAGCTGGATGAGGAGAACAGCCTGGAGGCGTGGATGAGGGAGGAGGCGACGGCGGTGAGAATCAGCGTGATGGACAAGTGGAAGAAACTGCAGGGGATGAACCAGGAGCAGGCCATGGTCAAGTACATGACCCTGGTGAAGGAGTGGCAGGGCTACGGGTCCACGCTGTTCAACGTGGAGGTGAGGGCCGTCCGCCTGCGGGAACAAATCAAACCGGTAAGAAAATGTTTGTCAAACCTCAGAGCTCTCACGCTTCTCGTCTCTGCTCGTCCTTTAGAGTCGGGACGGAGCGTTCCCTGCCGAGCTGTGGCTGGGCGTCAGCAGAGAGGCCATATCGGTGTACAAACGCGGCGAGCCGTGGCCTCTGGAGGTTTTCCCCTACGAACAGATTCTGTCCTTCGGAGCGCCGCTGCCCAACGCCTACAAGATCGCCGTGGAGGGCCGAGAGCTGGTCTTCGAAACGCAGATGGTTCGTACGACACAACTGCAGAAAAGAAAAACTGCTAGGCAATAAAATTCTGTTGGAATTAAAGGAACAGTTCACCCAAAAATGAAGACGAAACATCACTTGATGTCCATCGACACAGGGAGGAGATGACTGAATATTTATTCTTGGGTGAACTGCTCCTTTAAGTGACCAAACCTTAAATTATAGATCACACGTGTAGAAAAGCACGCAGACAAACAGCTGACCTGTACGACCTCTCTCTCCTCTGCAGGTCATGGACATCGCCAAGCTCATGAAGGCCTACATCAGCATGATCGTCAAGAAGCGCTACAGCAACTGTCAGTCCGTCAGCAGCCACGGCAGCCAGTGCAGCGCCTGGTGAACTCCGCCCTTTAACCTCTGAACTCATGGCCACTTGCCGGAGCGCCGCAGAGGGTCGAGCGCGGCCGCCGCCGGCCGTGCGTGGACGCCCGTCCTCGTCACTCTGGAGGAGACGGACTCTGAATGCTGGAGACAAAACCACGATGCTCTTAATGTTAACTAGCTCAAATCCTTTTTTTTTTTATAGCTGGTTTCATTCCAAAACATGAAACATCCACACCTGAGAGTCAGCCGCCGGTTCAGGCAGGAGCGACCGGCTCATCAAGGACCCACGCGGAACTCCGTTCAGCCTGAAAGGAGAATTTCAGACGAGTAAAAATACTGAGCTGAAGTTTGAATCACATCTTCGACTGCCGGCTTTTCAAAACTCTCAGACAAACAGTGCAAACTAACAAAGCCCAGAAGTTATCAGAGATCTGATAAACTAACTTTGATATTCTTATACGCATCGTTGCAATTTACTGATTTACCTCACGAACCTTGAATCTAAGGTTTAACGACGTGTACAGAGTTAGTGTTGTCGTCCAGTATCAGAACAAAAGTCACAATGATTCGTCAATAAGAAAAGGAACAAGTCATGAGAACTTCTCCTCCCGACACCAGCCAAGAATCCAACTTCTCCACTGTTCCTCAGACCAAAGACAACCAGCTGAAGGTTGAACTCAGCCTCGTTTCACTCTCCAGGTGTGGATGTGTCTCGTTTTGGAATGAAGCAGCTGGTTTCTTCCTGATGCTAACGTGCTGCGGGACCACGAGGACTACAAGGTTGTTGCAGGACGGAGCTGTTGGTTACCGAGGTTTTTGTGTGTGTGTGTGTGTGAATGTGAGTTTTAAGAGAGCTGTGTCCTCGTGTTTGAATGTTTGAAGAAAAAAAAAAAGCAGACGATAGAGAAAAAGAAACTAGCCGGCGCCTGCGAGCCCTTTTTTCCTCTGCTTTGAAAAACTCTGGGACTTGACCTTCGTCACAAACCTTCTCCAGGTTGACCTGTAAATAAAATGCAGCTGTACTCGCCTCCAGCATTTCAACTCTGTGACTGTCAGTGTTCAGATTGACGTGCTGATGATTCGAAGGTCACACAAGTGCCTGTTCAGACTACAGCAGGACGAACTCACGTCAGCCTTCGTCTCGCTCGATGCCACTCTCGTTTCTGCGTAGCCAGAATCCACGAGACGCTCCGTGTCCCCTTTAACTACCAATGAACTTACACGGCAACACCTGTCCAGCTGTTGCTCAGGTCATTCAAGCTGCACTCCAGTATCAGAAATCTAGTTTTCTAGGAACACATCTGTCTTAAAACTGACGCCTGATGTCGCCCTCACATCGTCCCACAACACGCCTTAAATCAACTACTTCTGTCTGTGAGGCTCGTCTGACACTGTGAAAGCTTTACAATAACACAGCAGGAACAAGCAAACACCAACATCACCGCTCTGTTCAGCCTAGTCCCGCCCACTTTCATCAGAACAACGACTCTATAGGTCGACTGTGGAAGCAGCTCATTATGACACATATGTACGTTTCCTGTTAGGAAGCGACCTCTAGTGGCTGTAGTAATTATTACGGCAGCAAAGAAGGAAGTCAGATGACGTGGTTCAAAGTTCAACAGCAGTCTGTACAGGGAGGAGAGCGTACGTAACGTAACCTGAGCAAACTGTGACCAAGGTCATGTTGTTTCAGGAGAGTTATGTCACATGATCTCAGTTCAAGTTGTAAACACAGCTGAGCTCCAGAGTCCAGACGCTGAGGTCGGACCGTTTGTAAATCTGTATCTGCTGGAAGATTATATTAATGTGTCGACAGATTTCAGCCTACTTTTTATACCAAAGTATTAAATCATGAGACAATTAATTGTGCTGGACCTCTTTATGACAGTATAGATTTTAAATTGATTTGATTCAGTTACTGGCTGATCCGGTGAATAATGTAACTAATATCATTCACTGTTTCTAAATTGATTCTCTAGAAAAGGCACATTTAGATTTATCCTTGAAACCGAAATGTTGCTTTTTGATCAAAAACACTAAAACGACTTTCTGCTGTTATTTTAGAAATGCAACACCGTGAACGCCCTCCATTTGTAAAACTGAAGCAGAGAAAAATCTAATTTTAAAAATCTAATTCTAAAACTCTTCATAGAAACAGATTAAGTATGATTCTCCTGTTTTAATTCCTCCCTCAGAGCGCTAACCACGACCCAACAGCTACAAATCATCACCGAGCGTCTGTACATTTCAGTTTTTCATCAAGCCCTCGACGTGTTGCAGTTATTTTAGGTAACTCAGATGCGACTGATTGAAACCTGAGTCGTCAGCAGCTGATTCTGATCTGGTGTCGGCTTGAATGACCGGTTCTGTCGGACCGTTTGCTGTGTAACATTCCTACAACATTTCACTGGAGCTCCGCGGGCGGCAGGTCCATCCAAAGACGCGTGTGCAGGTTTCCCCCACAGTGCCTTGTTGTATATTGTGTACACTTATTTTCCACGTGTGGTTCCTTTTATTTTTTGGTATAATGTGCAATGTTATATATAAATATATATATTCTATAATCATGTGGCTGTACATTTTATACTGTAAGTCTTTGCCTTCTGTTTTTCTCCTGGATGACGACCACGTGGCGATTTTCTTGCTGTATTTTTCTCGACATCCAGCTGACATGAGACTGTTATCTTGTTTTTTATCTGTATTAGCTGTGTTATGTATTGAAAAGGATGATTCTAACAATAAATGGACACATATTTGGTCTGAAGGTGCATCACTGAACTGTTTCTCTTTATTTTACACTAGTTTAACAAACTGAATCGACGGCTGGAGTCTTTCCTGAGCACTTTAATTCATTTGGATCAGTTTGGAAACAATTCAAATTCAATGAACTCTTAAAATCATAATTTACTGTTGAGTCAGGAAGTAATTTCAGTCAATAAAGTTCCACTTCTGACAGATAATTACAGCCTACGGAAGCCCTGAGGGACAATTTTCTGAGTCTGATCTCAGTTTGATTAGCTTATTAGTAATAAAACTAATAACTTTATAAATAACTTAAGATATATATATATATTTATAAAGTTAGTTATTATTAATTATATATATAATATATATTTTTTTATATATATTTATATATATTTTATATAAGTATATTAATAATAACTTTATTAGTTATTTATTAGCTCCTATATAAGGGTGATTACTTTTTTCAAGGAGAATTTTTTTTTTTTAATGAAATCTTTTCAGGAGGGAAAACATTTTTTTTTATATGTTAAACCAAGTAATAAAAAAATGTTTCTAATTTTTAAATTTCGCTCCTGTTTTGTTTTTGTAATACTAATTTTGACCACAGCTACCGGCTACCCTCGTGTCCTAATTAGGCCAGAAACCATCCGTGTTCTTCCAGGTGAGTTTTAATTTCTCTGTTCACGAAACACAAGATGAAGCTCGTGTTCAAAGGAGAATTAAAACTCACCTGAAAAAAACATGAATTAAAAAAATATATAATTCACGAAAGAAAACAAAAACGTTCTTGCTGTTTCAGTGTGAAGATAAAATTAGATAATGTAATAAAAGTTACCTGGTAACTTCACGTCCTCGCTGTTCTGTCCAACCAGCAGTTCTTGGTGCGTTCCTCGTCGTCAGCAGACTGATGACATCACAAATCACTACAGAACAAAAAGCAAGTTGATTCATGACAGAAGTAGAAAGTGAACACAAAGACGGTTCAGTCCATCGACAGCTGCTCACCTGCAGCGTTCCTCCGGACCTGCAGCTTCACATCTGTTACACAATGATTACTCGAGACATCGGATCCTCTTCCTGTTTCATTCTTGGTTCTGGATGTGAGGAGGCCAACGTCCCCCCGAGGGAGCTGAACTCAGTCTGACATCATGCAAATGACCCACACTGCGCTCCGTTTATATAAATATTCTTTATACATTACATCCATGTTACATTCAAAAGAAATAGAAATACAGCCAACAGCAAAAGTCACATTCAAGTCACGTCTGTGCTGCGTTGGGACGTCGTCACCGGCCTCCTAAGGCACCAAAGAAACCAAACGACCCAAAGAAGTGAGGTCGAGAACAGAGCCCCAAACCCGTCCACCACCACAGAACCCCACAGAACCCCACACAACCCGATCACCACAGGGCCCCTGGAAGCTCAACAGAACGGCATACAGACGGATCAAAACCACAAGTATCAGCAGCTGCATTTATACCGGCACAAATCATCTGAGGATCGGGTCAGAACCATGTGTGAAGTCTGCTCTGTTGTGTGAAACTCGAACCTCACAGTCGTTCTGACGTCGGGTGTTTGTGCTCATTTACATTCTGTCTGAACCCTCGTCCCGACCCGACAGAGGCTCGCTGAAGGGTCCGGTCCACTACGAGGAAGAAGTACAAAAACTGGAGACGGTTCATCTCAAAGAAACACAGTGATACAGATCCAGAACCCTCTGCAGCAGGTCCGGAAGGAGTCAAAGCTTTAAACACTGTTTCAGCTCAGATCTCAGTGACGGCAAATCATCATTTTAATTTAATTATCACATGTAATCATGGGCCAACATGTTAGAGGTGTAACTCACAGTCACAGGTATGAATATGGATTTAAAAAATCTAAATTATCAGATAAATGTTGACTTTTTACCTCATAATAATTTAAACTTCCTCATCTCATAATTTAACATTTTTAATATCACATTTATGACTTTTAAATCAGAATTTTCCTTTTTTAATCTTATAATTATTAGTTTTATCTCATAATTGTAACTTTAATCTAATAAATGAAACTTTTTAAACTAACAGTTTTGATTTTTACATCATAATTTTTTCTTTTATCTCACAATTGTAACTTTTTAATCTCAGACATTTGACATTTTCTCTCATATTTATGACTTTAAAACCACAATTTAAATTTGTTCTAATCTCATAATTTCCCTCTCATCATCATCATGAGTTACGATGGAATATTTTTTAATCAAGGTTAGTTTTCACCTTATTTTTTTCAGAATACCTCAAGATATTGATTTTAACAGATTTAGTCTAACAGATCCGTCCACGCTGTGTTTACGTCTTTGTATTGATCAGCCTGTAGATCTCATAAATAATCCAATTCAGAAGTTCTTTCCTCTTCAAGTGAACAAACTCAGACAGCTCACGTGATCCTGAATAAATGCAGAAGATCCTGAAACCAGCGTGGACGTCTCGGATCAGTTAAAGAGTTACAGAACCACACTGACCGTCTGCAGAGGCGAGCGTGGGTCACGTGTCCGTCTCTGCTGAGCATCAAACACAAAGGCAACAACACCACGAGTGAGTCAGGGTAACTGCTGAGGTTGATTTGAGGACCGGCCCCAGAAGAGACAGCTACTCTAACTCAAGAGGAAAGATTTAGTAACCAGGAAACCCAGAAACAACCATGTGTGTGAGTGTGAAGTGCCCAGAGGAGAGCAGAGCGACACCACCCGGTGGAAACCTTCAGATGCTTTGTTCCTGCATAAATACCGCCTGGTGTTACACCGACGTCACACGAATGACCACCTCCCCTGAGTCACTGTCCTGGCTGAGGTTGTTCCGGGGCAACAGGCCGGGGCAGAAGGGGGCCAAACAGAGGCAGGTCCATGGCTGAGGGCCCAGCTGGGTGGGGTGTAAGGGACCGTTGGGCCCAAAGGTGACCAGAGGCAACCAGAGCGTCCTGGGGCCCAGTGAGGAGTGGCCGGTGCTCGACTCCTCCATGTCCTTCGCCTTGTCGTAGCTCTGAACGTCCCAGTGGAGGTTGACGGCCCGCCAGCGCATGAAGACGTTGTACACTGCCGCCCCCTCGTGGACGATGAGGCCTGTTACAAGGACAAAAACACGGCACGTTAAAGGATGCTCCTCCTAATCCTCCGATACTGTGAAGGTTTGATGTATCTTCAAACCAGGAAACATGATAGTTCCTCCAACAGCTCCCAAGTAAAACAGGCTATTTGACTTTGAAGGCTGTTGGGTTCACAGGTTAGCAGGAGACCACAACATCTGTTTGACTCTGACAGGACTCATAATTTACACTGAAGCCTTTTCTGCCACCACACTCTGCTGAGACCTCTGGAAATATCTCAGGTGTCAGCACCTGTCCTGGCTGATCCAGACACAGGTGTTCAGCTCTCAGTCCAAGTTTAGACCTGGCATTAGACTGTGTCTGTGTGTGAGTGACTACGAACGATCAGATCTCACTTCTTTGCCCGATATGCAAATTAAAATGTGCATATTTGTCTTTTACACAAATTGAGACAGGACTGAATATGTAGAACATTTGCTGAATTTACAAGGCCCAGATATTTAGGAATATGTCATAGATGTAATTTCACAGAGTTTATAAAGTGTCTCCAACTCAACAACTCACTAAACTGACACATTTGTTAAGGGAGTCTGGGGACTTTCTCCACGGGGACAAAGAAGGAGCCTATATTGTTCCTGTTTAGTGTCTTTGTAACATGTGACATGTTTAGATCAATAACATGTTTCTTCTTTCATAAATGGAGTGTAAATGCTGACATCAGTGTAAACAGTGTGTTCAAACAGCTGATCAGTGTTGGCAGGTAAGACTTTAGCACTTTAGACACAGAAGCAGACAGGCTGGTACAGACATGCTGCCACAAACTGACACTTTGTACAAGGAGACAAACAACTTCAGCTTCTGATTTAATGCTGAATTTACAACAAGGACACAACCAGTTAGAATCTGTCAGAGACACAGTTTCACTACGTTAGAAAGTTTGTTTTAACTCAACAACTCTTAAAATCACTACATTTGTTAAGGGAGTCTGGTGATGTTGTGGTTAGTAGTTCAACAGTTACATCAGACAGCAGGTCTGAGCAGAGGCTCAGTGTAAGGTTGCATTAAATATTTGGCCTGTTAGCTGCAGCAACAGATAAACGACACTAAACAACAAAATGCACCTGAAATGCTGAACTGTCCCTGATACAAACATGAAGATACGGAACGTGTCGTGTGTCACCGACCCCAGAGGATCGCTGGTGTGATGTGTCCAGACTCACCTACGCAGACCAGGTCCATGAAGCCGTACATGCCGTAGCAGATCTGGAAGAGGATGTCTCGACGCTGCCAGACGGCCTGCGGGCTGAGAGCCGACCACAGCAGCCAGGAGATGCTGGCCACCAGGAAGAGCGAGCCCAGGAACACGGCGATGATCTGCACCTTCTCCACCAGGGTGATGGTGATGGACTGCCACTGCACACAGAAGAGACACCACACTGACATGGACTGAGGACAAAACATGTCTGTCTGAGAGTCGCTGATTTGTCCTGAATCTCCACTACTTTTCATTTTCTTGCAACCAAATTGTGCTTGTGCGTAGTTTTAATGTAGATCTGTCACATCTAGAAGTTATTCAGTCCTGCATCAACAACTGAGAGCCACAGATATAAATATAGCTTCTGATGTGACTGTAGATGTACATCTGTCAGAGCATTTGACTGGCAGGACTCACACCTGCCTGGAAAAGAGCCTCAACCAGAACAGGACGAGCTCATGTTCACAAGATCAAGTCCAGAGGGTTCCACACGGTTCTGAAAAGCTGCTACAAAACAAACAAAATCTCTTAAAAGGAGACGAGGGATGCTGAGAAGAAGTGGAAGGAGTCCATGAAGGATGTGAACGAAGCTGTGTGCGAGATCAATACCAGGAGAGAACGGGGAATAGGAGGCGGAGAAAACAAAAAGCACAGAATAAACTCGATGAAAACATCTTGGGAGCGGAGATTTGTGAATGCTGAGCGGATGATCGTGAAGAAAAGACTGGAGGCAGACTGAGCGGACCGACAGCCGAGCCTCAGCTGTGTGTTTGTTCAGTCTGCCGGTGACTCAAGTCCCATCTGGAGCGAACAGATCTGCAAAGGCCCGAATGTTCTTCAGTGGAAGGAACGATCCAGAATGCAGATATTTTAAGCCTCAGGAGCCTCTTGTCTGTTCAGCTGCGGAGGAAACGAGGACTGAAGGAATCCTGGCTGACAGCCGAGACCTGGAGAGGAAACGCAAACACTCGGCACGTCCGCAGTCGACGCTTCATTCACTTCAAGCCACCGAAAACAACCATCGCTATGTCTTAAAAATAAACTCTTTATTTCAAATACACCGTAGTGTTTTTTTCATTTTAGCTGGGCAGAAACTCAAGAAGAAGTGCTGTCAAATTACTGTTTTGTGTTGCATTTCCACAAACATGAGGGACGAACAATGAACGACATTGATGCTAACGTTAGCTAGCAGACAGAAACTTACAAGCACGACTCAAGTTCTCCCTGAAGAATAAAAAACCTGCGTCAACCGCATCTCATCCAGACCCGTTTAACCTCGCGCTTCTGTTTGTTTCTCACCACACTAATCTCCGTTTTGTTTACGTCTGCTTCCCCATGAGATCACATGTGAGCCCAGCTTCGGTCTGCAGAGAGCTGAAGCCGTGCTCCTCCTGCAGAGCTGTGTTCACCGTCGATTCAGAATGATTTAATACTGAACGTGTCCGTCACTTTAAATCAAACCCAAACTCTAAATGCTGTTTATTCTCCTCAGCCTTTTGTTCTTTAATTCAGCTAATCAGGAGGAACTTCAGACATACTGGATTCGGAGATCTGAAGAGTGTCTTTGTGCTCATGGATTATTACGGGACGACTAAAGCTGCTTCTGTTGTGTTTGTTCACGATGGATCCATTCAGAGATTTCATCAATAATGCACAGTGTTATTACTGCAGCTCAGTTTTAGCTGCAGTTCTGCTTCATCACTGTGGTTGAAGCCGTGTCCTCTTGTCCACTTACTTCCACAGTTTATCAGCAATGAGTCATTCACGAGAAATCAAAATAAGCTGCTATTAACGTGTGTTTATTCAGACGGTCAAGAGGAAGAGAAACATGCATAATTTAAGAGTCCTGGATGTTAAACTCCGGTGCAGGTGAGTCATGTTGCGGGACAGGATGTGGCAGATGCAGGTGGGTTTACTTGTTGTCAGTTTGCCAGTGAAGCTGCTGTGTGGCTCCACCAGAGAAGCTGTGAATGTTTCTGAGCATAAATCCAACCGGTGGGTCGATGCATCAGCGAGTGTAAAAACAATCTCTTGTTAATGCCTCTGTAATAATTTAGAGAGCACGCTCGGTGGGAGAAATCTGTAACCTCGCGGGTTTATGGCTGTAGAAGGCCGTAAAAAGAGCCATAAAGGATGAAACGGCTGCAGTTTGGTGCCACAACGCTCGTCAGGCATTTAAACTGCTTTTCAGGAAGAGGAGAGCAGCTGTTTGGATGATGTCCACGAGCTCTCGGCTTATATTTTAAAACCTCCGTCTTCATGTGTGTTCCGACAACACGACTTCAAGTGCAGATGAGTCGCTCCAGCATTTTTTTTTAGCATCTTGTAGCGATGAGATTGGCGTTAAGACGGACAGAAGCATCGATGTAGAACACCTGAAGCCTCCTAACTGAGTCAGAGCTCATCGAGAGCCCTGCAGGAACGATGGAGCTGCAGATCATCAGCCAGCCTCTGTGTGAGAAACGCTTTCTAACTTCCCAGCTCTCCTCTCTGTGCATCTTCAAATTTAGATTAAAAAAAGTGCAAGAAACCCGACTGAAAATCATCACAATCATCCAGACTTCTTGACTTCGTAGTGATATGATAAGAAGGGAAACAGCAGACGTCCGTTACCAGAGAAGCTCCTTCCTGCTGGAAGTCAACACTGATTTATCCTCAGACATGGTCTCCATCTTTAGAAGAAGGACTGAACAAAGCTAAACCTGAATCACAGAGCTGGAAGTTCACACAACAATCCAAGACTGATGACCTGAAACTGCTCCAGTGACAAATGACCCATTTTATCATTAAGTCTCAAAGACCTGTTGTCATCTTATACTACAGAACCTGAACTTAAAAACATCTATTCACTCTGGATTTTATGTAGCATCTTAATCTTTAGGTTTTTAATGTTTATACATAGTTTTATTTATATATTTTATGAATGTTTTAAATCTAATTCTTCAGGTTTTCGTGTTCGGGTCGGAGCCGCGTACCTGCCACGGTCTCTTCATGTTGATGGCGATGACGTGGAAGCGGTAGCAGCAGAGCTCGCAGGTCCAGCAGCCGCGCTCGCTGATCCACTTCAGCAGGCAGTGCTGGTGGGTGTAACGCACCGAGCCGTCACACCGGCACGGGTTCAACAGGTCGCCCTGCGGACCGGAGAGAGGAAGAAGGTCAGGTTTAAGTGTCAGAACAGAAATACTACAATCAGATGGTTCAGAAGGATTCATTTTCCTGTTGTCAGGTGAGCCGGATACAAACCTGGTAATAACCTTTCATTCTGTGGTACGTACCTCCCTAAACTCCTGTACGTGATGGTGAGGGTGTCAAGATACAAGCCTTATATTACTGTAGATCTATTATTTTTGATAGCTTTGGGTCTCAGGTTAATCAAAAGGTTAATTTTCTGTTAAAGTCCGGTTGCAAGTTGTCAAAACAGCGACTGGAGTCAGAATAACTGCACATCTCAGCTTCAGACATCAGGCTGAACTGAGGTGGATGAATTCAAGCTGTCCTGGCTTCAACAATCAGCAGAGAGGAAGCACATTTCTGCCTGATTCATCACCGGAACGGCTCAAGATTTCCCTCCGCTATCGTATTTCACACATTTAACAATGTAACAGAAGCAGCAACACCAGAGACTGCTCTCCTCCTCGCTTAATATTCACATCACGTCGGGTGTTTCTATGATTCTGACAGATTAAACCTCTGAAACTATTGATGTTGGAGCCGCCTGCCAGATATTAATCCAACATCAGTTCTCAAAGTCTACGTGTCAACTTTTCCCATCATCTAGAAATCCCCCGTCTTTTGGACTTTCCCTCCCGGCAGCTCGTACATCAAACGAAACACACGACCGGCTCAGCAGAGGAGCTTTACCAGCACCACTCCGATCAATGATCATTCCTCAAAGACACGACGCTCTCGGATAGTAACGCTGGGATGCAGCGTGACATTAATCATTACAGCCGGATCTATTTGTTCTGGTGTTTTCTTTCTTCCTCCGGGCTTTTCCCTGGAGCAGCCATTACTGTAGCTTTGACCTGCAGGCCCGGCTGTGAGTGGCATATTAATAGTATATTAAGGTCAGCGGTCAGCGAGCTCGTTCTTCATCATGTCATATTAACCTTGTGGGTTTAAGAGGACCTCGGAGGCTTCCACTTGAATGAACCGACGCGGGTCGGCTGTGACTGATTAAACCAACATCACAGTTTCTGAATCTGTAAGGGGAACGTGTGATGAAAGCGCTCCAGTTATACTGCTGAGATTAAGACCGGTGGGTTCTGGAGTCAACAGGAAGGTCGACAAGGCTCCAACTGAAGGACGTTAACAGAACAACTCTTTAGATTTCTTTATAACGGGATGGATCTCTCTCCATCCCGTCTACAGCTTATAAGTGGAGAATAAGTCTGAGAGACAGGAAACAGGAAGAGAGATGATAACATCCACAGAGGGGTTCAGGACTGGACTGGACTGGTAACAGAACCGTTAACATGCTGTGGGTCCACAAACACCCAGATAAAACCACAGTTCTGTCAATGAACTGTCATTCTTTACCGTGGGAACAGTAGTTTGATATCATCTCAACTCAAGGTCCACTTACTGGCTTCTTAACAGCACGTTCAACAGCATCTCACGGTCTTACTAACTAACGTGGTAAGTACACCTTTGATTTAGGAGTATTTTGTATAAGAACTGTTATAATTTACAAAAATCTCCACTCAAGGGGCCCTTACTTGCTTCTTCAAGCTTTCTACCCCATCTCGTGGTCTTCATCAGCTCATGAAGTTTAGCTGCTGTTGGATCTTGTTGATCTTGAGTTTAAATTGTTTTGTCAAAGAACTGCAGTCTCTGAACCATCTCAACTCAAGGTCCACTTACTGGCTTTTTAACAGCACTTTCAACAGCATCTCATGATCTTCATCAGTCTGGTTTGCGGTTTAATGCTCACGAAACAGTAAGTGGATCTTGACTTAAGATTATTTTGCCAAAGTCTACAGTCAAGGTCTACTTACTGGCTTTTACCAGCCTCTCATGGTCTTCATCAGTGCAGATATGAGAGCTAAGTAAAGACAGTAAGTAGCCCTTCAGCTCAGACTGTAGATTAATACTGTGTTAACTGATGAGCCAATCTTCACTCAAGGTCCATCTACACACTTTTAACCACATCTCATGGTCTTCATCAGCATATAGAGTTTGTACTGCAGTCAACAGCTCCCAAACAAGCTCATAAGAAGACCTTGAGTTGGGATCGTTTTGTCAAAGAACAAAAACTGAGTAGCTTTTTTCAGGAGCTCTGAAACTCAGTCCACTGCTGAGGACCGTGAGCCCAAACAAGCTTGTAGAAAAGTGTGTAAGTGGATCTTGAGTGCTGATTCTTCAGTTCAACTTGAATATTTTCCCGTCAGGTATTTTGTGCACCAAGCAGCGGTTTTTCTTAAAGGAAGCAGCTCTTCTGGTGTTAGATCTCTTCCTCACTCCATCTTCTCACACATGAATATTTAAAAGTGTCAGATTTCTGTTTTGCAATCTTCCTGATAACTGGTGAGCTGTGCCAGCCTGCGGCCTTGTATCAAAATCAAATATCAGTCTGGACCCGGAGGCAGAGCTATTAGATTAGCTCTGCTAATAGGCTATAGCCCACGTTCACAAGACAGGATATTCACTTAGGCATTTACTGCCCTGACTCCTCTCTTTCCTTTAAGCTCTGGCGAGGATGAATGGTTCCCTCACCGAGGGCTCGCTGTCACGGTACCGACGGGCCTGCAGAGCGTCAGGTTTCAGAGACACCGTGTCCATTCGTCCCTGCAGGTCCACATCTGTCCGTCCACTTCCAGAACACGTGCCGACAGCTGGACTGAGGCGCCGCTGGGCGATGATATTTATTATAGATGGATTATTATGATTCAGTCGTCCGCTTCTGATGTGGAACTCAAACCCACAGGAATAAACACACAATGTTTATGAGGACGTGTTCTATCACCTCTGACGGAGACGATCCACTTTATTGTGTTTCTAATATTTCACACCTTGAATTGTCTCTGTGAGCTTTATCACATGTTTGGAGTTCTGAACCGCTGAAGTTCTGGCCTCGGTGCTGAAGTGGACTTTAGCTGTGGGCAGTTATGTGACTATAATTGGATTTTACTCTTTTCTTTGTCTTTTATGGACAACTTTGTTTGTTGTTTTGCTGCAGAACAAGTTGTTTTAACCTTCAGTGAGTGGTTGTAAAACCTCCAGGTGTCTGGATGAAGTGTTTAAAGGAGCAGTCTGTAGCAGGTCAGTCATGGACAGCACCTCTCACCTGCACCAGACTGTGGAGGCCTTGAGCAGCAACTGTTTAACTCAAGCTCTGATCACTTCACACTCACTTGTTTGTTTGGTTTTTGTTAATATCTTGTTTTTTTCTATTTATATTTAACTTGATGTATGTTTTTCTGATTCTTTTTTCCTGTACTTGTTGCATCTCGATCCGCTGTGACGAGTGAATTTCCCCGTTGTGGGATAAATAAAGTTAATATTAATCTTAGTTTAAAGGAGCAGTCTGTGGTTTAGGTGAAGAAATGTTAATAAGAAGAGAAAGATCCTCATTGGCAGATTTTTTTCTGCCTAAACAAACTAAATGAACAAACTCTCTTTGCTTTCATGACTGACAACACAGTTTATACTGATTTACTCTGTTTTTACTCTGCTAGCTTCACACAGTGTTCTGGGACCTTATTTTCCTCTGAGAACAGCTTGTTGATTCACTGATGGAGAAAAGTTTGATTTATTACCTCATTAATGTTGTAAATATTAAAATCAGGCTGTGGATTCCTTCTCTTAAACTGCAGAGTGCTCCTTTAAAACTGAAGGTTTGGTGTCTGTCAGACGACGGGAGCTGCTGACCTCACACCATTAGTGCAACTGGTCATTATGTGAGACGCTGATGTGGTTTGCAAGTCGTCTTCTGTCACATCACTGAGTCTCTTCAGGAACGACTCACAGTAACTCACAGCGGTGGAGGATTTAGATCAGGGGTCGACTGATGTGGCTTTTTTCAGTGATAACGATTTTTA
Source organism: Lagodon rhomboides (assembly GCA_039737535.1). NCBI lineage: Eukaryota > Metazoa > Chordata > Actinopteri > Spariformes > Sparidae > Lagodon > Lagodon rhomboides. Next base: position 29,107,457 of record CM077797.1, read on the forward strand.
AAGTTCCCTTTTAAGAGCAAAAGTAGATTTTTGAGTCTCATTCCCAGCTCGTCATATACTGATGGTTCGGGGTTAAAGGACGGGACGGTCGCCTCCTCAGAGCGTCTGAATGTGACGAGTTGGGACTGAGACTCAAAAATCTACTTTTCTTACAAACTGGACCCTTAACGGATATTTGGAAACTATATTAATCTAGCAGCAAAGACGAAAATCTTTTAAAATGACCAGTGATGTAAATAACTAAGTACAGTTTACTCTAGTACTCTACTTAAGTACAATTTTGAGGCACTTTACTCCTTTTTCTGCTACTCTATTCTTCCTCACTACATTTATTGATAACTTTAGTTACTAATTATATCCCAGAATTAGATTATTTAGTGTTTATTGGCTATTGATTGTGACACATAACCAATCAGATAGTGTTGTGGGCGGGTCATCGTGTGAGAGGAGGCTGCCTCCCAGACAAAGCAGCACATTTTAAAATTAATCTATTTATTAGCAATCAGAGAGCTGAGGATGAATCGAGGAGTCGCACAGTCGGAGGACAGAAGCTGCTCTGTAGTTCGGTGCTACGGCGCTAAAACAGAGATCATCATCAATCTTCTGAAGCTTTAAGTGACGAGAGCAACGTCTAATTAGTCAAATATAACTTGTGAAACTTCCCCATTCAGAGTGTTACATCATATCTGTTATCCTGTTGGATTATTGTTATCACCGCAGCTGGTGAGGTCATGTTTGTCTGTGTGTCTGTTGGTTTGTGATCAGGATTAAACAAAAACTACTGAACAGATTTCCACCAAACTTGGATGGAGGATGTGTCTCGGCCCAGAAGAGACCCCGCTGACTTTTAAAGTGACGGATTGAGGATTTTTTTGGTTTTCCTGCTTTCTTTAACATTGGGAGATACGTCAAATTTCCACACTTTCGTTGATTTCTCAGGGAATCATGCATGTATCTGGAGATGTATTTAGTTGACTAAACAGGGGACTGTTGGGCCTTGGCGGAGGTATGCGCTCTACTCAGTACCATTCTCGTTACTGATGCATTTCTGTGCAGGCTGGATTTTAACGTTGCAGCATGTTAACCAATGATGATTCATATTTTAGTAGATGTTTTGTAAAATCTGTAACAGGAGAATGTAACTGAGTAAAACTAATAATACGTGTCTCTGTAGAGTAAATGTATTTAGTTACTTGTCACCGCCGGTACCGCAGCTGTTCTGATGTTAAATGCTGATCGGTTCTGGAGCTGTCCGTGGTGCTGGAGCCACAGCAGCAGCTCCAGGTCATGTACCTGAGCTCCATCACAGATGTTTCTGCTGAGATGCTGCTGAAGGTGTGACACATTAAGTCTTCACATGTGTTTTGGTTCTGGTTCTGATTGGCCCTACTGCTGGAATCCGTCCAATCAGGCCCGGTTTCCAGCATGTGAGCTGCTCCACTCAGCAGGTTCACCTCGTTTTAACTAGATGAGTTGCTGCTGTCAGCCAATCAGGGCCGAGCTGTGAGGTCCGCGCCCTCACCTTCATTCACTTTAACTTTCATCAGTGTCGGAACCAGGACTTTCAGGCTACAGAGCCCGTCGGTTCCGACACTGTGCGGTGATGTGGCAGCTGTGAGCGTGTCGGCGGTGCAGTTACCTGCTCTGCGCCCTGGAAGCAGATCCGGCAGCTGGGAGTGGGGATGCAGGTTTCGCTGCTGCAGTTTGAATGCATCGTCTGTGCCTTGCTCGACGTGCCCCCGACAGCCCCGTCCTCACTGGAAATAGTCCCCGCGTTGTCCCCCCCGCATGCATCCCCGCAGCTCCGGCCCTCCCGGCAGCCCTCTCCCCGCTCCCCCTCCGCTGCCTCCTCGCCCTGCTCCGCCGCGTCCTCGTCGGCGGGGCGCGGACGTCCTTGGCAGCCGTGCGGTTCGCCTTCCTCCCAGGTGTGGCGGTGGGTGACGGCGGTGCCTCCCGTCGCCTCCTCGCAGGCTGAGCCCGCCTCTCCCTCCTCTGTGCTCATCGTAGAATGAAAAGTCGAGACAAAATTGCATAGATGCGCCCCGACAGCCACACAAATCCTCCACCGCCGCGACGCAGAAGTGATGCAGCCTCTGGGCTCCCAGATCACGGTGCTGTGGGAGGATGTGCCTCGAACCTATGGCGCGGCGGCTCCGTGGAGCTGCGGATCAGCGGCCCGTCGGTCGGCTGGAACCGCCTCATGCGCTCCGGAGACCCGGGGAGCATTTCCAAGCAGCCTCCATGCATCGCACCGGGACTCAGCCGTCCTGAAGCGCCCGATTCCCCCTCTTCCTCCTCCTCCTCCGCCTCTTTAGTCCCCACCGAGGAAGCTGAGAGCAACACAGCAGCGGTGGGGTAAAGAAAACCCGGGTTGAACCCCCCTGAGGTGGACCAGTACTCACCCTGCTGACGGGCTCTCGAGCAGGAATCCTCCCCGAGTCAGCTGCAAGCAGTCTGATGAGTCTGACACTGTCAGGAAGCGGAGAGGACCATTCCCCCGGGGAGATGACCAATCAATCACATTATCATCCCATTAATATGATGGAGGAGATGACTCTCCAGACCTGTGCACGCGCCACTCCCGCGCTGCCAGTGCGTCCGGCTGCCGCAGACAATAATAGATGTGGTGAGATGTGGCGACCCGCAGCACCTCCCCGTGTTAAAGGGCTCACCTGCGGGGCTACAGATCCCATCTCCATCATTAGCACTTTAAACAGGCAGCTGGGCCTGAGGATGATGGAGCTGAGCAGGTGAAGCCTGTGGAGCTGATGGAGAATATCAGGGGTTTATATTTAGGGAGGTCTTGGTCTGGTTGAGGTGATCACAGGGGTCCTGGAGGAGGTTCAAGCTACTTCAGACTCCTGATGGTGTTCCAGGTGTCTATCAGGGTAGAAGAGCTTCTCTAGAGGACATGTGGGGAACAGAGGGGGATCATCTGGGTTTTTAAAGGAAAAGCTCAACCCTGAAAAGTAAATCAGTCACCTCTCCTCCCTCCTCCTCCTGATGATATAAAGTCTTTAAAGGACTTTATATCATCAGGAGGAGGAGAGGAGGACTTTACATCATCGGGAGGAGGAGAGGAGGACTTTACATCATCGGGAGGAGGAGAGGAGGACTTTATATCATCAGGAGGAGGAGAGGAGGACTTTATATCATCAGGAGGAGGAGAGGAGGACTTTATATCATCGGGAGGAGGAGAGGAGGACTTTATATCATCGGGAGGAGGAGAGGAGGACTTTATATCATCGGGAGGAGGAGAGGAGGACTTTATATCATCGGGAGGAGGAGAGGAGGACTTTATATCATCGGGAGGAGGAGAGGAGGACTTTATATCATCGGGAGGAGGAGAGGAGGACTTTATATCATCGGGAGGAGGAGAGGAGGACTTTATATCATCGGGAGGAGGAGAGGAGGACTTTATATCATCAGGAGGAGGAGAGGAGGACTTTATATCATCAGGAGGAGGAGAGGAGGACTTTATATCATCAGGAGGAGGAGAGGAGGACTTTATATCATCAGGAGGAGGAGAGGAGGACTTTATATCATCAGGAGGAGGAGAGGAGGACTTTATATCATCAGGAGGAGGAGAGGAGGACTTTATATCATCAGGAGGAGGAGAGGAGGACTTTATATCATCAGGAGGAGGAGAGGAGGACTTTATATCATCAGGAGGAGGAGAGGAGGACTTTATATCATCAGGAGGAGGAGAGGAGGACTTTATATCATCAGGAGGAGGAGAGGAGGACTTTATATCATCAGGAGGAGGAGAGGAGGACTTTATATCATCAGGAGGAGGAGAGGAGGACTTTATATCATCAGGAGGAGGAGAGGAGGACTTTATATCATCAGGAGGAGGAGAGGAGGACTTTATATCATCAGGAGGAGGAGAGGAGGACTTTATATCATCAGGAGGAGGAGAGGAGGACTTTATATCATCAGGAGGAGGAGAGGAGGACTTTATATCATCAGGAGGAGGAGAGGAGGACTTTATATCATCAGGAGGAGGAGAGGAGGACTTTATATCATCAGGAGGAGGAGAGGAGGACTTTATATCATCAGGAGGAGGAGAGGAGGACTTTATATCATCAGGAGGAGGAGAGGAGGACTTTATATCATCAGGAGGAGGAGAGGAGGACTTTATATCATCAGGAGGAGGAGAGGAGGACTTTATATCATCAGGAGGAGGAGAGGAGGACTTTATATCATCGGAGGAGGAGAGGAGGACTTTATATCATCAGGAGGAGGAGAGGAGGACTTTATATCATCAGGAGGAGGAGAGGAGGACTTTATATCATCGGGAGGAGGAGAGGAGGACTTTATATCATCGGGAGGAGGAGAGGAGGACTTTATATCATCAGGAGGAGGAGAGGAGGACTTTATATCATCGGGAGGAGGAGAGGAGGACTTTATATCATCAGGAGGAGGAGAGGAGGACTTTATATCATCAGGAGGAGGAGAGGAGGACTTTATATCATCAGGAGGAGGAGAGGAGGACTTTATATCATCAGGAGGAGGAGAGGAGGACTTTATATCATCAGGAGGAGGAGGGAGGACTTTATATCATCAGGAGGAGAGGAGGACTTTATATCATCGGGAGGAGGAGAGGAGGACTTTATATCATCAGGAGGAGGAGAGGAGGACTTTATATCATCGGGAGGAGGAGAGGAGGACTTTATATCATCAGGAGGAGGAGAGGAGGACTTTATATCATCGGGAGGAGGAGAGGAGGACTTTATATCATCGGGAGGAGGAGAGGAGGACTTTATATCATCGGGAGGAGGAGAGGAGGACTTTATATCATCGGGAGGAGGAGAGGAGGACTTTATATCATCAGGAGGAGGAGAGGAGGACTTTATATCATCAGGAGGAGAGGAGGACTTTATATCATCAGGAGGAGGAGAGGAGGACTTTATATCATCAGGAGGAGGAGAGGAGGACTTTATATCATCAGGAGGAGGAGAGGAGGACTTTATATCATCAGGAGGAGAGGAGGACTTTATATCATCAGGAGGAGGAGAGGAGGACTTTATATCATCAGGAGGAGGAGAGTCCTCATTAACAGTATTTTATATCACATTATATAACGCAGTTGTAACAAACTATAAGGACGTATTAAGGGTTTGTTAATGAACAACATTTGTCAGCAGTTATAATTTCTCCTAAAAAAGACATTTAGTCATCATCTCTTTAAATATCCAGGAAGACAAATACATTAATACACATCTGCTTACATTAAACTGGGTTATAGATGTATTACATTTATATATTCTGCGTATAAACTCACGTAAAGCGTCCACAGTTCTGGACTTTAGGAAAGGAAACAAAATGTCTCGTGATGATCTTGTTAGCAGCCTCCATGTGGACCTGATAATAAAGTGCGAGGAGCCTCGGCTGCTCTTCCAAGAAGAATCTGCCCCAGCTTCTTTCTTTCTTTCTTTTTTTTTTTTTTGAGGATGTCTATCGCTTTCCGGGGAGCGGGTCAGTAATGGACTCTAATGCAGCAAAGGAAATTATCCACTCATGTCCAATCACTACCTACGAGGCACCGATCAATACCAGGTCCCCAGGGCTCGCAGGGAGACCGGGCTCGTGCTGAGAGCATGGAGGGCCGGGTGGACTGCCTCCATACGCGCCGCTGTTTCAGGAGGGGTGGAGGCGTCTCTGAATTCAGTTTTGGATTTTACCTTCTGTCTGACGGAGTGGCGCCCGTTCATCTAATACATATTTATAAGACCTCCTTCTTATAGAGGGCGGACTGAACCGGATCACCAGGGTCAATGACACGAGATCTCATTTGTCAGAACATTTTTAGCTGGATTTTATATGAAACACGTTTATTAATGGCTAATATATCATTTCTAATCTTTTATACATCACATTTTACCATTTATTAGAAGAAATGTGTTGCCAGGCTGTGAGGAATCCGTCTTGTTTACTGAAGTCATTAATTAAAAAGGTAGTGACTCGGTTAAAACCCAAATCCCCAAGAAGTTGTGAGTAATTTGTGGGATTAAAAAGTTGATTTACCTTCACTCCTGCTGATCAGCCTGACTGCAGCAGTGATCCAGAGGTGACCTGTCGGCTGGTTCTGTTCTGTAAGGTCGACTGCTGACTGGAGCTGGAGGGGAAATGGACTTTACAGACAGAGAACCAGAACCAGAGTCTCTGCTGAGTGCTGAGTTCAGTCGGACCTCTGACTGAACTCAGCAGAGACCCAGAGGAGCCCGTCATATCTCGCTAGCTTACAGCTAATGTATGGTGCAGTATTTTTTAACGTCAGTAAACAGTTAATTCGTCAACGATTGTAGTCGGTTTTAATTTACATTTGACAGCATCTTTCTAAAGCTCGGTTTGTAATAAAATGTTTTTTATAAGAATCCAGCTGTGGTCCAGCTGCTGGAGGTCAACAGAGAGCTCGAGCAGCTCTTTGGAGTATTCCTGATGAATTAATGAGCTAAAGGTCGGCATCATGATGGATTAACACCAGCCACAGAGGTGTTTCACAACCTGGCAACCCATGTTAAAAATGCTTTCTAACTGATGTATACGGTTTAGATTTCACTCACAACATTAGGACTAACGACCATTCATACTAAACTTCATGACCATCCACACAACAGTTAGACTGTAGTTATTTCAGTCTGGACCAAAGTGTTGGAGCAACAGACCGTCATCGTCGTCCTCGAGCTACGTGCCAGCACGGCTAAAAATAATGTTTCCATGAAGGTTTTGGGACAAACTCCAGGAAACGGAGAAGGGAGCCAATGAGGACCGAGTGCTGCTGTGCATCCAATCACTCAGAACCGTCCAATCAGGCCCGTTTCCAGCAGCTGAAACCAACCAACAAAAAACCTGACAGCTTCATTTTGAATCAGAGGGACAATTAAAGGAGCAATATGTAAGAATGTTAGTTTAAAACATTCAATAATTAACTCAAAGTATCTACAGAATTTGGCGTTGCAGAGATATTTACTAAAGTTAGCCGCTAATCAGCGAACGATGGCAGTGTTTCCTCTGGTCTGCTGAACTTGGCAGCTCAGTATGAATTCATCAGGTGCCACATTCTTACACTGAGCTTTAACGGTTGTTCAGTATTTATCACGCTCATCCTTCTTGTCTTTTAACCAAATGTATTTGTAAAATATCACAACGAGGAACGAGGACGACGGCAGATCTGAAGGCGACAATCCAAACACTAAACCAAGGCGACTGCTTGTGTCCAGGAGGATCCGTGTCGGCCTTCAGAAACACATCAGTCAAACCGCCGTTCCGGTTAAAAGAATCACCTCCTCCCATGACTTCCACAGTGCTAATGCCTCTCAGCCATCTGCCCTGCTTCTCTCCCAAGTCGTCCTGATCAATTAGTCTCCTCCTCGCAGTCGGCCTGTCTGCAGGGCACCCCTCCCCCCCTCCGCCTTTCCTGTCGACCGTCAAACAGCCGCGTGCTGTACGGGCAGAGTGCCCTAAACCCCTGAAACCATCGCGCCGCAAACACTCTCCCAGCCTGCAAAAGGAAGTGGAGAGCCTGCCAAAGATAAAGTGGAGGACCACAAACAAATGGAGTAACTGAGCTCATTAACGGGGCGGTGTGGTGGGTCAGCATCCTGCTGAAGCCTGATCAGTTTTCCATGACATCATCTGCACGAGGCCCGGAGTCATTGATAAATCTGACGTTCCTGAGAGCAGCTGCAGTGATGAAGATGAGCCCAAATCACAGTGGAAGCATCCTGTTTTAAATGTCGACGACGTGAAAGTGAGCAAATATTCCCAGCGGGAAGTATTCAAGCACCAAACGTACAGTACTCACTGTGAGGAAGAGCAGGGTGGGGTCTGAGCCTTCAGGTCAGGTGAGGAGATCACATCAAGACAGAAAGATGGCAGGAAAGACAAGAGCAGCGACAAAACACAACAATTCTGACTACATATAAAGTGATTTTACATTTTTTTCTGTTTGACCAACACTTCAGTTTAGGAGTGAAAACCTCTGAACCTGATCACAGAGGTTGTTTCATAACATAACAAGTCTTCACTCTCCTCTTTTTAGAGGCTAATATTGCACTTTTACTCCACTGCATTTCTGCATCAGAGCCAAACAAGCACATTTGTAAATCAATTTATTTAATTGGTTAACGACAAAAAAAAGACGTCTCTGAATTCAGTTTGGGATTTTAGCTTCTGTCTGATAGTGTGGCTCCCGTTCATCTAATACATATTTATAAGACCTGCTGTGTTTCACCGTTTCATGTGTTCACCTTCAGCCGGTTCACGAGTCGTGTTCAGTTACTGCTGCTGAAAACACAACGTTTCCTGTGATGCTGCTTCATAATAAAAGCTTTTATATGACTAAATAACAGGGGGGCTTTTATTGTGAAGAAGTTATAGGAAATAAAACATGTTTGTTAGCGGTGATCCTTCGATAGTACTGCAGGGATGGAGACAGGAGTGTCACTGGTTTAAGACCTTCAAGCAGGTCGACCAGCTGTGACGGATGGATGGAAGAACCACATACGTCACCGTGTCACACATTTACATAATCGTGACACTAACTGGAAGCTGAAAACACGACAGAGCTGACTGGAGGCTCAGGTATGTGTGAGCTGACCAATCAGAGCAGGCCGGGTAGTTGGGAGGAGGAGCCTTAAAGAGACGGGAGCTGAATCAGGGAGCTCAGAGCTGCAGCCGTGGACAGCATGAGAACACAGAGAGGTTGTTTTGAGCCTTGAAGCAAGTAAACCTCTTCCAGTAGTGACCAGAAATACAGTGATGAGTGACAGCGAGCCTGGAGGAGTCTGCTGGGCTTCCTGAACATCACTGGTGCTGTTGGCGCCTTCTGCAGGATTAGGGACAGTAACAGTGTTCGGACTAACGAGCTGATGAGCTCTGAAGCCCGTCAATGTTTTAATCACAACAAAGAGGAGAAAAGGATCAGAGTTCATACAGAGTAACAGTTAGTAGGGAAGGAAGACGGCCATGTATCGAATAAATATGAAAGACATTTATTTGTTTGGATGTATTACAAGCATGTTAAATTGTAAAGATGCAATCCTGTCATTAATTTAAAAAACAGTGTGTTATGTCAACGATTAGACTCCAACCACCTCCTGAATACTGATCTAATGTGGCTTTAACATGTTCCGTATAGTTTCAGAATGATCTCATAGCTGTGGTTGTTTGTGAGGTGACGTCTACAGAAAATCACCTTGACGTTCATTCAAGTCAGTTTCAAGCAGATTAACATTTGGAAATTTGGTTTCCTATTAGGAAGAAAAACATAATGTCGCCGTTCTTCGGATAAAAATCCCAAGACGCTGGTAAGATTTCTCTCCGTCGTTGTTGGTGCTGCGGTTAACAAACGTGAAATCAACATGCTTTTACATCACTGATATGACATGATCAACATGTTGGATATTTCCACCACTTCTCTCGCTGCATCAGACAGTTGATTCCGTTCTCTGTTCTTCTGTTCTGTCTTTGTGGCTGCAACACAGCTTCAAATTCAGAATCCACCCGTCCGTCACATTTGACCCGATGTTCGGTTCCTCCGGTCCGAGTTTAGAACATGACCTGGGCTCTGAAGTGCTTCTGCTTGGTGGCGTTGTGGCTCATGCCCATCTTCAGCATCCACTTTGACTTCATCATCTGTACGTACTGCATGTCTCTCTGTTTCTGATAGAAGCTGCTGCCTGAGAGACAGAGAGGGGAGGGGCAACATGCAGGAGCAGACGCCGTCATCGGGGTGTTTACCAGCACTTTATTTTCTCCCACAGTTATTATGGGAATAATGAAAAGCAAACACAAGGGGGAGCTCTTCCTACCACACTCACTGTGGCTCGGACAGAGGAGGGAAAACACATTTATAACAACAGAAGCAGAGAGAGTAGCTTAACAGAGATAACGAGACATTTGCATAAAGGTTTTAAGATTCTGACTCAGTGAAATAAACTTTAAGTCTTTAGAGCAACAAAAGTGAAAAGTTTTAACTGAGGCATCCGATTTAATTCTTCAGTGATGTTGAAATGCTGTTCACCACCGCCATACGACAGAGAAACAAGAAGGAGCTGCAGTAACAGTCGACAACACGGTGATTTACTACCGCCGTGCAAAATCATGTTGAAACCACATAACGACATGTACGGTTACACACAGTCTCTGTCCACCTCCCTACACTCGTTTAACGATTATTATTCATTTGTTTATTGTGCGTTTTGTCTGCTTTTTGTCAAAGTTGAACTGACTTTGACTGAGAGCGTTTAGTGATGATGTCGTTATCGTGAATTCTGTTCGACGTGATAATCGTCCAGTGAAAATCTGACATCATGACAGCCCTAACTACAAGATTAAAATCTTCTCTTTTAGGACTTACTAGACTTCCTCCTCTCGTGGAAAAAGCATCAACACTCATTCTTGATTTGTTAATATTTCTACTCATGCATGTAAGTCCTCTGCAGTAAAAAGTGCTTCGACCGATGCACCGAACAGAATACAAGTTGTTTAATAAATGAGACAAATAAGAGCAAAGAAACAACTGAAATTGGGTTTGAATGTTCAGAAAACTGGAGCAAACCGTCATTCAGCTGCGAGCTTCCTGCAGAGATCAGATAACCTGATGCAGGTCTAAGTCCCGAAATGTTGTTGTCATTAAACTTAACTGCAGATGAAGTGGACAGTGCTCGGCCTTCGGTCTTCTCCTGCGAGAAGCTTACGGAGATCTGAAGCTGTGCAAAGCTGCACTCAAACAACCAAACTGCTCTCGTGTTGCCTAAAGCTCGTGTCTGAGTCTTACCTCCCTCTCCTCCCCAGCCCAGAGCTTTGTACTGCCGCAGGACTCTGCCGACGGCGTTCTTATTATGGGTCAGAACCACCGCTCTCTGGGCTCCGAACCGCTGCTTGTAGTACCTCATGAGGGAGCGGTGGCCGATCTTTGCACCTGGAGAGACACAGCGAGAAGGTGCCGTCTGTTACGATACGTACACATGAAGCTTAAACACGCAAACTGGTTTAAAGCTTCACACAAACAACAATTAGTCAAATTACAAATCAGATGTTATGGTCATAACACAAGTGACACCTAGTTTTCATTATTAAAATATACAGTCAAACAGGTTTAGATCCGATTAGACAAACTGTAGGTGGTCATCATCACATCTTTAAACACATTTCACATGTACACGAGTGCAGAATGTATAAAAGCTCAGACATTTCTGGTGGAGAATCACTTTAATACACGTTCTACATGTTCTTTAGGAGATGAAGAATAAAACTAGTCAGTGTCAACAGCGTCTCCATGTTGTTGTGTAGACGCAACGGTGTAGTTCCCTCATCTAGCCAACAGGTGGTGCCTTTGTCCTTTGTCAGTAAGTGAGGAGAGTTTGTGATCTTATCACCGCTGATGATAAAACATTACAGACACATCTATGTTTCAGTGACTCTACAGATATACAGACATTTTACCTGTGCTGAACAGGAGCTACATGTCAGCATGTCAGGGCCCGATGAGGATTTATTTGTTATTCTAGACTGATGACAACACTGAGAGTCAAACCCAGAAGAGCTAGCTCACAAACAGATCATCATTTAATGCAGAGCTGTACTTTTCAACTACTGTCATGATATGTGTTAATGTGTTTACTTAATAAAATGTCAGAATATAGTGAAAAGTTTATCTCACAATGTCTCACGTCTTTACACTCCTTGTTTTAGTCTGACTGATGCTCCAAAACTGCTCTGAAAAGTATTTAATTTACAGCGATGTGAGATACAGTGAAGCAGCAAACCAAAGTAGATTTTTTGTTCATCGACTATTCAATTTTGTTAACTCATTTTATTTACAGTAACTGGATTAGAAAGCTTTTAAACAGAACAAACTGAATACCTGAAGAGATTCAGCTCCGTCTTTTAAACCTCGTCTCAAAACATACTTTTTATAAAGGAACCTCTACGGTAGTGAATCTGTTTCTGTCCCTCTTGTATTTTATACTTGGTTTTATAGTTTTTTATTGGTGACGTGTTGTTCATTTCTGGATTGTTCGTACCATTTTACACGTTCCTGTTTTTATATTGAATGTGTGTTATATTTATATCTTTACCTGTAAAACACTTTTACAACCATGTTTTAAAAAAGTTCATTGTTATTAATATTACCTTCATGTCTACGGCCAAATTATTGTTATTTTTTATTTCATTTATTTCAAAAGATGCACAATGTAACTTTTTAAGTAACAATTCTGGTCACGTAGTCTTTTATTCTTTAACTGCTGAGCTTCTATCTTGTCGATGTGCTGTAGCTCTTCTGTACTTTTATCGACTGTAACGTTTGACTTCTGCTGATCGTAATAAGACATCTCGTGTCACCTGAAGGGAGAGTCAGCTCCAGCGTTTCGTCATCGTACTCCAGCGTCTTGTCATCAGGCAGCTCCTCTTCGTCCATTTCAGCGTCCTCTCCCTCCTTCCTGTCCGGGTAGCTGCTCCTGTTGCCAAAAACCAAAACAACCTGTGAATCAGTCGGATGAAGATGCAGCACAAACGCGTCCTGTTGCCTTCAGCTGCTGTTATATCTGTACAGAGCAGGAACATTTCATCCACTACAACAGAGGTGGATCATTTCATCACCCGTCTTTATTACCTGAAGTCGTAGAAGTCTGCAAACTCCAGCGCAGCGTCGCCATCTGTGAAGAGTTTACAGTGGCTTTTATCCGTCATGTGACTCTGCACCGCTTCCGTCGAGTAGAACGATCGGCCCTTCTCGTTACACCATAAACACACGTTCCCAGCTCCGACTTTCTCTCCTGCGACACAACACAGAACACAACATCATCAGGCTGGAAGTCTTGTAGCTGTAAATACAACTGTTGTAGTTATGAATTTTAAAAAGTTTGGCCCTCGGAGCTCAATTTAATCATCTTTGTGTGTAATCCAAACATCATCAATCTCTTATTTTTCACTGGATTGGGTAAAAACGTGTCCTAAACTAAAACCATGAGGATGATTTGTAAATGGAGTTGAGCCTCGACAGGTTGAAGTCCTGCCACGTCACACCTCAAACTCACCGAGGTAGCGGATGAGGCCCTTGATGTCGACGAGGAACTCCACATCGGGGATGAAGAAGCCGTGGACTTTGGTCATGTGGGCGACGTTCTTCATGAGGGACTTGGAGTGGTGGGAGCAGAACAGGCAGTCGGTGACGGGGATGGAGCCCGGCAGAGCCGCAGGGTTGGGTTCAGACAGAGCTGCAGAGTCTCCGTCTTGATCCATGGTCTCCTCTTCATCTTCATCTTCCTCCTCCTCCCCCATCTCGTCATCATCCTCCTCCTCCTCAACGTCCTCCCAGTCGTCTGGGAGATTTTTATTGGAACACGGTGTCATTTTTCAAACAACAAATTAAGACTGGCTTCATCTCGGCTCTAATGAGAGTTAATTACTCTGATTAGTCTTTAACAAGCAGCACTAATTAACCGTCTCATTACACTAAAACACTCGCAGCAGTTACTGAGGGAGGTAAAGCTCAACAACAGACTTTAATTACTCTGAGAAATCATTTGAGACGGTGAACAGAGTACGGCCTGAAAATAATTCTCAGTTCTTGAATATCGTCTTTCACTGGAATCTGACACGTGATTAATAAATCATAGCTGATAATGTTGAGCTAAACACGTCACAGGCGGTTTTTAACAGTTTCAGAGGAAGATGATACAGAAAAGTCTGAATATGTTCCCACAACGAATGTTTGAAGGGCTTTGAAATATCAACACTCAGGTTTGATTATCTGCAGCAATGTGAGACGATCTGTTATCTTGCTGGTATCAGCCACGAGAACCGCGTAATTGTCGATATTTGCTGAACAATTCAAAGCTCTCGCGTCAGTAAAATGGAGCATAGTTCACTCTACTGAACATAAATCCTACATAACATTGATTTCATCCATCTCCAAGCTCCTGCTGTGGAGTTCTCTGGCTCACATATCAACAGGCATCTAGAAAGTTTGATGAACTATAGCCGTCTCTGCAAGATGTGATCAAGCTTTGGTGCATTTATACAGAACAAAAGAAGAAGTTGGTTCGATTTCTCCTCCCTACCTTCCCCAGCTGTGGCTCCCTCTTCTTTCTCTCGCCTCTTGGCCTGCTCCTCCAGCCACATCATCCGCGGAGGTTTCTCCAGCCTCTCCGTCCTCTCCCGCTTCACTGCTTCTGATGTCTTGGCCGGGCTCGGCCTCTGCTGCTCTTTCAGGGCCTGCTGCAGGGCCTCGTTCCTGGCGTCGTGATCCACCTTCTCCTCACCGAGTCCTTTCTCCAGGTTCTTCTCGTTCATCTTCTCCACCTTCCTCTGGGCGGCGAGCACGGCCTGCTTCTCGGCCTGCTGGTGTTTGTGAGACTGCAGGTGGTTCTGGTAGGCGTTGGCGCTGGAGAACTTCTTGTTGCAGACGGCGCAGCCCTCAGTGGCCGCCGCGTCGCTCAGCTGCTGTTCGGCGGCCGCCCGCTGTGCCAGGACGCGCTCCTGAAAGTTTTCAGCCGTGACCGGTGGCATGTCGGCCACCTTGCGCTTCAGGTTGTAGCGGTGCCAGTCGGTTTTGTAGTGCGCTCGCTGCACCTCGCCGTCTGTGAAGGCCACTCGGCAGCTGATGCAGGTGTAGGACGCCATGGCAACCTGAAGGTGAGAGGGGGAAGTCCATCTCATTTATACAGTTAAAAATCTAAAGTTTGTATCATAAAATACAACACTTATTTTCTCAACCCTTTAGTTGTCCAAGCCAACATCTCACAGCACGCCTGTATTTGTATCAACGCCACACAGACCTTATAACGTGTTATCTCATCACTTTGTACAATTTTGTGTTCGGTTCCCTGGAGAGGTTTTAAATGATTTTTGGGGGGGTAATGGATTGTGCATTAGGGTTAGGTAATGAATGAACAAATTCCCAAGACACACCTGGTTTCTCAACACATAATTTGGGATCTGACACTTTAAAATTAAATGAAAGAAGCACATCAATGTCCAGAGGCCAAGGTGATTCCTCCTGTTGCTTTAGTTCATCCATCGTACAGTTAAAACCCAGAGGAATTCAAGTTACTCTCATAAATGACAAAGAAAAACAGATCCCCACGTTTTGGAGGCTGGAATCAGAGTTCAACTACATAGTTCCCCTTTACCAGAATGCAATTAATCCTGGAATGCATGAGATGAACAGTAGAGACATTATCGTTTAGCTGAGATGTTTGCTAATCTTGTGACTGTTTCTGGTTTTAAGTCCAAACTAAAAATGTTCCCTTCGTCTAACCTATAATAACTAAAGTCTATACTTTCAGCTTCGCTTATAAAAATCCTCCTGTCTCAGTCGTATTCTTTTATCTAATTTTATTTCACATGATTTGAACTGTGCTGAATCAAGTCTTTCATGGGACATTGTGTAGATTTGGAGAATAATAAATATTTACAGTATGAATGAGGTAATAATACAAACTTTTCTCCATTCATGAGGGAAAAAACGAGCTGTTCTCAGAGGAAAATTAGGTCCGAGAACGAGGCTAGAATGTGGCAGGGTCCGCCACATATGAACAAGGTAAGTTTGAGTCTGATTATTTAGTTTGTTTGGGCAGAAAAAAAACATCTTTTTCTGCTCATTAACATTTTTTCCCCTATAACTACTTAGCTCAGCTTTAAAATTAACTCAGCCTTAAACATCTAAAGCAGTAAAATGACAAAACAACAGCTAAACAGTGAAACACTGACAGGGAACAGTTCACTGAACCATCAATGCTTCTGCTTTTCATACTTTAAGTCTCCTACTTCAAGCTAAAGCTCCACCATAGTTTTATTACAGTAAGTAACATTTCATAGAGAATAATATTGGATACTTTACTGATATATTCACAGCTGACCTGGAAATGTTCCCAGTTTTTATGACACAAATCTGGTCTCCTTAACTTGACTCAAGCTAAAGTCCTTCAGTCTGAACTTTGGCACTTTGGCATGATACATCTTTTATCCTCACTATAATATTAATAACTCTATAAAGCACTGTGAATTACCACATGTGTGAAATGTGGTATATAAATAAAGCAGTTTTAAATGTGTGTAACATCAACTCTGGTTGGTTGGTTAGCCGAGCTAGCTTATCTGGCTACGCAGTGGCTAGCTGTCGGTTAAAGTCACCGGGTAAATAATAAGCAGGTTGAAGGCGATACTCAACGTAACCAAGCTGAATTATTATTATTAAGATAAATGAATCATGAAAAACTACAACAACTAAACTGTGGTGCCACGCATGTCTGAGACAAACTATGCTAACGTCGTTGGAAGCTAACTGAACCTCAAACATTTCAGGGTAAACAACTGTAAATAACAGCTAAAAGCTCAAATATTCTTAAAAGTCACGATGACGACAGGACGAGGTTACAGCAGGTGACTAATGTCAAGCGTCTACTTACTTATTCAGAGAGCAGACTCCTCTAAACACCGTGTTTTTAATCTGTTTAATGATAAAATGTGCTCCAGTCTCACAGCTGCAAACTGCAGAGCACACCACCACGCGAGGGCCACTTCCGGGTTTCTTCTTCTTCGTATTTTTTGGCGGTAGGCAACCAGCATTTTGTGCATATTACCGCCATCTAGTGCTTCCGGTGTGTATGACACTCTGTTTACCAGAACTTGTGAGTCTCCTGTGTGGAGGACAGTCTGTCTGTTTACACCTGAAGAGTTATCAGCTGCCTTCACTCCTGAAGAGACGGGAGTCAAAATGTAAAGACATGAAAACAAAAATACATTTTAAAGTTCAGCTGAGACAAAAATAGGTCTTGAAATAAAGTTTGTGTTTCAGTTTTTTAGTGTGAAATTTCTTCCCAGGGCCAAAAAAAACAGATAATTTCTCATCAACACAACATGACTTGACAGACAGAAGACATGTTCTGTTGATAATTTCTCATCAACACAACATGTCTTCTGTCTGTCAAGTCTCATATCAGCTAATTAGGCTGAACTAAAGCATTAATTATTGTACAGAATGAGATGATGAACTTGTCTTAAGTTGGTCACACAGTTAAAAGGGATCTAGTCATGTCCAATATGTGCAAGAAGACTGATTATAGCAATTATTGACCTATTCTATCGATGTGGGTATATGAGTATATGAAACATAAACAGTCTCATAGTTTTCACGTAGATTTGAAAATAATTGTAAAAGCTTTTCTATTTTAGGTATGATAAACAACATGTTTTATTTTGTCCTCAGGTCATTTCAGCTGCATTATTCACATTTTAAAGTCACTTCTGACCAGTGGAGGGAGCTATTGTACAATAATTGTTCTCATGCAGGAGTTCAGCTTTGTGCATTCATGAGAACAGTTAATGTATCGTACTTAAATTAAAGTAGATCAAATCAAATGAATCGGACTACTTGTGTGTTAAAATCTGTTCTCTTTTAAGTCTTCCACCTGGTATCTGATACTCCAGTTCCATTAAACTCCACAAGAATTTATTTAATTAACAATAACTAAAGTTATCTTTCTAAACTAAATCTCTGAATACTGTCAGAGAATAATTACAGTGAACCCTCGTTTATCGCGGGGGTTACGTTCCAAAAAGAACCCGCGATAGGCGAAATCCGTGAAGTAGAAACCTTTATTTTTTTATAGTTATTATACAATGAAATACTCCATAAAACATTGAAAGCAAGGAACAAAACCTTTTTACAGGCCCCAGCATTTGTTTAACAAATAAAAGTACTGTATAAACGTTTGTTGTTGTTTTTTTTTTTTTTGTTTTGTTACAAATAACTACTGTACTGTACTGTAAAATAATATAGTTATAAATAAATAAATAATAATTTTAATCATCAATACGAACTGAAGGGTTAATATTGCGGGGATCAGCACCGCCCCACCGTGACGGATTGGAACTGGAGAAAATGAAAAATGATTATGAAAAAAAATACAAAGTACAGTAGGACAAATAGTGACTGACGTGTACAGTACAGTATTTCACTGCTCTTCTGACTGAGCCGCTGCATCCTGACTCCGCTCTGTGGCGTTTTTTTCTTCTAAAGCCTGCGGTGCAGGTGTGTTTTTTGGAGAGAAGAACATAGTTATCGGTAGTTGTTGTCGCTGTTTTACGTACGTGTACATATTAAACCATAACGTTATTGACACACAGGTAGAGAAGACGCGGAGAGACTGTTTAGCCAATCAGAATGCAGAACACAATGCATGATGCAAATCCGTGAAGCAGCGAGACCGTGAAAAGTGAACCGCGTTATAGCGAGGGTTCACTGTACTCATTTATTATCATCTTAATTTCACGAGCACCTCAACAACATTTTCAATACAATCTGATCATCTTCTACATTTATTAATACCTGGGAATTGGTAAATTAGTTTACTAGACATTATGTATACAGAGAGGGAGAGGAGCTGATGAGTGTGTACAGCAGCAGATATGAATCTGTTCTCAGTGGTTATTAGGACTCAGAAAAAACTGTTGAGAACCAACCAGCACTTCCTTTCCTGCAGCAGACGGGCTGTGTGGGTTTCTGCTCTGCAGCCTCCTCACCGTTAGCTGCACTTTTTCACACGAACAACACAATGACAGTTACAACAGTTACAGCGCTCAGTACTCACTGTCTCAGCTTTCACCTGTCTGATTCACCTGGGAGACAAACCTGGGAGCTGAGAAGCTGAAATAAAAGATCTGCTGATTCTGTTTGATTGATTCTGTAAAGGTGACAGTTTACTGACAGTTTCTGCAGCCTGACACCAACCTGGAACAAAATACAGTGAACCCTCGTTTATCGCGGGGGTTACGTTCCAAAAAGAACCCGCGATAGGCGAAATCCGTGAAGTAGAAACCTTTATTTTTTTTACAGTTATTATACAATGAAATACTCCATAAAACATTGAAAGCAAGGAACAAAACCTTTTTACAGGCCCAAGCATTTGTTTAACAAATAAAAGTACTGTATAAACGTTTGTTTTGTTTGTTTTTTTACAAATAACTACTGTACTGTACTGTAAAATAATATAGTTATAAATAAATAAATAATAATTTTAATCATCAATACGAGCTGAAGGGTTAATATTGCGGGGATCAGCACCGCCCCACCGTGACGGATTGGAACGGGAGAAAATGAAAAATGATTATGAAAAAAAATACAAAGTAGCCTACAGTAGGACAAATAGTGACTCACGTGTACAGTACAGTATTTCACTGCTCTTCTGACTGAGCCGCTGCATCCTGACTCCGCTCTGTGGCGTTTTTTTCTTCTAAAGCCTGCGGTGCAGGTGTGTTTTTTGGAGAGAAGAACATAGTTATCGGTAGTTGTTGTCGCTGTTTTACGTACGTGTACATATTAAACCATAACGTTATTGACACACAGGTAGAGAAGACGCGGAGAGACTGTTTAGCCAATCAGAATGCAGAACACAATGCATGATGCAAATCCGTGAAGCAGCGAGACCGTGAAAAGTGAACCGCGTTATAGCGAGGGTTCACTGTACTCATTTATTATCATCTTAATTTCACGAGCACCTCAACAACATTTTCAATACAATCTGATCATCTTCTACATTTATTAATACCTGGGAATTGGTAAATTAGTTTACTAGACATTATGTATACAGAGAGGGAGAGGAGCTGATGAGTGTGTACAGCAGCAGATATGAATCTGTTCTCAGTGGTTATTAGGACTCAGAAAAAACTGTTGAGAACCAACCAGCACTTCCTTTCCTGCAGCAGACGGGCTGTGTGGGTTTCTGCTCTGCAGCCTCCTCACCGTTAGCTGCACTTTTTCACACGAACAACACAATGACAGTTACAACAGTTACAGCGCTCAGTACTCACTGTCTCAGCTTTCACCTGTCTGATTCACCTGGGAGACAAACCTGGGAGCTGAGAAGCTGAAATAAAAGATCTGCTGATTCTGTTTGATTGATTCTGTAAAGGTGACAGTTTACTGACAGTTTCTGCAGCCTGACACCAACCTGGAACAAAATACAACATATCAGGGCTTGTGAATATTCTCAGTTTCTCAGTTCCTCAGTTCCTGCTCCTGCTCCTTTGATACCCCTGAGGGAGCAGGAACTGATGAAGCCTCTCGGATGAGAGGTGAAACGTCTTCAAGACAAAAACCAAATCCAGTTGCATTCGATTCAATTTCCTTGAGATAACAACATATCAGGACGTGTTGGAGAGGATCATAGTGTGCACTCATATTTAACAACATCAATACAAAGACGATTAATCATTAATATCTATAACTGATTAAAATGTGAGAAAATTATGTCATATTTACTTTATGATTCTTTGTTTCTGTAGTATTTTGTGATTCAGTCTTGAAATAATTCAGTTGTAAAAATAAATCTTAGTTGACGTATAATCAGAAACTACCAATCCATTTCATCTTGATAAAGCTGTAACAATTAAATAACATTTTATTGGCTTATGACAAATAAATACAGCCATCATTCAGCCAACATTCAAACTGGAGGCGGACTGATGAAGCTGCTGTGTGATCATTTTATAGCAGTTGTAGCTTCAAAGCAGCTCGCTCTGCTGTTTGTTCATGTGTGTAAACAACAGTGTCATCAGCGTAGAGCTTTACATCCACACTGACACAGTTATAAAAGGGGCTCAGCACTGAACCTGGTGGCACAGCCACACCTACTGACTTGGATATAACAGCTATATGTTTCTGTTTGCTTCTCTTTCTTTAGCTTTGTTGTCCTTGTTTAGCTGTATGCTAATATTCACATCTTCCTGTACATTTGTTCTTGCTGCTGTGTGAAAGTATATTGAGAGCTAATTACAACCAGAGTCAAATGACTTGTAGGTGTCAACATACATGGTCCATGAAGTTGATTCTGTTTCTGATGATTTGCTCTGAAGACAAACTGAAATCCATAAAAACAAGACTGTTTCTGAAACACACACTGTGATTTTTCACTTTATTGAGAATGTCACACTGAAAGAATTTAACAAAGCTGCCACACTCTGCATAATGTATTAAAAAGAAAGACAAGAAGAGAAAATACTAAAACAATCAAATATCTAGCAGACAGCTAATGATTCAGCTTCATGTTCTATTATTATACAAGTCACAATTCAAAGTGGAAATAAACTAGAGGATGAAAATAACACTATACCACAGAATCTATACTCAGTCACTGCAGATATATATGTGTATATATGTATTTATATATGTAGGATGACTGAATCTAACCTGTGCATCAAAAGATACATTTTACAACCAACCACAAAACATGAAAACTGACATTTGTGACTGCTGATCAAAGTGATCAATGAGACGAACTGATGAGATCTGATGGTGAGAAAAGGCGAGCAGAAACCAGTCAGTCAGCATGTGAGCAGTTGGTGGACGGTCCCTTGTTTCAGAGGATCCTCAGCAGAGAGAGTCCACAGCAGTACACCAGACTCTTCACTATCAGCACTGTGTAGAGCACACAGAGCAGCTTCACCCTGCACTGAGACTGGAAGGACCCTGACAGACAGACAGACAGACAGACAGACAGACAGACAGGCACACAGACAGGCAGACAGACAGACAGACAGACAGACAGACAGACAGACAGACAGACTGTTAATTTCATCAGAACATCATCACATTTTCATCAGTAGAATTTGGACTTTTCCAGACGGGACAACCATCTTTACATGAAGACAGGGGTCAGCTACAGTTTGAACTAAAGCTCAAAGGCCCTTATTAAATACAACAAGTCAGGGCCCCAACAAGCTTTTTAGGGGCCCTGAACAGGATTTGACTTTGTGCTTTATCAAGATCTTACAGTCGGCTGGCTGCAGAGCTGGCAGGTCTGCTGGCTCTCTCTCTGGAGGACAGGAGGCTGCTGGAGCTGCTGGAACCTCTGAAACAGAAAAGAGTCCAAAAGAAATGTCAGTCCTCTGCTCCTCTGCTCTCTTTGACAGCGTCTCCACATGAAGCTGAATCACTGCTGAACACAGTCACCAAGCCTTCATTACCTTGTTCTGTTTGGGCCTCCACTGTGCCCCCCTCGTGCTGGACGGAGCAGCGGTATTTATACGTGAAGGTAGCGTTCCCGTCAACCAGCAAGATGGCGGCGGTGCGTCCCGACTCTCTGAGCTCCAGCTGCTCTCCCTCAGCAGGGAGCCACTGCTCCTGATCCTCCTTTCGTCTTTTCCAGGAGAACCGGACCAGAGGAGGAAACATGGCTGAGGCCACACACAGCAGGGAGCTCCTCCCCTCCAGGTGGGCTCTGGATGCTGCTGGGTACACGCTCACCACGGGCTTCACTACCTGCTCATCTGAAGTTTGACAGCAGCAACAAGCAGCACAGACACACATTGACACAGTCAACAGCAGCTTCCAGCACTGCACTGCATTCAGTGTGATCCTGGAAACTACATGGACTCTGATCACTAAACTCCTCATCAATACAGCACAAAGTTCAACACATAGACTGGATTCACCTGCACATCAGACACACTCATCATGTCATGTCATCATATGTTATATGGGGACAAACAACATGATGTGTTCAGCACTTCTTTCTCTCAATGTGCACATTCATCATTATTATGACTCTTACTAATAATAATATAACATCATATTTTCATACAATGGAAAATCTTCATCTGTATCCTGATAAAAGACATATTATAATAAAGGACATATTTACCCTCAAGTTTAATACACACTGACATTTTAATGTTTACATAATCCACCACATATTATAAATATTTACCATCATAACCTATTTTGAAAAATGCATCTATAATTTCATATGTTTTTCATGAATTTTTACTGTTAATGCACAATTAGAAATACATGTTTTCATCTGTCTAATGAGAATAAAGATGTAGTTTAATATTACAGAAGGTACAACGTTGTTGGTTCCTGCAGGAAAATTCATCTATATTTTAAAAAACATCACAAAACATAATTTATTATAATTTGATAAAATGGGGAAGTTTTTCAAAAATTAAATAGCTCATTTAATATTATGTTAACATACAATTTACAGTAAAATGTATAATAACCATCACATCAAACACGTATTAAAATGATTCCAACATGTTACAGATTTACCAGCGTGTACTTTAGTTCAGCCACTAAAGAAAAACAAATCAGTAGATCAATAATTTCATCATCTTTTCTCTCAGTATTTTTAGATTCATATAAAATTACAATGATAAGTTCAGATATGTCGAATATGAATAATTACTGATTTGTTATGTAATATGAAGAAAGTTAAGACTTTATTTATCTTTGACAGGAACTTCATGTCTGATTAAATTAAATTTGACAATATAACATCAACATAAATCAATATATTATAACATTTTTCATCTATTTTTGTTGAGATTATCAGTGAAATTATTCATGAATATATTATATAAATCATTTAAAAGGCTATCAACATAAAAAATATTTTTTTACATGTGCAATTTTATATCATACTGTATCATTTAATTTGTAAACACAATGTTTTCAGTATTTTAGTATCAGTATATTTTATATTTATTGTGATGTCATATTCAATATCTGTTCGTCTTCATGTATAAATATATTTTACACTAAAAGAAAAATGTACCTGCAAATAAAATAAAATTGTCATGATGCAGTTTGACCATTTAAATGTACTATATTTAATTTAAATTATAATGTAATTACTGTAATATAATATAATATAATGTAAAAAATACAATATTTCTCAATGACATCACAATATGTGCAGTATTAATACACAACATTTACCATAATATGTTTACAGAATATTTTGACTTATAAATATTTTAAATATTTTCAGCTTCATTTACTATTTATTTTTATATTTATGTTAAAAGCGTATTAACATAAAAACACATATATGTGTGTGACATTATGTAACATCTCATAGCATATTTTCAAATATATAAATTAATATCCATATTTTATATTTATTGTAACGTCATATTCAGTATGTGTTTGTCTTCATGTATAAATATATCTCACTGAATTATTAATGATCCTATACAACATATTTAAAGTTATATGTTTTTCAAAGACATTTACTGACATATATTAAATGATGTTTAATATCATATATGATGTTGTTTTATAAAAACAAGAGATGGTGCTGAATCACTGAGAGGATCAAATACTGTATATTTGTAACATTGTCAATATCAAACTTTTTCTCTCTGAATCAGTTTGATCTCCTGCAGAAATAAAGAAGAACTTCAGCTGTGCAGTGAGATTTAAACATCTTTTCAGGAGTTATGAACCTTTTTATGTAACAATAGCTGCACGGCTGCAAGAATTCTCTACTAATTATGAACAAACTAACATGTAAAGCCTGAAGCAGCAGGAACTCATTAAAAACACATTTTCAACTTGTTCAATAAAACAACTGAAGGAAAATGAAGCTTTATTCTTACCTGTTACAAACAGTTTAGTTCCAGAGCCAAAGATCGGGTACCATCCAGTTCCTCCCACAGTGAGAAAGAGTAATACAAAAACCTGTGTGCTGCTGAACGTGTCGGCTGAGGTGAACGAGTCCAAATGATGAAGCAGGATCATGTTTCAGCTCCATGATGTGTTTCTCTAATGTTCATATCAACATGACTGTCTCTTCTTTTATTGTCTTTTTAGACACACTAGCAGTGTTGCTCTGTGGACGCTAATGTCTGTCGCTCCACTACTTTAGTCCACATGGATTGGACCTGGACCAAAGGATGGATGGATGGACTGACATGACATTTTCTACAGACATTCTTGGTCCCCAGAGGATGAACTTCATTCATTGACTTTGTTGATTCTGACTTTTTATCTAGCTCCACCAGCAGGTCCACCAGTTCCTGGTCCTCAGTCGGAGGCCCAGTCGACACCTGTTCCCGCTTCCTTGTCGGCGGGTCAGCAGACTCGCTCCAGAGCCGGACCGGCGGTCTTTCCTGATCCCCGTCCAGACCTCCAGCTGCCGGCCTCCTGCTCTGCCTTGCAGCAGTCCTCTGTTCCTGTTCTGCAGCAGCCTGTCTGAGCTGAGCTGCAGCTGTCTCCAGTTCCTGTGCTGAATCAGTCTCCTGTGGCTGTGGTTCTGTAACCTCTTGTCTTCCTGACTCTGACAGCTCCACCAGCTCCAGTGGCAGCTCCTGCCAAACCTCTCAGGGGGGCAACTGTTGTGCTGATGTCTAAGGTGACTCAGGTAAATGAAGGCAGCTGATGTTGTCATGTTGCAGTGAACTATTTGTACAGTTTTGTGGTATAGTGGATCATAATTTGTGTTAATTACATATTTACAGTTATTTACATATTTACATGATAGAAGTTGTAGATTAAATTATCTGCCAAGAGTTGTTAGTTCTGCTGTTTTTATGCGCAGTACCTTAGAGGCCAGCAGAGGGCGAACTGCCATTGTCAGCGTTATACGGTCCAGGTAAAAAGCTTGTAGAAGTAGAGCGCAGACGGCACAAGATGGCCGAATGTTTGGAATGTGAAGGCTGTGTTCAGTAAAGACCGTTGTAAACCAATATATGCGAGTGGACCTTGGTTTCATTTGGCAAAGATACAACATCTTTTTGGCGACGAGGACTAGTCTGGGGGGGAGGACAGCCTTCGGAAGGACTGCAGAGAAAAGAAAAGCGTACACAAGAGTCCGGTGAAGTGCGGCTAGCAGTGGTTTGCAGTTGGCTAAGAAGAGAGGTATGGCTACCATTGGCACGCTAGCAGCGTTTGATCCGAAGAGTCAAACGTGGGATGAGTATACCGAAATACTCGAGCAGTTTTTTGCGGCCAATGAAATTGATAATGCGGACAGACAGAAAGCTATCCTGATCAGTGTGGTTGGAGCAGCTACCTACAGTTTGATGCGTAACCTTCTCAGCCCGGACAAGCCTAAAGATAAATCCTTCCAAGAGTTGGTACTCCTCATGAAAAATCATTATGACCCAAAGCCCAGTGAAATTGTACAAAGGTACAAATTTGACTCTCGCAACCGTAAACCTAATGAGACCGTCATGGAATATGTGGCAGAGCTGCGCCGCCTTGCGCAAGATTGTAACTATGGCAATACCCTGCAACAAATGCTGAGAGACAGAATTGTCTGTGGAATAAATGATGACAGGATTCAGAGGCGTCTACTGTCAGAATCAGACCTCACTTTTGAAAAGGCCCTTTCGATCGCTGTATCACATGAAACTGCTAATAAAAATGTACAGGACTTGCAGACGGGAGCATCAGCCAAATGTTTCAACCTAAACAACGGCCAGCGGGAGGCTCGCACCATGAGAGGAGACCTCAGAGAGTGCTACAGGTGCAAAGGGACACGGCATATCGCAGCAGACTGTAAGTACAAACAAGAAAAATGTCATGCTTGTGGAAAAGTGGGACATCTCGCAAGAGCGTGTAGAAGCAAAGTTAAACGGAACCAGGAAACACATGGGAATGCCCATGAAAAGAGAGGAAAGAAACGCTACCATTCTCACAAAGTAGTGGAGATAGAGGATGAAAGTAAAAGTGATAGTTCTGAACAGGACTCCTTCACTCTGAACTGCATTATGAGTAAACAAGAGCATGAAAGAAAAGTGTACAAATTAGGGCGTTGGAGTGCGGTGCACCTGAGAAAGGTAGACCCCTATACTGTGAATATGGAGCTGGATGGGCACAAGGCAACCTTTGAAATTGACACGGGATGTTGCCTAACCGTCATGAATGAAAAGACATTTCAAAAGACTTGGGGACACACCAAACTCCCTAAACTGAGGCCCATCAAAATACAGTTGCAAACTTATACAGGGGATCCTGTTAAGGTGATTGGTGCCACATTTGTCACTGTCAAATATCAGCAGCAAAGAAAGAAACTGCTCCTCATCCTGGTAAAAGGGGATGGCCCCAGCTTGCTAGGACGAGGCTGGCTGGAGGACATAAATCTGGACTGGAAAGAAATTAAAAACAGACGCAAAGCTGAAAAAGTAAATCAAGTCAAGACAGTCGAAACCACACTACAGCATGTGTTAAACAAATACATGGATGTGTTCAAAGAGGAGTTGGGCACCCTAAAAGGCACTAAAGCGACCATTCATGTTAAACAGGGTGCCATCCCACGCTTCTTTCGCCCCCGCTCTGTGCCTTTTGCTATGCGAGCGAAAGTGGATGAAGAAATAGACCGCCTGCTAAAAGAAAACATCATCACGCCAGTGAAGTACGCAGAATGGGCAGCTCCGGTTGTTCCCCTCCTTAAGCCTGTAGGAACTGTCAGACTGTGTGGAGACTACAAGCTTACGGTGAATACCGTGGCTTCCCTGGAACAGTACCCAATACCAAGAGTGGAGGATCTGTTCACAGCGCTGTCCGGAGGAAAGCAATTCTCCAAACTGGATATGAGCCATGCTTATCAACAAATACTCCTTGATGAGGAATCCAAGAAGTATGTGACAGTCAACACGCACCGAGGTCTATTCACATACAATAGACTGCCATTTGGAGTGGCGTCTGCACCCGCCATATTCCAGAGGACGATGGAAGGCCTTTTAAAAGGGATACCTCTGGTGGCAGTGTACTTGGATGACATTTTGGTGAGTGGGAAGGATGAGGCAGATCATCTACAAAACTTAAGCGAGGTGTTGCGCCGGTTGGAGGAGGCGGGTCTGCGACTCAAGAGGAGTAAGTGCGCCTTCATGGAAAATGAGGTGGAATACTTGGGGCACAGAGTGGATGCACAGGGGCTCCACCCTGTGGAGAAGAAAGTTAAAGCTGTTCTGGATGCCCCCACTCCCACAAATGTCACAGAACTCAAAGCGTATTTAGGTTTATTAAACTACTACAACAAATTCCTCCCAAGCCTGGCAACCTTATTAGCTCCCTTGCATGAACTTTTGAGACAGGATGTGAAATGGAATTGGGGACAGAAACAAGAGGATGCGTTTCAGAAATCAAAGATGCTCCTCAACTCAGCTGATGTGTTAATTCACTATTCGGCCGACCGCGAGTTACTCCTCTCCTGTGATGCATCACCATACGGTGTAGGAGCTGTACTGTCGCACAGGATGGATGATGGCAGTGAAAGACCCCTGGGATTCATGTCACGCACCCTCGCACCTGCTGAAAAGAGGTACTCTCAGCTTGACAAAGAAGGCTTAGCGATAATGTTTGGTATCAAGAAATTCCACAAATATTTGTATGGTCGAGTTTTCACCATTTATACAGACCATAAGCCGTTGATCTCCCTTTTTAACATGAAAAAGCCGATACCGCAGATGGGTTCACCGAGAGTGCAAAGGTGGGCTGTGACATTGAGTGCTTATGAGTACAACATTGTGTACAAGCCAGGCAAACACCATGCAAATGCGGATGCGCTCAGCAGATTGCCTGTCCTGGAAACGGTGCCTGAAAAGGAAATGACTGAACAAGTCTTGATGATGGATATATTGGATGACACACTAGTTGATACCACACAAATCAAACGGTGGACCACTAAGGATGTCATCTTATCCCAAGTTCACGAGTACACCTTAAAGGGTTGGCCTGCCCAAACAGAGGATTGTTTAAAACCTTACCGACAGAGAAAAATGGAATTGAGTGTGCGGGATGGATGTGTGCTCTGGGGAGCCAGAGTAGTCATTCCCACAAAAGGCAGAGACCACCTACTGAAGCTGCTGCATCAGACTCATGCAGGCATGTCAAAAATGAAAGGTTTGGCCAGGTCATATGTATGGTGGCCAGGTATGGATGAAAACATTGAAAGAGAAGTGCAGTCATGTGAAGAATGTCAGAAACACCTCAAGTCACCACCCACTGCACCATTACACCCCTGGGAATGGCCAGAGTCGCCATGGTCCAGGATCCATGTGGACTACGCAGGGCCCTTCCTTGGAGAGATGTTTCTGATCATTGTAGATGCTCATTCTAAGTGGATGGACATCTACCCCGTGAAATCAGCTACATCAGGAGCTACCATCGAGAAACTACGCCAGAGTTTCAGTGTGTTTGGTCTGCCGAAGATTTTGGTATCAGATAACGGAACATGTTTCACGAGTGCTGAATTTGAGACATTCATGAAGCAAAATGGCATTAAGCAGGTCAGGTCTGCACCTTTTCACCCTTCCTCCAATGGTCTGGCCGAGAGGGCGGTTCAAACTTTCAAGGAGGGAATGAAGAAGTTGAAAGGAGACACACTACAAACCAGACTGTCCAGGTTTCTGTTCAGTTATCGCATCACTCCGCATGCCACCACCGGCTTGTCACCTGCAGAACTCATGATGTCGCGGAGACTCAGATCTACGTTGGACCTGCTCATACCTGATGTGAAAACAAAAGTGCAACAAAAACAACTGAAACAGAAAGAGAATCATGACACAAAGAAAAGACTGAGGACATTCCTGTCAGGAGACCCGGTGTTCATCAGAAACTACTCCTACGGACCAAAATGGATTCCCGCTGTCATTGCCAGCTCATCAGGACCTGTGTCGTACACCGTCACCATCGGAAGTGGTCAAACCATGAAGCGGCATGTGGACCAGATTCGAGCCAGGTTGACAGACACTGTAACTAGTCAAGCTGACACCGAGCCGGAGCTACCGCCTGACAACGGAGGGGCGCCGCGAGTTGTTTGACCCCAGTGCTGGACACAAGATTGCAACCCCCTCAACCTCCATTGAGTGAACCACCAGAGCTGCAGCCGGCGCCTGGACATCCGACTCAACTAGACTCACACGTTGCACCAGAAGCGCGCCGTTCACAGCGTGAGCGACGTCCTCCTGTGCATCTCAAGGACTTTGTTAGATAAGAGTGAGATCTAGCTAGGAATAGAGCAACAATGCGCTCTGGATCTCACTGGAAGGATGTCCCTTCCAAGACAGGTCACAAAGTTATATATATATATATATATATATATATATTAGAAAAAAAAAAAAAAAAAATTATTGTTCAAAACATGTGTATTGTTGCCATACATATGTATGTATTTTTGTTATGACGTGTTGTAACCTTAAGGGGGAGGAGATGTGGTATAGTGGATCATAATTTGTGTTAATTACATATTTACAGTTATTTACATATTTACATGATAGAAGTTGTAGATTAAATTATCTGCCAAGAGTTGTTAGTTCTGCTGTTTTTATGCGCAGTACCTTAGAGGCCAGCAGAGGGCGAACTGCCATTGTCAGCGTTATACGGTCCAGGTAAAAAGCTTGTAGAAGTAGAGCGCAGACGGCACAAGATGGCCGAATGTTTGGAATGTGAAGGCTGTGTTCAGTAAAGACCGTTGTAAACCAATATATGCGAGTGGACCTTGGTTTCATTTGGCAAAGATACAACAAGTTTGGATGAACATTACACAGTGATCATCAACAGATGGATCGACATTCATGAGTTCACCCTCAAGACCCCTTTAGATGTAAAGGTAACTACATGTTAGAGCTAATAAAGGACAGTGGCACTGGGCCTGATAATGTGCAATTAATACAACTATTTACAGTCCAACTGTTGAGGAGATATAAATGCAGTGTTGGGAATGTTCAGTTTAAATTCAGTTGACTCACTTTACTTGAATATTTCCATGTGATGCTACTTTATGCTTCTACCCAGAGGCAAATACTTTACTTTTTACTCCACTACATTTGTCTGACAGCTTTAGTTACTTTGAACTTTTCAGATTACAGTTTTTCATCACCTTCCTGTCCAGTGAAAACCATGAATCTCCAGATGTGTTGATGTTGAACGTTTGTGATGAACTGAAGGATGAAGTGTTCCTTTATGTGTTGACTAAATTCTCCTCCTTCTTCAGCTGAATAAACTCTTATAGAATATGATGCATTGCTGCAGATTAAACCAGCCAACAGTGCATAAAGTAGTTAAAATGAGCTCAACCTGCAGTAAAATGGCTCATACACATTAATGCAGCTGCAATATTAATCCAAAACATCAGATATAAGAGGAGAACACTGATCATGTTACTGCAAAGATTCATGGTGATACGACTTCCCTCCCTCAGTAGATACTTCCTGGTGTTTCTAATTGTTTAATTGTCAGTTCATCCTGATAACTATGACGACTGAGCCGTATCTCTCTGAACAACACGATGGATTTCCTCCTCTGAGTCGTGGTAACGTTAGCCATGTTGACTCAACCGTGGTGTCAGAATAATCAGAGACATGAACCTCCGACCGTAGAGCAATATTTTAGTGGAAACCTCTGTCAACGTGTTGTTGAAACCATCTCAGCAGTAACATTCATCACATCTTCTATGTCGTGGCCATGTTGTTTCCACAATCTGAGCTGATGAAGCAAATGAAATCAACAAAGTCAGAAGAAAAACATTCCAGGTTGGAAAGAGGACCATCCAAGAAAACGTGTCAGTGCAGCCTCCATGAAGCCACAGAGGCTGCACTGCTGTGACTAAAAGCTTCAGAATGGAAGCTGATCAGAGCGTCTGGGCCATTTTCAACCAGACTGAAATCTCCCTAAAGGGACAGACATGGCTCGATGCTGCAGCTGATTTGATGAGGTGTTCAGAAACAGACACACTGTTGTAACAGCTTGTAGAGTTTAATCATTTAAGAAGGAAATTATAACAATGAAGATGATGATGATAAGGAGGGCGACGCCCTCTCGCCCTCTATCAGCCTCCAGCCCCTGTAGAGATCCCTCCTTCACCAGCGGTCCCACCGGTCCTCTAGAGCTGCTCCACCAGCACCACGGGCCTTCAGGGTCGTCCTGCAGAGCGGCTCCACCAGTCTGGTTGTTTTCCAGCCCAGCCTCCAGTGTGGCTCCATCTGTGTCACCAGCGTCCAGACCTTCACCCTCCAGACCTGCTGTGTCCATTGTCCTGAGGTCTACAGCTCCACATGTGTCCTGCCCCGAGGCAGCCCACCTGAGGTCTCACTTTCCCTCCTCACCAGCCTCCAGACGATCTGCCTGAGACCTCGACTCTTCTGCCTCGTTTTGTCTCTTGTAAAGTTAATTTGTGTTCATGATAACTTCCTGTGTGTCCCGTGTCTGCATCTGGCTCCTCTACTCTCCACTAAGAACATCAGTGTGACACCAACTTGAATTCAGAAGGTGCACAGTTGTGTTTTTCTGTTTGTGAGGAAAAAAGGTGTAAAGGCCCCCACACACAGGGTCTGACGTCTTCCTTCTCCGACCACTCCGTCGGATCCGTTCGGTAGAAAAGTCACATTGAAACACACCGCCCCGGCTACACAGCAGCGTATACGTTCTGCGCCTGCGTGAAATGCAATAAGTCTCCTAAACATCGGGTGGCGCTAGTCTCGTGCCAGTAAGCCAAAACATAAAAACAGGAAATGACAGAACGGAGTGCGGACCGTAGCTTATCAGAACAAAGCACACAGTGTTAGCTCGGCATTACTTGCGTGATGTCGTATTACGGTGGTCTCTCTTCCACCAGGGCAGCCAGCTGCTCCTCAAAGTCCTCGGTCCACACAGCCATGGCTTCCAAACATACGTTGGTTTATCCCCAAAATAACGAACGGTGAAGTGTTGTTTGTAACTCTGTGCCGTCTCTGTTTATGTGGTTTGTTTACCATCGTCACTTCCGCCGCCCATCCCACACGCCGCGCTGATTCGCTGGCACACCGCCAATCAGAATGGTCACTGAACAGCTAGCTAACAACCAATCAGAGTATCCGACGGCGTCCAACCTCAGACGTCCGACTTCGCATGTTCAGTCGGATCAGACGCAGCTGAACACACCGAACAGAGCAGCTCCCGAACTCGTCCGACTCTCTCCTAGCGCTTCAGACGTCCGATGTCGGACCCGGTGTGTGGGGGGCCTAAAGATATTTTCTATCTGGACATTTTGTGAGTTTCTGTTGTTGACTTATCAGGCTGAGGAGCAAACCTGCCTTCACATACATGTCAACATGTCCCAGCTGAAGTTAGATGAGAGCTAGCTGGTTAGCATGCTAGAGTTCCATTTACATTCACAGAAATCTGTATTTTAAAATATCTGAATTGTTTTCAGAGTTTTAGTTTCTGTTTCTACTTGAATGTATGTTTCCATTTAAAGCTGACTTTGCACGACCCTGTCAGGTTCTGGAGCCAGGAGCCACTGTGGTGTTCAGCAGCACAGACAAGAGCTGTTATTGTTAGCCAATAAAGTTCTGTCAGGTCAGAACCACAATCCAGAACCTGCTTTGATAGCACCCATCAGAAACACAGAGTCCCAGGGGGTGTAGAGGGAGGCAGTGGGTGCAGAAGGAGTGGGTTACAGAATCATTGTAATGTTGCTGTGATCTGTAACAGAGTGAATGGTGTCTCTGTCTCAGCCACTCCGCCCTCCTATCACTTGTCTCTGCATTATGTAACTGTGGTGAGCAGGTAGCATCACAGAGTGGAACTCTTTACAGCAGCACATCACACACAGCACCAGATCACTGACTTTAGTCACACTGGATCAGATTTTATGGACCAAATGTTTTCAGGTTTTCCCTCTGATGTCCTCCGGCCGCTCTGCCTCCACCTGATGCTAACGTTAGCTACGACTTAGCTCTGCTAGCTGACTCTGCTCGGAGCACCGCCGGGGAGTGTTGGTGTTCACACCGCTGTCACTGCAGCTTCAGTTCGCCAGGAGGAGGAGGGGTTTAGGTCCAGGGCCGGAACAGGCAACAGAACCGGGCTCAGCAGCCTCCATGGACATCATGACAAAGGTGAAGAGACAGAAGAGGACGCTGACAGGAAATTAAGAGAGACAGAGACAGTGACCGAGCGAGAGACAAAAGACAAAAGACAGAGTCTCAGACTGTCTTTTAGTGGTCAGAGACAGCTTCACTAAATAAAAGTCTGCAGACAGACGCAGAGCTGTGTTGTGTGAAGCACTTGTTCAAACTCTGAGAGCCACACGGCAAAAAAGTCCTGAGAGTTTAGTTTGTAGTTAAAACGTAACGTTTCATTACATCTGACAAACTGTTACAGAAACCTGGAGTTTGTATTCACACAGTTGTGTTGGCAAATCACACAAAATCCAAATGTCTAAATATTGTTGCTATAACGCAGGTTACAAATGATCTTCTGGACCTTTGATGAAGAAGTTTTCTCTGACTCTCTCTGGACCATGTTTCCTCTGAATCCTGCCATTCTGTCAGTTTGACAGGATTCTGAATGTTCTGTTCAAACTCGGCTCAGTCAGTTATTCTAGAAGCATCTTTGTTATATTTATAGAAAATCTGTGAACATCCCGACAGCAATCAATAAATCAAACGCTCTGACAAATAACAGAAATTATACAACAAGTAGTTCCGACCGAGCAATCTGATTGGTCAACAACACATTTTGACCGTGCTCAAATCAGCATTACAGCAGCCTGACTCATTACTCAGAGTATTACTCCGCCAAGTCTGTGACATCATTGTATCTCCATGGCAACATCGTAACTGTCAGAGCTGGAGCAGGAAACGGCTGAAAAATAAGCTACAAATGGATCGGTTTGTTGTTAATTTTGATTTATTTGGCGTCTCAGTTTGGATGAATGGATGGAGGAAGATGAGAAGAACCAAATGACAAAAAAGGAAAGATTTGTGGTAAATAAAGTGAGGAATCTGTAACTTCTCTGTTCTTTATTATTAGATAGTCCTCATAATAAACAAGTCCGAGCTGAGTATTTTATTCTTATCAT
Source organism: Lagodon rhomboides (assembly GCA_039737535.1). Lineage (NCBI taxonomy): Eukaryota > Metazoa > Chordata > Actinopteri > Spariformes > Sparidae > Lagodon > Lagodon rhomboides. The sequence continues at coordinate 29,142,040 of CM077797.1, forward strand.
TATTCAGAAACGTTATTTATTACTCATGAAAATAAATCACAAACCACCTGTCAGCTGCCAAAGTCACATTTATAGAATAAAGTGTCCCGTTTTACCGAGCGGGCCGAGCCTGTTCCCTTCAGTGTGAGAGACTCTATTGTTTTATAAAAAATATGAAAGAAAAAAATCAACATCTTTGTTATAACTTGGGCGATAAAAATAATCAATGAATAATTTTCTGTTTATCTGTGCAGTATTGATTTAGGTCGGGAAATTCTGAGACCGCGATAAAACATTACCGTCAGCTCAGAGTTCACTCATCCTTTCTGTTGCTAGGTCGTTACTACGGGTCGGACTACTTGCTGTAGTGGTAAACTACGTTCCATTACACATAAGAGTAACTGACGGGACTGGTTTTGTTTCAGTTATTAGTCAGGCCCCCTGTGTTTCCATGGAAACGTGACGCACACTCGCAAAAAACTTTAAAATTTGAGAGCAAATTGTCCGTCAACGTGGATATAAGTAGTAATAAGGGTGAACCTATGCGCGTGCATGTACAAATCTGTCAAAACTTATGAGCGTGCGTGTATGATTTATGACCCCTCATGGAAAAACAGGTGGTCATTTCTGTGAGTGTGTGTGTGTGTCTCAGAGTGCCCCCTCTGCCCCCCTTTCATGTGTCCTGCCTGGCTTAGGTGTGTGTGTGGAGGTGTGAGGTGTGGGGGAAGTGGTGGAGGAGTGGGGGTTGAGGATGCGCTGTTGAGGGGGTGTCCCTCAAAGGATCTCCTCAGCCCCCTCTCGTGGGATCTGCCTGGCTTAGGTGTGTGTGTGGGGGCTGTGTGTAGGTGTGAGGATGGCTGGAGGAAGCGGCGAGGGGGGGTGGGGGTGTGCTGTGGAGCTGTTTGACACCTTCACTCCAAATGGGCTAAGCTCAGAGAACATGTGCTGGTGGTCAGTCATCCCAACAGTAAGATAGATCAAATGGTAGATTGTTCACACTGTCGTATGTCTCCAGCATTGTTATGTGATGGGAACCGGCTAGCCTCAGTTTTCAACATGTGTTTGTTAGTCTGAATCATCTCCTCAAAAAACCCCTATTTACATGGGTAATACGCTTTCCCGTGGCTACCTGTCTGCGATGTCTGTATATTGTCCCTGATTTTGCAGACCCTCTGTTTGTTGCATATGTGTGTGAAGTCTGTATAGTGTCCTTGCTGATGTAGACACTCTGACTACTGGGTGTGTGTGTGTGTGTGTGTGTGTGTGTGTGTGTGTGTGTGTGTGTGTGTGTGTGTGTGTTTGTTACATAAAGAAATGTTACCTGGACTTGTATATTATCATTATTATTATTAATAATAATAATACTGTCTGATAAAGAAGTGTATTTAAATATATATATGTAATTATTCTTATTTGCAGTCGGGACTCATTGACCATTGAGGATTATTTATATGTAAACCGCTAATGCATCAGTATCTGAAGGGGTAAAAAAAAAACCCAAAAACAATCAAACTAAAACTAAATAAATAAAAATAATTTAAACAGATTAAGCAGACATAGGGGTAATGGGGTGATTTTCACTAGGTCTGTAACAAGGCAGCCAATGTCCCCTATCTTATGCTGAATGAGGTTACCCGGGTCACTCAAGGATTATAAAACAAATAGATACTATCTGTGTTTGGTGTCTATGTAAAACCCTTTTTACACATATACTAATGTTTTTATTTGTGTTTAACCTTGTTTTTGTATGTTTAATCCAAGACAGTTTTTTACTATTTAGTTGAAGAATGTTAGATAACTTTTAAATAGCTCAATACATATTATCACACGCCCTTTCGTTAGCCTCCCCTAACTATTGGTATGGGGTCCTGCTCAGGGGAGTGGTTATCCGCGAGTGTATATAGCTACCTGTAAAGATTAGTTCTTTCTCTTTCTCGCTCCTGCCCTGCTGGTTTCGCTGTTGGCTAATGCTAATAGGTTCGTATTGCTACTATCTCTACCAGGCTCTACATTTAAATTTCTTTGAGAAAAGAGCATTTTCATTTCGCAGTACCAATGGATTCTCTGAATGGTGAGTTAATATCTCATTATCCTATTTCTAATGGTATTGATTTAATGGTTCTTTTAATCTCAGTATAATATAGTAAATATTGCAATGCATCCTGTTTTAAAGGTTTTGCTTATTAGGTAACCGCCTGCGGGTTATGGTGTTGGATGCCAGTGAAAACCCTGATACTGACAACCGAGGTTTGTGTTTAATGCTTCTTTGTTTTACTATTTTTAAATTTTTATTTTTGTATTAATGTGTATTAATTTTTTTTGTTTTTGTTTTTTCTGCAGCTCTGACCGGCAGAGGTGTGGAATCATCTCTACAAGATAGTGGTGATCTGCATCTGACCCCTGGTCTCTCAACTGTGCCTATTCATATTTTGTTATAATACATTTTATTTTAGAGTTGTTTTAAATTTATTTCTTTATCTTCTCTTGTATAGGTTTCCAGAGGGAAACATCGAGTTCTGTTGCAGCCCTCAGAGCACAGCGGAAAAAAAAACTTGATGAGCGGATAGCTATTTTGAAACAGAGAGTTATTGAGGAGGAACAAAAAGACCTTGATGGTGAAATAGTATTTTGTTTCATACTTAAATAGAAAATGATATTATGTCAAGAGATTAAAGACATACTAACATGCTGTTTTTTGACGATGTGTATAGATTTCCAGTCCCCTCATAAAAAATTCAGACGTCCGCCACCTGCTAAAGCCTTTGGAGCAAAGTCGTTATTGCGCCAAAAACGGGGTGGAAAGAAGACCATCCAGACTGACAAGGACGCAGGGTATGTAACAAATATTTCTAGGAGCCTGTATTGTTAGGTATAGCAGGTGTTATTATTATTGTCCTTATTATTATTATTATTATTATTATTATTATTATTATCTATTATTATTATTATTATTCATTTATTTATTTATTTATTTATTTTATATGTTTGATTTAATTGATTTAATTTTGTTTTGTTTTTTTATTTTTCTGTTTTCTAACTTTTTCGCATTATCACAGACCATCGACCAGAGCATCACAACCGCTACGCATCCCTCATGAGACATCACAACCGAGAGCCCTAAGAGAAGAGGTCGAGCTCGTGGAACTGCTTAGAGAAGTGGACGATCCATTCTTGCAGCTAGACACAACACAGAGTGACGGGGACCAATCATTCTCCGGGTATATGCTCACCTCTACACAAACAGGTGGTATAGAATCTGAGGTGTCTGACCAGGATATTTTCAGGGTGACCAACACACCTCTAGTGGGTCTTCATTTTGATGATTCTGTGGCTGAGGCAGATGTAATAAATAATCCTCATAATAGTGGTTTCAACCCGTCTTATACCGCTACGATACATACACCCCTCGTTTGTATTAGCCAGGCCGCTTCATCAGAGCATTTTGCTGTCCAAGAGGGGTCTGAATTACCCGAATTAAGCAGACGTTACGGTCCACAGCTAGACATAACTGCTTTAGAGCTTGTAGAGCAAATTAATTCTGAGCCAGAGACATCAAATAA
>CM077797.1:29145678-29278178 GCA_039737535.1 Lagodon rhomboides
CTATAAAATGGTCACACAGCAGGGCTTCATCAGTCCGCCTCCAGGGGTTCGAATGTTGGCTGAATGATGGCTGTGTTAATTTTCTGTCGACCGATCAAGTATAACTTTAACTTACTCACAGCTTTTACACCAGAAATAGTTCAGCATATTTTGACAGCAGTTACACACCTTCACACAGACACATCAGAGTGTCAGCTTGACTTTGTAAGAGTCAGGAGGAAAACAGTCGTGAAGCTTAAAAAACAGGCTTCATGACACCAATAACATGTCACATAAGGAGCTGTGTGAGTGAAGCACAGAGCAGCTGCCACTGAATACAAACTGAAGCTAGAAGGTGACTGACAAGAGATCAGGCGGACTCAGTGGGGTTAGGCCAGGTGAACTGTTGGAAACTGACCACTGATTGACACGGACACACGACTCTGACAGGCTCTGACAGCAGCTTTTTCTGATCAGCTGGAACCTCGACTTCTGAGACCCGAGAGTGAACCAACATCGATGCTGCCACTTCAGCTTCATTAAACAACAAGATGACTATGTTTTGTCTCTGTCGTTTGTGTTTCTGTCTGAGTGGTTTGTGTTCTGTCGCTCCGATCGATGAGAACAGATGAACGACATGTTCCTGTAAATGTGACAGTCGAGGAGTCGCCGCTTCAAATCCTCTCGTGGACATTTTTGTGAACACTTTTTGAGGGAGAGAGAGTTCGAATTTGTCTGAAATTGTGTTTTTTACAGGAGAAATTTATGAGAGTGTGGAAGATTTCAGAAACACCAACAGTTAACAATTATTTGTTTCCTTCGCTTGCAAAAACGTCTTTAACATGAGAAAATTATTATGAATTATTAATACATGATGGTACAAATCATGGATTATCATATATAATAAGGGTATTTTCCGACACGTTATTATTAAATATACATCAACAGTCTGATTGAATTGTGTTTTAGTAGTTAATCGAGTGAATAAATAGTGAATCCTAAAAAATGACCCTGTATCACCCTGAGTTATTACAGAGTATGTGGACTTTGTTCTTTTTAACGACTCTTTTCTTTTGGCTGATAATTAAACTAAAATTAACAACAACTTAAATCAATGTCTTATTTTCCGTACCTCAGAAATAAACTGAAGTATATTTCATGTACACTGCATGTTTCTGTAGTTTTGTATGTATATCACATGTTTTTATGTGTTGGCTGTTACATTCACTAAATATTTAAAAACATTGCATTTTCTATGTATGATTAATCTATAATCAGTATTATTGATATGATGTGTGTCTGTCTCTCAGGTGAATCAGACATGTGAAAGCTGAGACAGTGAGTACTGAGCACTGTAACTGTTGTAACTGTCCTTTAAATGGAATAACAGCGTCAAACCAAAGCAGACAAATGTCAGTGTGTTCCTTTAAGAAGCTGATGGAACAGTTATGACACATTTCATATTATCTGAAGGGATGTTTGTTCTGTTCTGTGTGTTATAACTCTGAACACTTGGATCATTTTCACCATGAAAACCTGTTGGAAGAATGACAACATGTTGCAGCTGTCTCAGCAGACAACACATGTGTGACATTACATGTGTCTTTACGCTGTTAGATCGCTGTCACACCAATAAATCAGCTCTTCCACCACGGCTGTGTGACACATTTCAAACTAAAGCTGATCACATGCTGGATTTCTGTGTTTGCTGCTGGTGCTGACATTAAACCTCACAGAGAAACACCACCACCCTGTGGTCAGTCACAGGAAGTGCAGGGACATCCACATGATGCTGATGACGGTCGCCATGACGACACGATGACACTCCGACCTCTTATTTTACTGGCGACAAACCCACAGTGACATCTAGTGGATAAAAAACACACAGCAGTAAATGAGGAGTATTACTGGCATTATTGTTGGTACTACTTCTAAAAATACTTCAAATACTTTTTCTACTGCAACTATATTATGAACTATATTATTACTATATTATTCTGCTGCTGCCTGTTACAGTAGATGGTGTCATATGACTCTGACATGTACTATACTAACTATAACTATAGAAGTCTAACTGATCACAGCACTGTGTCACTTCACTTGAGACAGTACTGCAGTATTAGTTGAAGTACATCTCTGCTGGTGGGTACTGTGTGTATTTGTACTGCTTGCCTTGTAAGTTGGAGTTGAATTGCTCTTCTATGGTTTCTATTTTGATTTGTCTTCTTATTGGACACTTTTGACAGACAGAGACAAATGATGTGGTCCTGCTGATAGTTTCATCACATCAGAAAACACTTCTATGTGTCGTTTTAAAGCTCACTTACAAACCACACGTTGTCTCTTTTCATTCGGACCACTTTCTGGACCCGACCTCTGCCTGAATACCACCTGTTTCACATCCGAGGAGGGTTTTTACAGGCAGAAGCACAGCTGTGGTGGCTTCACCAGTGTCTCCCATTGTGGCTGACCTCTACATGGAGGAAGTAGAGAGCAGAGCCCTGAGCTCCTTCCAGGGAACAGAACCAGAACCACTGCTTCACATATGAGGAGCACAGCTGGATTTCAACTCTTCTGAAGCCTCCGCTGGCTTCGTCTTTACAAACTGACCCTCTGAACTTTATCTGACGTTCTGGTGGAGATCCCAAAGTTTACAACAACACCAAATGTGTCGGGCTGGATTTTGGGGAAATGTGTGTAAAATGATGCAGCAGACATGTTGAAATGTTCCATTTGATGGAGTCTTGGCTTTGAATCTTTCCCTCAGTGAAACATCCTGTAGCTTTAATGAAGAGACTGAACAACAGGAGACACAATAAAGATGTGACACTGTGTGTGGAAAAGGTTTGATGTGTCGTAGAAATGAAATGATTCAGTGAAATGACAGAAATGTAAGGGGACGTTTAAGGCTTCAGATCACAGTGGAGGAGTTTTGTGGATTTGTCCTTTTGTCTTTTCATCACAGCTGTTCAACAACAGATAACAGTCTGTGCTACTAAATTCACCACCAACCTGAATGTGTTGCTGCTCACGTGAATGTCGGTTTCTATTTCTATCACACGGCAGCTTCAGCCGAGCCGTCGATCGGCAGCGGCGGCCTTATCTGTGAGCCGCAGGGGCTGATGGGAGCTCTGAGGACCTGTTAGAAACCACGTGGCCCTCGTCTGATCTCGCAGCTCGTCCTCGTTTGGCCTCAGCTGCGTCAGAGCGCCACTTCTCCCCAGGTTCACCAGAGGAAACACCACTGCACAACATGCTTTTCCTCCCAGCTGCTGCTCTGTGCTGTCTGTGTTCAGGTGAGTGTTTCCAGCCAATCAGGAGCCAACAAAGTCCACCTGGAACAAACACTGTCACACTGACCTTCATCTGTCTGTCTGCTTCTCTACAGCGCTGGTTGCCATGGCAGAACAGCTGATTCAGGAGGATTTAACATTGACCAGGAGAGTTGATGGAGACGTCTCCTTCAGCTGTCGGGGAACTGACCAGTGTTACAGCAGCTGGCCAAATGTTTAGTCTGGTACCAGAAGAAAGACACAGAAACATTCACAAGGATTCTGTACCATAACAAGGACAGTTGTAACATAGAGCACAGGTACGATCATCCTCAGAAAAATGATTTCTCAGCTGTGAATAATCAGAACGGCTGTGAGTTGAAGATCCAGAACGTTACACTCCTTCATTCAGCCACCTACTACTGCTCCTGTTGAGAAGGATGATCCCGAGGACAACAGATTTACTGGATCTTTGGCTCTGGAACTAAACTGTTTGTAACAGGTAAGAATAAAGCTTCGTTTTCCTTCAGTTGTTTTATTGAACAAGTTGAAAATGTGTTTTTAATGAGTTCCTGCTGCTTCAGGCTTTACATGTTAGTTTGTTCATAATTAGTAGAGAATTCTTGCAGCCGTGCAGCTATTGTTCCATAAAAAGGTTCATAACTCCTGAAAAGATGTTTAAATCTCACTGCACAGCTGAAGTTCTTCTTTATCTCTGCAGGAGATCTAACTGATTCAGAGAGAAAAAGTTTGATATTGACAATGTTACAAATGTACAGTAATTGATCCTCTCTGTGATTCAGCACCATCTCTTGTTTTTATAAAACAACATCATATATGATATTAAACATCATTTAATATATGTCAGTAAATGTCTTTGAAAAGCATATAACTTTAAATATATTGTATAGGATCATTAATAATTCATTATTAAATGGTCAAATGTATTTTAGTGTGAGATATATTTATACATGAAGACAAACAGATAATGATAATGAATATGATATCACTATAAATATACAACATACCATTTATGCTAAAATACAAAAAAAAAAAACTATTTTTAAAAAATGATACAAGATGATATCCAATGGCACATGTAAAAATATTTTTTAAAGTAATTGATATAATACATTCATAAATAATTTCACTGATAATTTAAACAGGAATAAATGAACAATGCTGAACTTAATTTCAAATATGTAAAATTAAATGTATTTACACTGTACGATATAATATAGTGATTTCCATACAGCAGATTATAATATATTGATTTATATTGATGTTATATTGTCAAATTTAATTTATTCATACGTGAAGTTCCTGTCAAAGATAAATAAAGTCTTAACTTTCTTCATATTATATTACAAAGCAGTCGTTATTCATATTTGACATATCTGAACTTATCATTGTAATTGTGTATGAATCTAAAAATATTGAGAGAAAAGGTGATGAAATTATTGATCTACTGATTTGTTTTTCTTTAGCGGCTGAACTAAAGTACACGCTGGTAAATCTGTAACATGTTGGAATCATTTTGATACGTTTTTAGTATCACATTACATCTTTATTCACATTAGACATATGAAAACATGTATTTGTAATTGTGTAAAAGTGTAAATATTAATGAAAAACATGTAAAATTATAGATGCATTTTTTAGAATAGGTTATGATGGTAAATATATAAAATGTGTGGTGGATAATGTAAACATTAAAATGTCAGCATGTATTAAACTTGAGGGTAAATATGTCCTTTATTATAATATGTCTTTTATCAGGATACAGATGAAGATTTTCCATTGTATGAAAATATGATGTTATATTATTATCAGTAAGAGTCATAATAATGATGAATGTGCACATTGAGAGAAAGAAGTGCTGAACACATCATGTTGTTTGTCCCCATATAACATATGATGACATGATATGATGAGTGTGTCTGATGTGCAGGTGAATCCAGTCTATGTGTTGAACTTTGTGCTGTATTGATGAGGAGTTTAGTGATCAGAGTCCATGTAGTTTCCAGGATCACACTGAATGCAGTGCAGTGCTGGAAGCTGCTGTTGACTGTGTCAATGTGTGTCTGTGCTGCTTGTTGCTGCTGTCAAACTTCAGATGAGCAGGTAGTGAAGCCCGTGGTGAGCGTGTACCCAGCAGCATCCAGAGCCCACCTGGAGGGGAGGAGCTCCCTGCTGTGTGTGGCCTCAGCCATGTTTCCTCCTCTGGTCCGGTTCTCCTGGAAAAGACGAAAGGAGGATCAGGAGCAGTGGCTCCCTGCTGAGGGAGAGCAGCTGGAGCTCAGAGAGTCGGGACGCACCGCCGCCATCTTGCTGATTGATCGGGACGCTCTCAACACGTATAAATACCGCTGCTCCGTCCAGCACGAGGGGGGCACAGTGGAGGCCCAAACAGAACAAGGTAATGAAGGCTTGGTGACTGTGTTCAGCAGTGATTCAGCTTCATGTGGAGATGCTGTCAAAGAGAGCAGAGGAGCAGAGGACTGACATTTCTTTTGGACTCTTTTCTGTTTCAGAGGTTCCAGCTCTTGGACCATCAACTCCACCACAGGCTCCTGGGCTGTCTCAGTACCAATTGAAGGTGCTCTGTGTGCTCTACACAGTGCTGATAGTGAAGAGTCTGGTGTACTGCTGTGGACTCTCTCTGCTGAGGATCCTCTGAAACAAGTGACCGTCCACCAACTGCTCACATGCTGACTGACTGTTTTCTGCTCGCCTTTTCTCACCATCAAATCTCATCAGTTCGTCTCATTGATCACTTTGATCAGCAGTCACAAATGTCAGTTTTCATGTTTTGTGGTTGGTTGTAAAATGTATCTTTTGATGCTCAGGTTAGATTCAGTCATCCTACATATATAAATACATATATACACATATATATCTGCAGTGACTGAGTATAGATTCTGTGGTATAGTGTTATTTTCATCCTCTAGTTTATTTCCACTTTGACTTGTGACTTGTATAATAATAGAACATGAAGCTGAATCATTAGCTGTCTGCTAGATATTTGATTGTTTTAGTATTTTCTCTTCTTGTCTTTCTTTTTAATACATTATGCAGAGTGTGGCAGCTTTGTTAAATTCTTTCAGTGTGACATTCTCAATAAAGTGAAAAATCACAGTGTGTGTTTCAGAAACAGTCTTGTTTTTATGGATTCAGAGCAAATCATCAGAAACAGAATCAACTTCATGGACCATGTATGTTGACACCTACAAGTCATTTGACTCTGGTTGTAATTAGCTCTCAATATACTTTCACACAGCAGCAAGAACAAATGTACAGGAAGATGTGAATATTAGCATACAGCTGAACAAGGACAACAAAGCTAAAGAAAGAGAAGCAAACAGAAACATATAGCTGTTATATACAAGTCAGTAGGTGTGGCTGTGCCACCAGGTTCAGTGCTGAGCCCCTTTTATAATTGTGTCAGTGTGGATGTAAAGCTCTACGCTGATGACACTGTTGTTTACACACATGAACAAACAGCAGAGCGAGCTGCTTTGAAGCTACAACTGCTATAAAATGATCACACAGCAGCATCATCAGTCCGCCTCCAGTTTGAATGTTGGCTGTGTTTATTTTTTATCAACCGATATTTCATATGGAGCTGTGTGAGTGAAGCACAGAGAGCTGCACTGATACAAACTGAAGCTAGAAGGTGACTGACAGGAGATCAGCGGCTCTGTTGGGTTAACCAGGTGAACTGTTGGAAACTGACCACTGATTAACACGGACACACGACTCTGATGGCTCTGACAGCAGCTTTCTGATCAGCTGGAACCTCATTATGAGAACTGAGGTGAACCAACATGGACGCTCCACATCAGATTCATTTAAACAACAAGATGACTTGTTTGTCTCTGTGGTTTGTGTTTCTGTCTGAGTGGTTTGACTTCTGTCGCTCTGATCGATGAGAACAGATGAACAACATGTTTCTGTAAATGTTACAGTCGAGGAGTCGCTGCTTCAGATTCTCTCGTGGACATTTAAACACTTTGAGGGAGAAAAGTTTGAATTCGTCTGAAATTGTGTTTTGTACAGGAGAAATTTATGAGAGTATGGAAAATTTCAGAAACACCAACATTTAACAATTGTTTATTTCTTTAGCTGCAAAAACTCTTTAACATGAGAAAATTATTATGAATTATAAATCATGATGTACAAATCACGTATTATCGTATATAATAAGGATATTTTACTACACATTATTAATATATATATATATCAACAGTTTGATTGAATTGTGTTTTAGTATTATTAAATAAATGAATCGAGTGAAATTCTAGAAAATGAACCCTTATACAAACTGACTTATTTTGACTTTTTGACTGTTTTATTTATCTGATAATTAAACATGTCTTATTCTCCGTGAAGTATATTTCATGTACACTGCATGTTTCTGTAGTTTTGTATGTATATCACATGTATTTATGTGTTGGCTGTTACATTCACTAAATATTTAAAAACATTGCATTTTTTCATGTATAGTTAATCTATTATCAGTATTATTTATATGATTGTGTCTGTCTCCCAGGTGAATCAGACAGGTGGAAGCTGAGACAGTGAGTACTGAGCACTGTCACTGTTGTAACTGTCATTGTGTTGTTCATGTGAAAAAGTGCAGCTAGCGGTGAGGAGGCTGCAGAGCAGAAACCCACACAGCCCGTCTGCTGCAGGAAAGGAAGTGCTGGTTGGCTCTCAACAGTTTTTTCTGAGTCCTAATAACCACTGAGAACAGATTCATATCTGCTGCTGTACACACTCATCAACTCCTCTCCCTCTCTGGACTGGTTTGTCTCTTTGTCTCTGAGAGCCAACAAGTCCTCATAGAAAACTGACTAAAGGCTTCTTTGTCAGCGGCCTCCACAACAACACATGTGAGTGTTTTCTGATCTGAAGCCTCAGTGGTTCATGTCTGCTGAGGATGTGTCTGGTTGGAGGAGCTCATTCATGCAAACAGATGTTCATGTTCAGCAGCTCAAAGAGCTTTTTGATCAAGGGTCAAATTAAAGGGACCTTTAACGAGAGCTGTGGAGTTTCGTCTCAGGTCCAACCTGTTCTGAAAAATGTCAAAGCTGCTGTGAAGTCAAATCTGAAACAGGCTCAAAGCTCCAACACAAACAGATGACGTGTCACTACTGCTAAACTTGGCCTATGATGGATCAGTCCTTATCACATTGTTGAGTGGGTCGGTCCAGTGAATTACAGAACTGTGCTGGAGGACACAGGTTGGGATCTACAGCTGGTTCATGAGTGTAACTTGAAGGAGTGTCGGCCAACCTGAGCTGAGGTGGAGACTCAGGAGAGGGAAGTGTGTGTGTAGAACTTTTTAAATCTGGGCTGATTGCAGTGGATTCAGATCACCTGTTGCAGGTGTGGAGACTGGCTCCTGATTAACAAGTGAGAGCAGCTTGGGTCATTCCCCTCACAGCCAGTCAGGGTGAGATGCTGCCCTTTTGTGAAGGCTTAAGAGAGGTGGGGAGTGACACCCAGACCGGTCCGGTTCTCCTTCTGATTCTGTCCTGGACTCACTGCAGACTTCATCCAAACATACTGTCAGTCAGAACCTCTGCTCTTTTGAACCTCCTTGCTGTCCATTTAATATTGTGCAAGAGTGAATGCTGCCAACCTCTACACTGTCAAAAACTCCAAAATCCTTCAACCATACAGCTGTTATGGTTGTAATTATCAAGTTAATTATTAATCAGCATTATAAATTGTTATGTCGTGGAAGCTTCATAAAATAACCCAGACAGATGACGTTGAAACTGAACACTTTACTGATAAAGATACTGCAGTTAACAAAAAAGAAAGGCGGACATATTCTCTTCTTAGATTTACACTACGTCAAAAAAAGGGGACTCATTACTTCCTGTCACTTCAAAATAAAAGCGCTTCTTAAAGGGTCACTTCCTGTTAACACAGAACACCTTTTTATGAGACTGAATTATTGAATTGTTGTCTTTTCCCTCCTTCAAGGGTGGTACCCGAGGTGATCTAATGTAAATGAATCACATTATTTATCATAATTAATAATTATCTCTGATAATAATTAATTATTATTGTTAGCCAATTTAACCTCAAACTTCCTTTTAATGCTCCATAGTGCTACATAATTGTGCCTCATGTGATGTAGTGCTCAACACAATGGTGCCCCGTGTGAGGAAGTGTACTTTTGGCAATCACTCATACATTTTCAATAAAACTTTCATACTACAAAACTTAATTTAGACAGTGCTAAAAATTTGAGATTCTCATCTTGAACCCTAGCACTATAATAGGCTGCCAACCTGTCCAGGGTGTACCCCGCCTCTCGCCCAAATTCAGTTGACATAGGCTCCGCCAATTTCCATTGCTGCTATCAATTCAAGTTGAAGGTGCTCTGGACAAATTGAGAGAATTTCCATGGATTGGACTTGTTTGTCCAGCACATCCCACAGATGTCCGATTGGATTGAGATCTGGGGAATTTTTGAGGCCAAGTCAACACCTCAAATTCGTTGTTGTGCTCCTCAAACCACGGCGCATTATTCTGCTGAAAGAGGCCACAGCCTTCAGGGAAAACCGTTTCCATGAAAGGGTATACATGGTCTGCAGCAATACTTAGGTAGCCATGGCTGTGTGACACATTTCAAACTAAAGCTGATCACATGCTGGATTTCTGTGTTTGCTGCTGGTAAATCTCACAGAGAAACACCACCACCCTGTGGTCAGTCACAGGAAGTGCAGGGACATCCACCTGACGCTGACGACGGTCGCCATGACGACACAATGATGCTCCGACCTCTTATTTTACAGGCGACAAACCCACTGTGACATCTAGTGGACAAAAAACACACAGCAGTAAATGAGGAGTATTACTGGCATTATTGTTGGTACTACTTCTAAAAATACTTCAAATACTTTTTCTACTGCAACTATATTATGAACTATATTATTACTATATTATTCTGCTGCTGCCTGTGACAGTAGATGGGGTCATATGACTCTGACATGTACTACACTAACTATAACTGTAGAAGTCTAACTGATCACAGCACTGTGTCACTTCACTTGAGACAGTACTGCAGTATTAATTGAAGTACATCTCTGCTGGTGGGTACTGTGTGTATTTATACTGCTTGCCTTGTAAGTTGGAGTTGAATTGCACTTCTATAGTTTCTATTTTGATTTGTCTTCTTATTGGACACTTTTGACAGACAGAGACAAATGATGTGGTCCTGCTGATAGTTTCATCACAGCAGAAAACACTTCTATGTGTTGTTTTAAAGCTCACTTACAAACCACACGTTGTCTCTTTTCATTCGGACCACTTTTTGGACCAGACCTCTGCCTGAATACCACCTGTTTCACATCCGAGGAGGGTTTTTACAGGCAGAAGCACAGCTGTGGTGGTATGGAATTAGATTTGTGCCACAAGTAACAAACAAAACTTCTTAAATGTCAAACAAAAATAGGAATTTGAGAGAACAAAAAACTAATTTCAAAAATAAAACTTATAACTTGCAATCAAATAATTTGTCAAATAGTGTAAAGTATTGGTCTTTTACTCTTCTAATAATGCATTATTTTGTTTACGGTTCCCTCTGCTTCTCTCTCTCCGCTCAGACTTTTGCGCTGACTCTCAGCTTTGCGGTCTCGCTGCAGCTCTTTCTCGTTTGCGCTCCCTGATTTTTTGTTTGCAGTTTTGGCACAAACGTCTCGGGTGGGCGGGCTTTTTCAGCAGAGCGTCCCCATTGGCTAATTATTTTTTGACTGACACAGCTCGACGTCCGCAGTATACGGTACGCAAGTTTCCCAGAATGCATTTTGCTGCAACCGGCAGCGGTAGAGCTGCTAAAAGCTGTTTTAATTCTCGCTTTAGCGCTGTTAATATATCACTTTCTTAAGTTTTAATATATATTTATGCAAGAAAGTACCTATTTAGATCCTTAATATGCGATCAGTTTATCCAAATGACGCCTGTTTGTAAATTTGTTCCGACGTTTTCGGAGATGTGAAGAGCCACCTGTGGGACCAGCGCTCCGGGAGGTCTCAAAGACAGCAGCCCGTTTCCTGATGTGATGTGTCGGTCTAACCACATCGTTAGATTTCCTTCATTATACCAATGTTTATCTAACAAAAATAGTTTAACCAGCCAGCGGTTAATCTTCAAAGAGCTGCATTTAAGATGACTGGCTCGCCGTCACACCCGGGATGACGACGAAGGTTGACCGGCCCATCACATCAGGAAACGGGCTGCTGTCTCTGAGACCTCCCGGAGCGCTGGTCCCACAGGTGGCTCTTCACATCTCCGAAAACGTCGGAACAAATTTACAAACAGGCGTCATTTGGATAAACTAATCGCATATTAAGGATCTAAATAGGTACTTTCTCGCATAAATGTATATTAAAACTTAAGAAAGTGATATATTAACAGCGCTAAAGCGAGAATTAAAACAGCTTTTAGCAGCTCTACCGCTCTACTAGCGAAATGCATTCTGGGAAACTTGCATACCGTATACTGCGGACATCGAGCTGTGTCAGTCAAAAAATAATTAGCCAATGGGGACGCTCTGCTGAAAAAGCCCGCCCACCCGAGACTTTTGTGCCAAAACTGCAAACAAAAAATCAGGGAGTGCAAACGAGAAAGAGCTGCAGCGAGACCGCAAAGCTGAGAGTCAGCGCAAAAGTCTGAGCGGAGAGAGAGAAGCCGAGGGAACCGTAAACAAAATAATGCATTATTAGAAGAGTAAAAGACCAATACTTTACAGTATTTGACAAATTATTTGATTGCAAGTTATAAGTTTTATTTTTGAAATTAGTTTTTTGTTCTCTCACATTCCTATTTTTGTTTGACATTTAAGATGTTTTGTTTGTTACTTTTGGCACAAATCTAATTCCATATGGTGGCTTCACCAGTGTCTCCCATTGTGGCTGACCTCTACATGGAGGAAGTAGAGAGCAGAGCACTGAGCTCCTTCCAGGGAACAGAACCAGAAACACTGCTTCACATATGAGGAGTACAGCTGGATTTCAACTCTTCTGAAGCCTCCGCTGGCTTCGTCTTTACAAACTGACCCTCTGAACTTATTTGACATTCTGGTGGAGATCCTAAAGTTTACAACAACACCAAATGTGTCGGGCTGGATTTTGGGGAAATGTGTGTAAAATGATGCAGCAGACATGTTGAAATGTTCCATTTGATGGAGTCTTGGCTTTGAATCTTTCCCTCAGTGAAACATCCTGTAGCTTTAATGAAGAGACTGAACAACAGGAGACACAATAAAGATGTGACACTGTGTGTGGAAAAGGTTTGATGTGTCGTAGAAATGAAATGATTCAGTGAAATGACAGAAATGTAAGGGGACGTTTAAGGCTTCAGATCACAGTGGAGGAGTTTTGTGGATTTGTCCTTTTGTCTTTTCATCACAGCTGTTCAACAACAGATAACAGTCTGTGCTACTAAATTCACCACCAACCTGAATGTGTTGCTGCTCACGTGAACGTCGGTTTCTATTTCTATCACACGGCAGCTTCAGCCGAGCCGTCGATCGGCAGCGGCGGCCTTATCTGTGAGCCGCAGGGGCTGATGGGAGCTCTGAGGACCTGTTAGAAACCACGTGGCCCTCGTCTGATCTCGCAGCTCGTCCTCGTTTGGCCTCAGCTGCGTCAGAGCGCCACTTCTCCCCAGGTTCACCAGAGGAAACACCACTGCACAACATGCTTTTCCTCCCAGCTGCTGCTCTGTGCTGTCTGTGTTCAGGTGAGTGTTTCCAGCCAATCAGGAGCCAACAAAGTCCACCTGGAACAAACACTGTCACACTGACCTTCATCTGTCTGTCTGCTTCTCTACAGCGCTGGTTGCCATGGCAGCACAGCTGATTCAGGAGGATTTAACATTGACCAGGAGAGTTGATGGAGACGTCTCCTTCAGCTGTCGATACGACCAGTGTGACAGTGGTTATTTTCCAGAGTGGTTCCAGAAAAAAGACACAGAAACATTCAGAAGGATTCTGTATTTTAACAAGAACAGTTGTAACATACTTCACAGGGACAATCATCCTCAGAAAGATGATTTCTCAGTTGTGAATAATCAGAATGGCTGTGAGTTGAAGATCCAGAACGTTACACTCCTTCATTCAGCCACCTACTACTGTGTCTGTTGGAAGAGATCCCCACAGTGAGAAATGATCCGAGCAGCCTGTACAAAAACCAACAGATGAACAGACGTCAAACAGTGTTTGTGACAGGAAGAGAGCAGTAAACCACAGCCCAGGTTCACATGTTTCACCTCCATCTCAGCCACAGTCACAAACACACTGAACTGAGGGATTTATTTCATATTCTATTTATTTAGATTTGGATCAGATATTCCAGCAGGTTTATTGTTGTTTCACACAGAGAGGAAAAAGGAGACAAACACAAACACAATGATAAAATAAAGAGGACAATAATTCAGTTACAAACTCAAACATAATCCAGATGAATCAGTAAAACAACAAACATACTTCAGAATATTTCAATAAAATGATATCAGACATCATCAGATATTTACAGCCCAACGTCCTGCTGCTGAATAAAGTCCATCCGTCCCTCACAACACTAATGTGCTCTGAATGAAAACACTTCCAGCAGCACTTGTTGTTTAACACCTTCCAGCACATTTCACCACATCATTTCACTTTAGGACATTTTAAAAGACAAATCTTGGACACACGTCGGTCCGTCTACTTTGAGGCCATTCGATTTTTGTTTTGAAGTTGAAAAACGGAAAACGACTCATTTCCCAGATTTTGCTTCAAAATCATAAAAACAGGAAAGGATTTGTGTCCAGTTTGTGGTTTTAAAATCGTAAACTGAAAAACGTGAAATTACTCATTGACTGATTGTAGGTGCTGTGCTCATGAATGGAAATTGGGAATAATGATAACAGTGCTATTCTTTATTTCAGATTTTGCCGTAGGTCTTTTTTTAATGACTGAAAGAACTCTTTGCTGCTGAAACACTTGATCTGATCTGAGACCAGCGTAGTCGTCCCGATCACATCCACAGAGCTGACTGGTGATCTGTAGGCTACGTCCGGTCGTGAGGCGATCTCAAAGTCCTGAAGTCCTCATCATGTCTTTATATGAATATTCTGAGTTTATTACAGCAGGAGGTTCAGTGAGATGTCCTGTGGTGATATATCTGCAGCACTGACTGACCACTTTGGTACGGAGCCCGTAAAGGGACACGGGGAAAAACTAAAACTTAAACGTTTCTCGTGCGCACAAGAAACTTTCTGGTGTGTTCGATCACACTGACTGCTTCACCTGCTCAAATTATGTGCGACAGTCAGTTGAATCCCTCAACCTGGGATATCGTTTGAAAATGGAAGTTTGATAGGTGAACACTATTTATTCATTGAAGTGTAGTTACAGTGAACTCGGCCTGCATCATGATCAGGACTCACAATGAGGATATGGAGTGAAACGATTCTGTGAGAGCTGTCACTGACTTTATTTACAGGCTTTCATAAATCATACAATCCATATTCACAGGTGGTGACGATGATCCAGACGAGCTGACTGGAGAAGGCAGAGTGTGTGTTCGGAGACTGAACTGTCTCCAGTGCTCGCTGTGCGTCTGACAGCACAGTGTTCACTGCAAAGCACCTACAATCAGTCAACCAGCAGTTTCCTGTTTTTTAGTTTCCGACTTCGAAGTAAAATATGGGAAACAAGTAATTTTCCGTTTTTCTGACATCAAAACTAAATCAAATGGCCGCAAAATACCTGGACCAGGCTGGTAACAAAGGATCTGGTACTAAAATGTGTTTGGTGTTTAGATTTGATCAGCATCACATGTTCCACTAGCTCGCTAACAGCTTTAGCCAAACATCACGTGGCCCTGTGGAAGACTCCGGTCATACGCAGTGATGCAGAGTGCAAAGGTCAGAGTGCGAGCAGACAGACAGGTACGTATGTAGACAGACAGGTAGCCTGTCCAATCATTTCATACGGCTCAAATAAAACCATTGGACGGCTTATTAGAGGCCTGCAGCAGCCACAGATACTGGATTGATTTTCTGTTATTTGTCAGAGCGTTTGATTTATTGATTGCTGTCGGGATGTTCACAGATTTTCTATAAATATAACAAAAATGCTTCTAGAATAACTGACCGAGCCGAGTTTGAACAGAACATTCAGAATCCTGTCAAACTGACAGAATGGCAGGATTCAGAGGAAACATGGTCCAGAGAGAGTCAGAGAAAACTTCTTCATCAAAGGTCCAGAAGATCATTTGTAACCTGCGTTATAGCAACAATATTTAGACATTTGGATTTTGTGTGATTTGCCAACACAACTGTGTGAATACAAACTCCAGGTTTCTGTAACAGTTTGTCAGATGTAATGAAACGTTACGTTTTAACTACAAACTAAACTCTCAGGACTTTTTTGCCGTGTGGCTCTCAGAGTTTGAACAAGTGCTTCACACAACACAGCTCTGCGTCTGTCTGCAGACTTTTATTTAGTGAAGCTGTCTCTGACCACTAAAAGACAGTCTGAGACTCTGTCTTTTGTCTTTTGTCTCTCGCTCAGTCACTGTCTCTGTCTCTTAATTTCCTGTCAGCGTCCTCTTCTGTCTCTTCACCTTTGTCATGATGTCCATGGAGGCTGCTGAGCCCGGTTCTGTTGCCCGTTCTGGCCCCGGACCTAAACCCCTCCTCCTCCTGGCGGTCTGAAGCTGCTGTGACAGCGGTGTGAACACCAACACTCCCCGGCGGTGCTCCGAGCAGAGTCAGCTAGCAGAGCTAAGTCGTAGCTAACGTTAGCATCAGGTGGAGGCAGAGCGGCCGGAGGACATCAGAGGGAAAACCAGAAAACATTTGGTCCATAAAATCTGATCCAGTGTGACTAAAGTCAGTGATCTGGTGCTGTGTGTGATGTGCTGCTGTAAAGAGTTCCACTCTGTGATGCTACCTGCTCACCACAGTTACATAATGCAGAGACAAGTGATAGGAGGGCGGAGTGGCTGAGACAGAGACACCATTCACTCTGTTACAGATCACAGCAACATTACAATGATTCTGTAACCCACTCCTTCTGCACCCACTGCCTCCCTCTACACCCCCTGGGACTCTGTGTTTCTGATGGCTGCTATCAAAGCAGGTTCTGGATTGTGGTTCTGACCTGACAGAACTTTATTGGCTAACAATAACAGCTCTTGTCTGTGCTGCTGAACACCACAGTGGCTCCTGGCTCCAGAACCTGACAGGGTCGTGCAAAGTCAGCTTTAAATGGAAAATACATTCAAGTACAAACAGAAACTAAAACCCTGAAAACAATTCAGATATTTTAAAATAAAGATTTCTGTGAATGTAAATGGAACTCTAGCATGCTAACCAGCTAGCTCTCATCTAACTCCAGCTGGGACATGTTGATGTGTATGTGAAGGCAGGTTTGCTCCTCAACCTGATAAGTCAACAACAGAAACTCACAAAATGTCCAGATAGAAAATATCTTTACACCTTTTTTCCTCACAAACAGAAAAACACAACTGTTCACCTTCTGAATTCAAGTTGGTGTCACACTGATGTTCTTAGTGGAGAGTAGAGGAGCCAGATGCAGACACGGGACACACAGGAAGTTATCATGAACACAAATTAACTTTACAAGAGACAAAACGAGGCAGAAGAGTCGAGGTCTCAGGCAGATCGTCTGGAAGCTGGTGAGGAGGGGAAAGTGAGACCTCAGGTGGGCTGCCTCGGGGCAGGACACATGTGGAGCTGTAGACCTCAGGACAATGGACACAGCAGGTCTGGAGGGTGAAGGTCTGGATGCTGGTGACACAGATGGAGCCACACTGGAGGCTGGGCTGGAAAACAACCAGACTGGTGGAGCCTCTCTGCAGGACGACCCTGAAGGCCCGTGGTGCTGGTGGAGCAGCTGTAGAGGACCGGTGGGACCGCTGGTGAAGGAGGGATCTCTACAGGGGCTGGAGGCTGATAGAGGGCGTCGCCCTCCTGATCATCATCATCATCATCATCATCATCATCATCATCTTCATTAATATAATTTCTTCATAAATGATTAAACTCTACAAGCTGTTACAACAGTGTGTCTGTTTCTGAACACCTCATCAAATCAACTGCAGCATCGAGCCATGTCTGTCCCTTTAGGGAGATTTCAGTCTGGTTGAAAATGGCTCAGACGATCTGATCAGCTTCCATTCTGAAGCTTTTAGTCACAGCAGTGCAGCCTCTGTGGCTTCATGGAGGCTGCACTGACACGTTTTCTTGGATGGTCCTCTTTCCAACCTGGAATGTTTTTCTTCTGACTTTGTTGATTTCATTTGCTTCATCAGCTCTTATTGTGGAAACAACATGGCCACGACATAGAAGATGTGATGAATGTTACTGCTGAGATGGTTTCAACAACACGTTGACAGAGGTTTCCACTAAAATATTGCTCTACGGTCGGAGGCTCATGTCTCTGATTATTCTGACACCACGGTCGAGTCAACATGGCTAACGTTACCACGACTCAGAGGAGGAAATCCATCGTGTTGTTCAGAGAGATACGGCTCAGTCGTCATAGTTATCAGGATGAACTGACAATTAAACAATTAGAAACACCAGGAAGTATCTACTGAGGGAGGGAAGTCGTGTCACCATGAATCTTTGCAGGAACATGATCAGTGTTCTCCTCTTATATCTGATGTTTTGGATTCATATTGCAGCTACATTAATGTGTATGTGCCATTTTACTGCAGGTTGAGCTCATTTTAACTACATTATGCACTGTTGGCTGGTTTAATCTGCAGCAATGCATCATATTCTATAAGAGTTTATTCAGCTGAAGAAGGAGGAGAATTTAGTCAACACATAAAGGAACACTTCATCCTTCAGTTCATCACAAACGTTCAACATCAACACATCTGGAGATTCATGGTTTTCACTGGACAGGAAGGTGATGAAAAACTGTAATCTGAAAAGTTCAAAGTAACTAAAGCTGTCAGACAAATGTAGTGGAGTAAAAAAGTATTTGCCTCTGGGTAGAAGCATAAAGTAGCATCACATGGAAATATTCAAGTAAAGTGAGTCAACTGAATTTAAACTGAACATTCCCAGCACTGCATTTATATCTCCTCAACAGCTGAACTGTAAATAGTTGTATTAATTGCACATTATCAGGCCCAGTGCCACTGTCCTTTATTAGCTCTAACATGTAGTTACCTTTACATCTAAAGGGGTCTTGAGGGTGAACTCATGAATGTCGACCCATCTGTTGATGATCACTGTGTAATGTTCATCCAAACTGTACAAATAGTTCACTGCAACATGACAACATCAGCTGCCTTCATTTACCTGAGTCACCTTAGACATCAGCACAACAGTTGCCCCCCTGAGAGGTTTGGCAGGAGCTGCCACTGGAGCTGGTGGAGCTGTCAGAGTCAGGAAGACAAGAGGTTACAGAACCACAGCCACAGGAGACTGATTCAGCACAGGAACTGGAGACAGCTGCAGCTCAGCTCAGACAGGCTGCTGCAGAACAGGAACAGAGGACTGCTGCAAGGCAGAGCAGGAGGCCGGCAGCTGGAGGTCTGGACGGGGATCAGGAAAGACCGCCGGTCCGGCTCTGGAGCGAGTCTGCTGACCCGCCGACAAGGAAGCAGGAACAGGTGTCGACTGGGCCTCCGACTGAGGACCAGGAACTGGTGGACCTGCTGGTGGAGCTAGATAAAAAGTCAGAATCAACAAAGTCAGTGAATGAAGTTCATCCTCTGGGGACCAAGAATGTCTGTAGAAAATGTCATGTCAGTCCATCCATCCATCCTTTGGTCCAGGTCCAATCCATGTGGACTAAAGTAGTGGAGCGACAGACATTAGCGTCCACAGAGCAACACTGCTAGTGTGTCTAAAAAGACAATAAAAGAAGAGACAGTCATGTTGATATGAACATTAGAGAAACACATCATGGAGCTGAAACATGATCCTGCTTCATCATTTGGACTCGTTCACCTCAGCCAACACGTTCAGCAGCACACAGGTTTTTGTATTACTCTGTCTCACTGTGGGAGAACAGGAAGGGTTTACCCGATCTTTGGCTCTGGAACTAAACTGTTTGTAACAGGTAAGAATAAAGCTTCATTTTCCTTCAGTTGTTTTATTGAACAAGTTGAAAATGTGTTTTTAATGAGTTCCTGCTGCTTCAGGATTTACATGTTAGTTTGTTCATAATTAGTAGAGAATTCTTGCAGCCGTGCAGCTATTGTTCCATAAAAAGGTTCATAACTCCTGAAAAGATGTTTAAATCTCACTGCACAGCTGAAGTTCTTCTTTATTTCTGCAGGAGATCAAACTGATTCAGAGAGAAAAAGTTTGATATTGACAATGTTACAAATATACAGTATTTGATCCTCTCAGTGATTCAGCACCATCTCTTGTTTTTATAAAACAACATCATATATGATATTAAACATCATTTAATATATGTCAGTAAATGTCTGTGAAAAACATATAACTTTAAATATGTTGTATAGGATCATTAATAATTCATTATTAAATGGTCAAATGTATTTTATATGATGGTACATATGTCTTTTAGTGTGAGATATATTTATACATGAAGACAAACACATACTGAATATGATGTTACAATAAATATAATATATGGATATTAATTTATATGTTTCAACATATGATATAGGATTTTATATGATGACACACACATATAATGTGTTTGTATGTTAAAACACCTTTAATGTAAATATTAAAATAAATAGTAAATGAAGTCGAACATGATTTAAAATATTTAAAAGTCAAAATATTCTGTAAACATATGATGGTAAATATTGTGTATTAATACTGCACATATTGTGATGTAATTGAGACATATTGTATTTTTTTTTTTACATCATATAATAGTAATTAGATTATAAATTAAATTCACTATAATTAATTTAAACAGTCAAACTGCAAAATGACAATTGTATTTTATATGATGGTAAATTTCTCTTTTAGTGTAAAATATATTTATACATGAAGACAAACAGATACTGAATATGACATCACAATAAATATAAAATGTACTATTTATGCTAAAATTTGAAAACCAAAACTATTTTTAAAAAATGATACAAGATGATATCAAATGGCACATGTAAAAATTTATTTTGAATAATTGATATAATATATTCATAAATAATTTCACTGATAATTTAGACAGAAATAAATGAACAATGCTAAACTTAATTTCAAATATGTAAAATTAAATGTATTTACATTGTACGATATAATATAGTGATTTCCATAGAGCAGAAAATAATATACTGATTTGTGTTGATGTTATATTGTCAATTTTAATTTATTCATATGTAAAGTTCCAGTCAAAGATAAATAAAGTCTTAACTTTCTTCATATTATATTACAAAGCAGTCGTTATTCATATTTGACATATCTGAAATTA
Source organism: Lagodon rhomboides (assembly GCA_039737535.1). Lineage (NCBI taxonomy): Eukaryota > Metazoa > Chordata > Actinopteri > Spariformes > Sparidae > Lagodon > Lagodon rhomboides. The sequence goes on from CM077797.1 coordinate 29,166,379, forward strand.
TCATTGTAATTGTGTATGAATCTAAAAATATTGAGAGAAAAGGTGATGAAATTATTGATCTACTGATTTGTTTTTCTTTAGCGGCTGAACTAAAGTACACGCTGGTAAATCTGTAACATGTTACAAATGTTTTAATAAAAAAAAAATATTTTGTGTGAACGTAAATGTCGATTTTATTGTAAAACTTTCATAATTTTATCATATTATAATAAATTATGTTTTGTGATGTTTTTTAACATATAGATTAATTTTCCTGCAGCGACCAACAACGTTTTACCTTCTGTAATATTAAATTACATCTTTATTCACATGAGACATATGAAAACATGTATTTGTAATTGTGTATTAAGTGCAAATATTAATGAAAAAATTTGAAATTATAGATGCATTTTTTAAAATAGGTTATGATGGTAAATATTTATAATATGTGGTGGATAATGTAAACATTAAAATGTCAGCATGTATTAAACTTGAGGGTAAATATGTCCTTTATTATAATCTGTCTTTTATCAGGATACAGATGAAGATTTTCCATTGTATGAAAATATGATGTTATATTATTATCAGTAAGAGTCATAATAATGATGAATGTGCACATTGAGAGAAAGAAGTGCTGAACACATCATGTTGTTTGTCCCCATATAACATATGATGACATGACATGATGAGTGTGTCTGATGTGCAGGTGAATCCAGTCTATGTGTTGAACTTTGTGCTGTATTGATGAGGAGTTTAGTGATCAGAGTCCATGTAGTTTCCAGGATCACACTGAATGCAGTGCAGTGCTGGAAGCTGCTGTTGACTGTGTCAATGTGTGTCTGTGCTGCTTGTTGCTGCTGTCAAACTTCAGATGAGCAGGTAGTGAAGCCCGTGGTGAGCGTGTACCCAGCAGCATCCAGAGCCCACCTGGAGGGGAGGAGCTCCCTGCTGTGTGTGGCCTCAGCCATGTTTCCTCCTCTGGTCCGGTTCTCCTGGAAAAGACGAAAGGAGGATCAGGAGCAGTGGCTCCCTGCTGAGGGAGAGCAGCTGGAGCTCAGAGAGTCGGGACGCACCGCCGCCATCTTGCTGGTTGACGGGAACGCTACCTTCACGTATAAATACCGCTGCTCCGTCCAGCACGAGGGGGGCACAGTGGAGGCCCAAACAGAACAAGGTAATGAAGGCTTGGTGACTGTGTTCAGCAGTGATTCAGCTTCATGTGGAGACGCTGTCAAAGAGAGCAGAGGAGCAGAGGACTGACATTTCTTTTGGACTCTTTTCTGTTTCAGAGGTTCCAGCAGCTGCAGCAGCCTCCTGTCCTCCAGAGAGAGAGCCAGCAGACCTGCCAGCTCTGCAGCCAGCCGACTGTAAGATCTTGATAAAGCACAAAGTCAAATCCTGTTCAGGGCCCCTAAAAAGCTTGTTGGGGCCCTGACTTGTTGTATTTAATAAGAGCCTTTGAGCTTTCATTCAAACTGTAGCTGACCCCTGTCTTCATGTAAAGATGGTTGTCCCGTCTGGAAAAGTCCAAATTCTACTGATGAAGATGTGACGATGTTCTGATGAAATTAACTGTCTGTCTGTCTGTCTGCCTGTCTGTCTGTCTGTCTGTCTGTCTGCCTGTCTGTCTGTCAGTGTCCTTCCAGTCTCAGTGCAGGGTGAAGCTGCTCTGTTTGCTCTACACAGTGCTGATAGTGAAGAGTCTGGTGTACTGCTGTGGACTCTCTCTGCTGAGGATCCTCTGAAACAAGGGACCGTCCACCAACTGCTCACATGCTGACTGACTGGTTTCTGCTCGCCTTTTCTCACCATCAAATCTCATCAGTTCGTCTCATTGATCACTTTGATCAGCAGTCACAAATGTCAGTTTTCATGTTTTGTGGTTGGTTGTAAAATGTATCTTTTGATGCACAGGTTAGATTCAGTCATCCTACATATATAAATACATATATACACATATATATCTGCAGTGACTGAGTATAGATTCTGTGGTATAGTGTTATTTTCATCCTCTAGTTTATTTCCACTTTGAATTGTGACTTGTATAATAATAGAACATGAAGCTGAATCATTAGCTGTCTGCTAGATATTTGATTGTTTTAGTATTTTCTCTTCTTGTCTTTCTTTTTAATACATTATGCAGAGTGTGGCAGCTTTGTTAAATTCTTTCAGTGTGACATTCTCAATAAAGTGAAAAATCACAGTGTGTGTTTCAGAAACAGTCTTGTTTTTATGGATTTCAGTTTGTCTTCAGAGCAAATCATCAGAAACAGAATCAACTTCATGGACCATGTATGTTGACACCTACAAGTCATTTGACTCTGGTTGTAATTAGCTCTCAATATACTTTCACACAGCAGCAAGAACAAATGTACAGGAAGATGTGAATATTAGCATACAGCTAAACAAGGACAACAAAGCTAAAGAAAGAGAAGCAAACAGAAACATATAGCTGTTATATACAAGTCAGTAGGTGTGGCTGTGCCACCAGGTTCAGTGCTGAGCCCCTTTTATAATTGTGTCAGTGTGGATGTAAAGCTCTACGCTGATGACACTGTTGTTTACACACATGAACAAACAGCAGAGCGAGCTGCTTTGAAGCTACAACTGCTATAAAATGATCACACAGCAGCTTCATCAGTCGCCTTCCAAGTTGGTGTCAGGCTGCAGAAACTGTCAGTAAACTGTCACCTTTACAGAATCAATCAAACAGTATCAACAGATCTTTTATTTCAGCTTCTCAGCTCCCAGGTTTGTCTCCCAGGTGAATCAGACAGGTGAAAGCTGAGACAGTGAGTACTGAGCGCTGTAACTGTTGTAACTGTCATTGTGTTGTTCATGTGAAAAAGTGCAGCTAACGGTGAGGAGGCTGCAGAGCAGAAACCCACACAGCCCGTCTGCTGCAGGAAAGGAAGTGCTGGTTGGCTCTCAACAGTTTTTTCTGAGTCCTAATAACCACTGAGAGCAGATTCATATCTGCTGCTGTACACACTCATCAACTCCTCTCCCTCTCTGGACTGGTTTGTTTCTTCTCTTGTTGTCTGGAAGCCTTTTTTCCACTGAGCCCTCCACCCACACAAAGTTGAACTGAGCCCAGAGACCAACAGTGACCCCCCACCTGGAGCTCACGTCCATGGACTTTATTTATGGTGTTTTTAGCCATCAAAGGTTCACTTTACAGTTCACACTTGGTGTTGATGAGAGCCAACAAGTCCTCATAGAAAACTGACAGAAGGCTTCTTTGTCAGCGGCCTCCACAACAACACATGTGAGTGTTTTCTGATCTGACGCCTCAGTGGTTCATGTCTGCTGAGGATGTGTCTGTTTCACTCTCTGGTTGGAGGAGCTCGTTCATGCAAACAGATTCTTGTTCATGTTCAGCAACTCAAAGAGCTTTTTGATCAAATAGTCCAAGAAGTGAGGAGCTCCAGGAGCTCGACTCAGGAACTAAATCAGGAGCTTTAGTCTGTTCCTGTCAGCGTTTTCACAGCACAAACAACTGTCAAATAAAGGGTTTAAACACAGACGCTGTGCTGTGATGTCATTATTTACAGTCAGTTATTACTGACGAGTTTTCCTGTTTGTTACAGTCGAGCACACTGAGAGAGGTCAACCTAACAAACAGACAGGAAACTAAAAGAAATGAGACTGAAGACTAAAATCAACTCCACTGTTCAACCTGAGAACAACATTCACTGACTCATCCTGAATGTTCTCAGATGGTTCAGGTTACTATAGCAACACCATGTGACAGTGTGTTTATGTGTCTCACTTTATTTATGTTTCCATGTTTTTATATGTTCATGAATAAATATGATATTCAGATCAAATATTCAGTTTGAATGAAGAATGGTTGGATTTGTGTTCACCACCTGTTCACAATATTAGAAAATATTTCCTCCACACAGGAAATGACACCAGCTTCAATATTTAGTGAGGTTACTCTGCAGAATCATTTATAAATGTTCTGTGTTCATATTATTTTCTGTGTGTTAACTCTGTGTTTTCTATAACTTTGTCTTATCTTAACATTATTTAGCTGCAGGCCTCAGATCAGCCCTCTGGGTTTTCTGACTCTTCCTACACTGTTTATGATTATCATTGTTTTTCTTTTTAATAAATAGTTTAAAATAAAACTGAAACATCTCAAGAAAACACTGATATGAATCCAGGTGGGACGTCTTTTTAATAACATCCACATCAGTGAAATGATTCTCAGTTTGTCTCATTGAGAAAAGAAAAGGCACAGAAGAGTTTCAGGTTATTTTATTAAAACTTGGCATCGAATCAAAGAATAAGACAAACAAACAGTCATAAATAATAAAAGTACGACTGTTATTACTGATAGAAATAAGGATGAGAAAACTGAACTTTATTGTAAAACAGATTTAGTTAAATGTTCTGAACAGTCAATAAAATTGAGATGAAGCAGAAAGCAAAGTTCAACATTTGGATGAAAAACAGGAAGTGAAGCTGAAAACATGAAGAAAATCAACAGAAATATTAAATATTGTGTCTAAAATCAGCTTCATACTATAAAACTAGTGACAGGTGTGGTGGGAGTTCTCAGTCGGCCTGTTATCTTCTGATCAGATCTCATTTGTGGATTTAGAATGAAGTTCTCCTGAGATCACTGACAAACATCAGCGTTGAGATCGTTTCATATCAGAGTTGCGTTTCGCCCTGAACTCTGCGCTCAGTGAAGCCGCCGGCTTCACCCCGGCTGAGCTGCTGCTGAGAGGCTGTTTGAAGGACCTTTAACGAGAGCTGTGGAGCCTCGTCTCAGGTCCAACCTGATCTGAAAAATGTCCAAGCTGCTGTCGAGTCAAATCTGAAACAGGCTCAAAGCTCCAACACAGACAGACGACGTGTCACCTACAAGGAGAAAGACGGGTTCTGGATGAGATGAAGGCCCGGCCCTCATCCGAGGCTTCCTAAAAGGACACAGCTAAACTTGAACCACGATGGATCAGTTCTTATCACATTGTTGATCCGTTCGGTCCAGTGAATTACAGAACTGTGCTGGAGGACACAGGTCGGGATCTACAGCTGGTTCATGAGTGTAACTTGAAGGAGTGTCGCTAAAACCTGAGCTGAGGTGGAGGCTCAGGAGAGGGAAGTGTGTGTGTGTGTGTGTGTGTGTGTGTGTGTGTGTGTGTGTGTGTGTAAAACTGTTTTAATCTGGGCTGAACCTCTCACTCCCTCTGGACTGATTGCAGTGGATTCAGATCACCTGTTGCAGGTGTTGGCTCCTGATTAACGAGTGAGAGCAGCTTGGGTCGTTCCCCTCACAGCCAATCAGGGTGAGGCGTTGGCCTTTTGTGAAGGCTTAAGAGAGGTGGGGAGTGACACCCAGACCGGTCCGGTTCTCCTTCTGATTCTGTCCTGGACTCACTGCAGACCTCATCCAAACATCCTGTCAGTCAGAACCTCTGCTCTGTTGAGGTTCTGCTCACATTTCTCTGCTGTGCTTCTTTTTTCTCGTTGAGGGAAATTGTGAGCGTTCTACCTCCGAGTTGAGTGACGATCAGAAGTCAGCGCTCCACTCGGTCGCCTGCATCAGGGCCGTGCTTCTTTGTGCAGAGTGTTGCTGCCTTTCATCAGCCTGGCGCCTGCAGGTTTCTTCTGTTTGTCTGAACCGGACCCTTCATATCCGAGCCGCTCTGTTCACCTTCACCGAGGCCCACTTCATTTCATCAGGGACTTCAGAGGCAGTAAAAGAAGTGTGTTTCAGTTTCATTGTCCCCTGAAGAGACTTTTTAAAATCATTACACAAGTATTAGTGACCTTTCCCCATAATTATAAACACGACTCAACATGAGTCAGGGGTGTTGGGGTGTTTTAGTGTTTCACTGTTTATTCTGTGACATATCTGAGGTTGTGTTTTGTGTTTTGTGAATATCTTTGGTCCCCAGTAATAAAGCAATATTCCAGCATCCAGCTCTGGAAATATACTGTTGGGCAAACTATATAAACCTTTATCCCAATATCCTCACTGATGTTGAGGAGTGTGTATTTGTGGTTTGGGCTGTTTCTAGTCTTTTTCCTGCCAGTACCACCACAACACTTTTCTTCATCTGATCTGTATCATCAGCATTTGTTCTCTCTGTAAGCGGTGGTAGCTAGCGTTGTCTGCGTTGTGTTTTGATGAAGAGGTCCAGACCAGGATGTCTTTGGAGGCGATCTCCGTTTATTCTGACTGTATTGTCACATGTACGTTAAACTTTCCACAGAGCCAGCGGGGCAGCGACTGGTAGATAACCAGTGTGGGCGTGCAGAGCTCTGAGAGGCCTCGGGGGTCTGTGGGGTCACACTGCAGCACTGACCGGCTCACTGACAGCTACAGAGAGGTCACACTCACCGGGTTCTGCTCAGCTGACTCTCCCGGGGCTCCGGTCCGGTCCGTTAACATGTATTAATACGTTAAAGCACCAACAGGACAAACACACTGAGCGATGGAGGCAGCGGCAGAGCAGCAGCTCCCACGTTCTGAGAGGTGAAATGAGTGTTTTTATCAGAGTAGTGTGGTGGGTTTAAAGAGAGCACAGATGGATCTAACAGCTTCAGTTCTCCACATATACAACAGTCTGTCTGTGCAGGCAGCATCCAGCTCACTCAGCCCAACTCTCCTCTGTCAGCTTGTCTTCATAGTTTACTGTCCTTTGTCTTATAATACAGGCTGATGACGAACAGCAGCAACCAACAGGTCCGCCAGTCTCATCAGCTGTGACCTGACGTCCGTTTCCTACAACGTGATTGGTTGATGCCGTCATCAGCGTCGCGAAGACTCAAAAAATCGACCTCGCTTTGAAAAAATGATGTTGGTTTTTGGCCGTAGTACTGATGACATAAACATCAGTTCAAAATGAATCACACATAACAAAATAAGTGTGTAAAGACCTTTATGTGAACAATCTTCAACAAATTAAATCAGTCAATATTTTTAATGGAAAGGAAAATAATTTATCAAAACAAACAACATCCATCAGATAAAACCTACAATATTAACATTTCTTATAAATCAGAGACTTGTTCATGATATATATTCTCTATAATACTACAAAGCAAAACATATATTCAATTCAAAACTATGAATCATTAATTCTATATGTTTCTAATTAGTTATTTAGTTTTTTGTTATTGTTTAATTTAGTTATTTGACAAATATGAAAATGTGAATTTACTTTCTGAGACAATAAATATATTTTACACTGAAATACATTTTTTTGTTTGTTTTTTATCAGGTCAGTTGTGTTTACCATCGTATAATAGGAACAACAATAATGCCAGTAATACTCCTCATTTACTGCTGTGTGTTTTTTGTCCACTAGATGTCACTGTGGGTTTATCGACAGTAAAATAAGAGGCTGGAGCGTCATCGTGTCGTCATGGCGACCGTCATCAGCATCACGTGGATGTCCCTGCACTTCCTGTGACTGACCACAGGGTGGTGGTGTTTCTCTGTGAGGTTTAATGTCAGCACCAGCAGCAAACACAGAAATCCAGCATGTGATCAGCTCCTCCCAGTGGTTCTGGTGCTCCTTCCAGGGAACAGAACCAGAACCGCTGCTTCACATATGAGGAGCACAGCTGGATTTCAACTCTTCTGAAGCCTCCGCTGGCTTCGTCTTTACAAACTGACCCTCTGAACTTTATCTGACGTTCTGGTGGAGATCCCAAAGTTTACAACAACACCAAATGTGTCGGGCTGGATTTTGGGGAAATGTGTGTAAAATGATGCAGCAGACATGTTGAAATGTTCCATTTGATGGAGTCTTGGCTTTGAATCTTTCCCTCAGTGAAACATCCTGTAGCTTTAATGAAGAGACTGAACAACAGGAGACACAATAAAGATGTGACACTGTGTGTGGAAAAGGTTTGATGTGTCGTAGAAATGAAATGATTCAGTGAAATGACAGAAATGTAAGGGGACGTTTAAGGCTTCAGATCACAGTGGAGGAGTTTTGTGGATTTGTCCTTTTGTCTTTTCATCACAGCTGTTCAACAACAGATAACAGTCTGTGCTACTAAATTCACCACCAACCTGAATGTGTTGCTGCTCACGTGAATGTCGGTTTCTATTTCTATCACACGGCAGCTTCAGCCGAGCCGTCGATCGGCAGCGGCGGCCTTATCTGTGAGCCGCAGGGGCTGATGGGAGCTCTGAGGACCTGTTAGAAACCACGTGGCCCTCGTCTGATCTCGCAGCTCGTCCTCGTTTGGCCTCAGCTGCGTCAGAGCGCCACTTCTCCCCAGGTTCACCAGAGGAAACACCACTGCACAACATGCTTTTCCTCCCAGCTGCTGCTCTGTGCTGTCTGTGTTCAGGTGAGTGTTTCCAGCCAATCAGGAGCCAACAAAGTCCACCTGGAACAAACACTGTCACACTGACCTTCATCTGTCTGTCTGCTTCTCTACAGCGCTGGTTGCCATGGCAGAACAGCTGATTCAGGAGGATTTAACATTGACCAGGAGAGTTGGTGGAAACGTCTCCTTCAGCTGTCGATACGACCAGTGTTATGGCAATTTGTGCAGATTGGAGCCAGAAGAAAGGACACAGAAGGACATTCAAAAGAATTCTAAATTTTGACAGGCACAGTTGTACCATAAAGCACAGGTTCAATCATCCTCAGAAAAATGATTTCTCAGTTGTGAATAATCAGAACGGCTGTGAGTTGAAGATCCAGAACGTTACACTCCTTCATTCAGCCACCTACTACTGCTGCTGTTGGAAGGAAGTTCCCCACAGTGAGAAATGATCCGAGCAGCCTGTACAAAAACCAACAGATGAACAGACGTCAAACAGTGTTTGTGACAGGAAGAGAGCAGTAAACCACAGCCCAGGTTCACATGTTTCACCTCCATCTCAGCCACAGTCACAAACACACTGAACTGAGGGATTTATTTCATATTCTATTTATTTAGATTTGGATCAGATATTCCAGCAGGTTTATTGTTGTTTCACACAGAGAGGAAAAAGGAGACAAACACAAACACAATGATAAAATAAAGAGGACAATAATTCAGTTACAAACTCAAACATAATCCAGATGAATCAGTGAAACAACAAACATACTTCAGAATATTTCAATAAAATGATATCAGACATCATCAGATATTTACAGCCCAACGTCCTGCTGCTGAATAAAGTCCATCCGTCCCTCACAACACTAATGTGCTCTGAATGAAAACACTTCCAGCAGCACTTGTTGTTTAACACCTTTCAGCACATTTCACCACATCATTTCACTTTAGGACATTTTAAAAGACAAATCTTGGACACATGTCAGCTCAGGACTTTGTCCTTTTAGCAGTGGCTCATTAGGACGCTCATCTTGTTGGACACATTTCCATCAGTTTCCTGTGGATGTTTCTGCTTCCTCTTTGACTGATTGTAGGTGCTGTGCTCATGAATGGAAATTGGGAATAATGATATCAGTGCTATTCTTCATTTCAGATTTTGCCGTAGGTCTTTTTTTAATGACTGAAGGAACTCTTAGCTGCTGAAACACTTGATCTGATCTGAGACCAGCGTAGTCGTCCCGATCACATCCACAGAGCTGACTGAGATCGCCTCAGCGACCGGACGTAGCCTACAGATCACCAAAGTCCTGAAGTCCTCATCATGTCTTTATATGAATATTCTGAGTTTATTACAGCAGGAGGTTCAGTGAGATGTCCTGTGGTGATATATCTGCAGCACTGACTGACCACTTTGGTACGGAGCCCGTAAAGGGACACGGGAAAAAACTAAAACTTAGACGTTTCTCGTGCGCACAAGAAACTTTCTGGTGTGTTCGATCACACTGACTGCTTCACCTGCTCAAATTATGTGCGACAGTCAGTTGAATCCCTCAACCTGGGATATCGTTTGAAAATGGAAGTTTGACAGGTGAACACTATTTATTCATTGAAGTGTAGTTACAGTGAACTCGGCCTGCATCATGATCAGGACTCACAATGAGGATATGGAGTGAAACGATTCTGTGAGAGCTGTCACTGACTTTATTTACAGGCTTTCATAAATCATACAATCCATATTCACAGGTGGTGACGATGATCCAGACGAGCTGACTGGAGAAGGCAGAGTGTGTGTTCGGAGACTGAACTGTCTCCAGCGCTCGCTGTGCGTCTGACAGCACAGTGTTCACTGCAAAGCTCCTACAATCAGTCAACCAGCAGTTTTATTTTGAAGTGAAATCTGGGAAACAAGTCGTTTTCCATTTTTCTGACATCAAAACTAAATCAAATGGCCGCAAAATACCTGGACCAGGCTGGTAACAAAGGATCTGGTACTAAAATGTGTTTGGTGTTTAGATTTGATCAGCATCACATGTTCCACTAGCTCGCTAACAGCTTTAGCCAAACATCACGTGGCCCTGTGGAAGACTCCGGTCATACGCAGTGATGCAGAGTGCAAAGGTCAGAGTGCGAGCAGACAGACAGGTACGTATGTAGACAGACAGGTAGCCTGTCCAATCATTTCATACGGCTCAAATAAAACCATTGGACGGCTTATTAGAGGCCTGCAGCAGCCACAGATACTGGATTTATTTTCTGTTATTTGTCAGAGCGTTTGATTTATTGATTGCTGTCGGGATGTTCACAGATTTTCTATAAATATAACAAAAATGCTTCTAGAATAACTGACCGAGCCGAGTTTGAACAGAACATTCAGAATCCTGTCAAACTGACAGAATGGCAGGATTCAGAGGAAACATGGTCCAGAGAGAGTCAGAGAAAACTTCTTCATCAAAGGTCCAGAAGATCATTTGTAACCTGCGTTATAGCAACAATATTTAGACATTTGGATTTTGTGTGATTTGCCAACACAACTGTGTGAATACAAACTCCAGGTTTCTGTAACAGTTTGTCAGATGTAATGAAACGTTACGTTTTAAATACAAACTAAACTCTCAGGACTTTTTTGCCGTGTGGCTCTCAGAGTTTGAACAAGTGCTTCACACAACACAGCTCTGCGTCTGTCTGCAGACTTTTATTTAGTGAAGCTGTCTCTGACCACTAAAAGACAGTCTGAGACTCTGTCTTTTGTCTTTTGTCTCTCGCTCGGTCACTGTCTCTGTCTCTCTTAATTTCCTGTCAGCGTCCTCTTCTGTCTCTTCACCTTTGTCATGATGTCCATGGAGGCTGCTGAGCCCGGTTCTGTTGCCCGTTCCGGCCCTGGACCTAAACCCCTCCTCCTCCTGGCGGTCTGAAGCTGCTGTGACAGCGGTGTGAACACCAACACTCCCCGGCGGTGCTCCGAGCAGAGTCAGCTAGCAGAGCTAAGTCGTAGCTAACGTTAGCATCAGGTGGAGGCAGAGCGGCCGGAGGACATCAGAGGGAAAACCAGAAAACATTTGGTCCATAAAATCTGATCCAGTGTGACTAAAGTCAGTGATCTGGTGCTGTGTGTGATGTGCTGCTGTAAAGAGTTCCACTCTGTGATGCTACCTGCTCACCACAGTTACATAATGCAGAGACAAGTGATAGGAGGGCGGAGTGGCTGAGACAGAGACACCATTCACTCTGTTACAGATCACAGCAACATTACAATGATTCTGTAACCCACTCCTTCTGCACCCACTGCCTCCCTCTACACCCCCTGGGACTCTGTGTTTCTGATGGCTGCTATCAAAGCAGGTTCTGGATTGTGGTTCTGACCTGATAGAACTCAAAATAAAGATTTCTGCGAATGTAAATGGACTCTAGCATGCTAACCAGCTAGCTCTCATCTGACTCCAGCTGGGACATGTTGACATGTATGTGAAGGCAGGTTTGCTCCTCAGCCTGATAAGTCAACAACAGAAACTCACAAAATGTCCAGATAGAAAATATCTGTAGGCCCCCCCACACACCGGGTCCAACGTCGGACTTCTGAAGCGTTAGGAGAGAGTCGGACGAGTTAGGGAGCTATTCTGTTCGGAGTGTTCAGTGTTGTCGGAGCCGCGCGGAAGCGTCGGATACTCTGATTGGTTGTTAGCTCGCTGTTCAGAGACCATTCTGATTGGCGGTGTGCCAGCGAATCAGCGCGGCGTGTGGGAGGGGCGGCGGAAGTGACGATGGTAAACAAACCACATAAACAGAGACGGCACAGAGTTACAAACAACACTTCACCGTTCGTTATTTTGGGGATAAACCAACGTATGTTTGGAAGCCATGGCTGTGTGGACCGAGGACTTTGAGGAGCAGCTGGCTGCCCTGGTGGAAGAGAGACCACCGTAATACGACATCACGCAAGTAATGCTGAGCTAACACTGTGTGTGCTTTGTTCTGATAAGCTACGGTCCGCACTCCGTTCTGTCATTTCCTGTTTTTATGTTTTGGGTGACTGGCGCGAGACTGAGCGCCACCCGATGTTTAGGAGACTTATTGCATTTCACGCAGGAGCAGACCGTATACGCTACTGTGTAGCCGGGGCGGTGTGTTTCAATGTGACTTTTCTACCGAACGGATCCGATGGAGTGGTCGGAGAAGGAAGTCGTCGGAGCCGGTGTGTGGGGGCCTTTACACCTTTTTTCCTCACAAACAGAAAAACACAACTGTCCACCTTCTGAATTCAAGTTGGTGTCACACTGATGTTCTTAGTGGAGAGTAGAGGAGCCAGATGCAGACACGGGACACACAGGAAGTTATCATGAACACAAATTAACTTTACAAGAGACAAAACGAGGCAGAAGAGTCGAGGTCTCAGGCAGATCGTCTGGAGGCTGGTGAGGAGGGAAAGTGAGACCTCAGGTGGGCTGCCTCGGGGCAGGACACATGTGGAGCTGTAGACCTCAGGACAATGGACAGAGCAGGTCTGGAGGGTGAAGGCCTGGATGCTGGTGACACAGATGGAGCCACACTGGAGGCTGGGCTGGAAAACAACCAGACTGGTGGAGCCTCTCTGCAGGACGACCCTGAAGGCCCGTGGTGCTGGTGGAGCAGCTCTAGAGGACCGGTGGGACCGCTGGTGAAGGAGGGATCTCTACAGGGGCTGGAGGCTGATAGAGGGCGTCGCCCTCCTTATCATCATCATCTTCAGTATTATAATTGTCTTCATAAATGATTAAACTCTACAAGCTGTTACAACAGTGTGTCTGTTTCTGAACACCTCATCAAATCAGCTGCAGCATCGAGCCATGTCTGTCCCTTTAGGGAGATTTCAGTCTGGTTGAAAATGGCTCAGACGCTCTGATCAACTTCCATTCTGAAGCTTTTAGTCACAGCAGTGCAGCCTCTGTGGCTTCATGGAGGCTGCACTGACACGTTTTCTTGGATGGTCCTCTTCCCAACCTGGAATGTTTTTCTTCTGACTTTGTTGATTTCATTTGCTTCATCAGCTCTTATTGTGGAAACAACATGGCCACGACATAGAAGATGTGATGAATGTTACTGCTGAGATGGTTTCAACAACACGTTGACAGAGGTTTCCACTAAAATATTGCTCTACGGTCGGAGGCTCATGTCTCTGATTATTCTGACACCACGGTCGAGTCAACATGGCTAACGTTACCACGACTCAGAGGAGGAAATCCATCGTGTTGTTCAGAGAGATACGGCTCAGTCGTCATAGTTATCAGGATGAACTGACAGTTAAACAATTAGAAACACCAGGAAGTATCTACTGAGGGAGGGAAGTCGTGTCACCATGAATCTTTGCAGTAACATGATCAGTGTTCTCCTCTTATATCTGATGTTTTTGGATTCATATTGCAGCTGCATTAATGTGTATGTGCCATTTTACTGCAGGTTGAGCTCATTTTAACTACTTTATGCACTGTTGGCTGGTTTAATCTGCAGCAATGCATCATATTCTATAAGAGTTTATTCAGCTGAAGAAGGAGGAGAATTTAGTCAACACATAAAGGAACACTTCATCCTTCAGTTCATCACAAACGTTCAACATCAACACATCTGGAGATTCATGGTTTTCACTGGACAGGAAGGTGATGAAAAACTGTAATCTGAAAAGTTCAAAGTAACTAAAGCTGTCAGACAAATGTAGTGGAGTAAAAAGTGAAGTATTTGCCTCTGGGTAGAAGCAAAAAGTAGCATCACATGGAAATATTCAAGTAAAGTGAGTCAACTGAATTTAAACTGAACATTCCCAACACTGCATTTATATCTCCTCAACAGTTGAACTGTAAATAGTTGTATTAATTGCACATTATCAGGCCCAGTGCCACTGTCCTTTATTAGCTCTAACATGTAGTTAGCTTTACATCTAAAGGGGTCTTGAGGGTGAACTCATGAATGTCGACCCATCTGTTGATGATCACTGTGTAATGTTCATCCAAACTGTACAAATAGTTCACTGCAACATGACAACATCAGCTGCCTTCATTTACCTGAGTCACCTTAGACATCAGCACAACAGTTGCCCCCCTGAGAGGTTTGGCAGGAGCTGCCACTGGAGCTGGTGGAGCTGTCAGAGTCAGGAAGACAAGAGGTTACAGAACCACAGCCACAGGAGACTGATTCAGCACAGGAACTGGAGACAGCTGCAGCTCAGCTCAGACAGGCTGCTGCAGAACAGGAACAGAGGACTGCTGCAAGGCAGAGCAGGAGGCCGGCAGCTGGAGGTCTGGACGGGGATCAGGAAAGACCGCCGGTCCGGCTCTGGAGCGAGTCTGCTGACCCGCCGACAAGGAAGCAGGAACAGATGTCGACTGGACCTCCAACTGAGGACCAGGAACTGGTGGACCTGCTGGTGGAGCTAGATAACAAGTCAGAATCAACAAAGTCAATGAATGAAGTTCATCCTCTGGGGACCAAGAATGTCTGTAGAAAATGTCATGTCAGTCCATCCATCCATCCTTTGGTCCAGGTCCAATCCATGTGGACTAAAGTAGTGGAGCGACAGACATTAGCGTCCACAGAGCAACACTGCTAGTGTGTCTAAAAAGACAATAAAAGAAGAGACAGTCATGTTGATATGAACATTAGAGAAACACATCATGGAGCTGAAACATGATCCTGCTTCATCATTTGGACTCGTTCACCTCAGCCGACACGTTCAGCAGCACACAGGTTTTTGTATTACTCTTTCTCACTGTGGGAGAACATGATGGATACTGGATCTTTGGCTCTGGAACTAAACTGTTTGTAACAGGTAAGAATAAAGCTTCATTTTCCTTCAGTTGTTTTATTGAACAAGTTGAAAATGTGTTTTTAATGAGTTCCTGCTGCTTCAGGCTTTACATGTTAGTTTGTTCATAATTAGTAGAGAATTCTTGCAGCCGTGCAGCTATTGTTACATAAAAAGGTTCATAACTCCTGAAAAGATGTTTAAATCTCACTGCACAGCTGAAGTTCTTCTTTATTTCTGCAGGAGATCAAACTGATTCAGAGAGAAAAAGTTTGATATTGACAATGTTACAAATATACAGTATTTGATCCTCTCAGTGATTCAGCACCATCTCTTGTTTTTATAAAACAACATCATATATGATATTAAACATCATTTAATATATGTCAGTAAATGTCCATGAAGAACATATAACTTTAAATATGTTGTACAGGATCATTAATAATTCATTATTAAATGGTCAAATGTATTTTATATGATGGTACATATGTCTTTTAGTGTGAAATATATTTATACATGAAGACAAACACATACTGAATATGATGTTACAATAAATATAATATATGGATATTAATTTATATATTTCAACGTATGATATAAGATTTTATATGATGACACACATAATGTGTTTGTATGTTAAAACACCTTTAATGTAAATATAAAAATAAATAGTAAATGAAGTCGAACACGATTTTAAATATTTAAAAGTCAAAATATTCTGTAAACATATGATGGTAAATATTGTGTATTAATACAGCACATATTGTGATGTCATTGAGACATATTGTATTTTTTATATTATATTACAGTTATTAGATTATAAATTAAATTAAATATAATAAATTTAAATAGTCAAACTGCAAGGTGAGAATTGTATTTTATATGATGGTACATTTTTCTTTAAGTGTAAAATATATTTATACATGAAGACAAACAGATATGAAATATGACATCACAATAAATATAAAATATACTAATTATGCTAAAATATAAAATAACTATTTTTAAAAATTTATACAGGATGATATAAAAATATTTTTTTCAATAATTGATATAATATATTCATAAATAATTTCACTAATAATTCAAACAGAAATAAATGAACAATGCTGAACTAAATTTCAATTATGTAAAAATGAATGTATTTAAATTGTTTGATATAATATAGTGATTTCCATAGAGCAGATTATAATATACTGATTTATGTTGATGTTATATTGTCAAAGTTCCAGTCAAAGATAAATAAAGTCTTAACTTTCTTCATATTATATTACAAAGCAGTAATTATTCATATTTGACATATCTGAACTTATCATTGTAATTGTGTATGAATCTAAACATATTGAGAGAAAAGGTGATGAAATTATTGATCTACTGATTTGTTTTTCTTTAGCGGCTGAACTAAAGTACACGCTGGTAAATCTGTAACATGTTGGAATCATTTTAATACGTTTTTGATGTGATGGTTATTATACATTTTACTGTAAAATGTATGTTAACATAATATTAAATGAGTTATTTAATTTTTGAAAAAGTTCCCCATTTTATCAAATTATAATAAATTATGTTTTGTGATGTTTTTTAACATATAGATTAATTTTCCTGCAGCGACCAACAACGTTTTACCCTCTGTAATATTAAATTACATCTTTATTCTCATTAGACAGATGAAAACATGTATTTGTAATTGTCTATTAAGTGTAAATATTAATGAAAAAATGTGAAATCATAGATGCATTTTTTGAAATTTTTGAGGTTATGATGGTAAATATATATAATATGTGGTGGATTATGTAAACATTAAACTGTCAGCGCGTATTAAACTTGAGGGTAAATATGTCCTTTATTATAATATGTCTTTTATCAGGATACAGATGAAGATTTTCCATTGTATGAAAATATGATGTTATATTATTAGTAGTAAGAGTCATAATAATGATGAATGTGCACATTGAGAGAAAGAAGTGCTGAACACATCATGTTGTTTGTCCCCATATAACATATGATGACATGACATGATGAGTGTGTCTGATGTGCAGGTGAATCCAGTCTATGTGTTGAACTTTGTGCTGTATTGATGAGGAGTTTAGTGATCAGAGTCCATGTAGTTTCCAGGATCACACTGAATGCAGTGCAGTGCTGGAAGCTGCTGTTGACTGTGTCAATGTGTGTCTGTGCTGCTTGTTGCTGCTGTCAAACTTCAGATGAGCAGGTAGTGAAGCCCGTGGTGAGCGTGTACCCAGCAGCATCCAGAGCCCACCTGGAGGGGAGGAGCTCCCTGCTGTGTGTGGCCTCAGCCATGTTTCCTCCTCTGGTCCGGTTCTCCTGGAAAAGACGAAAGGAGGATCAGGAGCAGTGGCTCCCTGCTGAGGGAGAGCAGCTGGAGCTCAGAGAGTCGGGACGCACCGCCGCCATCTTGCTGGTTGACGGGAACGCTACCTTCACGTATAAATACCGCTGCTCCGTCCAGCACGAGGGGGGCACAGTGGAGGCCCAAACAGAACAAGGTAATGAAGGCTTGGTGACTGTGTTCAGCAGTGATTCAGCTTCATGTGGAGACGCTGTCAAAGAGAGCAGAGGAGCAGAGGACTGACATTTCTTTTGGACTCTTTTCTGTTTCAGAGGTTCCAGCAGCTCCAGCAGCCTCCTGTCCTCCAGAGAGAGAGCCAGCAGACCTGCCAGCTCTGCAGCCAGCCGACTGTAAGATCTTGATAAAGCACAAAGTCAAATCCTGTTCAGGGCCCCTAAAAAGCTTGTTGGGGCCCTGACTTGTTGTATTTAATAAGAGCCTTTGAGCTTTCATTCAAACTGTAGCTGACCCCTGTCTTCATGCAAAGATGGTTGTCCCGTCTGGAAAAGTCCAAATTCTACTGATGAAAATGTGATGATGTTCTGATGGAATTAACAGTCTGTCTGTCTGTCTGTCTGTCTGTCTGCCTGTCTGCCTGTCTGTCTGCCTGTCTGTCAGGGTCCTTCCAGTCTCAGTGCAGGGTGAAGCTGCTCTGTGTGCTCTACACAGTGCTGATAGTGAAGAGTCTGGTGTACTGCTGTGGACTCTCTCTGCTGAGGATCCTCTGAAACAAGGGACCGTCCACCAACTGCTCACATGCTGACTGACTGGTTTCTGCTCGCCTTTTCTCACCATCAGATCTCATCAGTTCGTCTCATTGATCACTTTGATCAGCAGTCACAAATGTCAGTGTTCATGTTTTGTGGTTGGTTGTAAAATGTATCTTTTGATGCACAGGTTAGATTCAGTCATCCTACATATATAAATACATATATACACATATATATCTGCAGTGATGAGTATAGATTCTGTGGTATAGTGTTATTTTCATCCTCTAGTTTATTTCCACTTTGAATTGTGACTTGTATAATAATAGAACATGAAGCTGAATCATTAGCTGTCTGCTAGATATTTGATTGTTTTAGTATTTTCTCTTCTTGTCTTTCTTTTTATTACATTATGCAGAGTGTGGCAGCTTTGTTAAATTCTTTCAGTGTGACAATCTCAATAAAGTGAAAAATCACAGTGTGTTTCAGAAACAGTCTTGTTTTTATGGATTTCAATTTGTCTTCAGAGCAAATAATCAGAAACAGAATCAACTTCATGGACCATGTATGTTGACGCCTACAAGTCATTTGACTCTGGTTGTAATTAGCTCTCAATATACTTTCACACAGCAGCAAGAACAAATGTACAGGAAGTTGTGAATATTAGCATACAGCTAAACAAGGACAACAAAGCTAAAGAAAGAGAAGCTAACAGAAACATGTAGCTGTTATATACAAGTCAGTAGGTGTGGCTGTGCCACCAGGTTCAGTGCTGAGCCCCTTTTATAACTGTGTCAGTGTGGATGTAAAGCTCTACGCTGATGACACTGTTGTTTACACACATGAACAGACAGCAGAGCGAGCTGCTTTGAAGCTACAACTGCTATAAAATGATCACACAGCAGCTTCATCAGTCCGCCTCCAGTTTGAGTGTTGGCTGAATGATGGCTGTGTTTATTTTCTAGCAGGTAATAAAATGTTATTTAATTGTTACAGCTTTATCAAGTTGAAATGGATTGGTAGTTTCTGATTATACGTCAACTAAGATTTATATTCACATCACGCATTTCATCATTTATAGATATAAATGATTAATTGTCTTTGTATTGATGTTGTTAAATATGAGTGCACACTATGATCCTCTCCAACATGTCCTGATATGTTGTATTTTGTTCCAAGTTGGTGTCAGGCTGCAGAAACTGTCAGTAAACTGTCACCTTTACAGAATCAATCAAACAGTATCAACAGATCTTTTATTTCAGCGTCTCAGCTCCCAGGTTTGTCTCCCAGGTGAATCAGACAGGTGAAAGCTGAGACAGTGAGTACTGAGCGCTGTAACTGTTGTAACTGTCATTGTGTTGTTCATGTGAAAAAGTGCAGCTAACGGTGAGGAGGCTGCAGAGCAGAAACCCACACAGCCCGTCTGCTGCAGGAAAGGAAGTGCTGGCTGGCTCTCAACAGTTTTTTATGAGTCCTAATAACCACTGAGAACAGATTCATATCTGCTGCTGTACACACTCATCAACTCCTCTCCCTCTCTGGACTGGTTTGTCTCTTCTCTTGTTGTCTGGAAGCCTTTTTTCCACTGAGCCCTCCACCCACACAAAGTTGAACTGCAACAACAACACATGTGAGTGTTTTCTGATCTGACGCCTCAGCGGTTCATGTCTGCTGAGGATGTGTCTGTTTCACTCTCTGGTTGGAGGAGCTCGTTCATGCAAACAGATTCTTGCTCATGTTCAGCAACTCAAAGAGCTTTTTGATCAAATAGTTCAAGAAGTGAGGAGCTCCAGGAGCTCGACTCAGGAACTAAATCAGGAGCTTTAGTCTGTTCCTGTCAGCATTTTCACAGCACAAACAACTGTCAGATAAAGGGTTTAAACACAGAAGCTGTGCTGTGATGTCATTATTTACAGTCAGTTATTACTGACGAGTTTTCCTGTTTGTTACAGTCGAGCACACTGAGAAAGGTCAACCTAACAACCAGACAGGAAACTAAAAGAAATGAGACTGAAGACTAAAATCAACTCCACTGTTCAACTTGAGAACAACATTCACTGACTCATCCTGAATGTTCTCAGATGGTTCAGGTTACTATAGCAACACCATGTGACAGTGTGTTTATGTGTCTCACTTTATTTATGTTTCCATGGTTTTATATGTTCATGAATAAATATGATATTCAGATCAAATATTCAGTTTGAATGAAGAATGCTTTGATTTGTGTTCACCACCTGTTCACAATATTAGAAAATATTTCCTCCACACAGGAAATTACACCAGCTTCAATATTTAGTGAGGTTACTCTGCAGAATAATTCATAAATGTTCTGTGTTCATATTATTTTCTGTGTGTTAACTCTGTGTTTTCTATAACTTTGTCTTATCTTAACATGATTTAGCTGCAGGCCTCAGATCAGCCCTCTGGGTTTTCTGCCTCTTCCTGCACTGTTTATGATTATAATTGTTCTTTTTAATAAATTGTTTAAAATAAAACTGAATCGTCTCAATAAAACACTGATATGAATCCAGGTGGGACGGTTTTTTAATAACATCCACATCAGTGAAATGATTCTCAGTTTGTCTCATCGAGAAAAGAAAAGGCACAAAAGTGTTTCGGGTTTTTTTATTAAAACTTGGCGTTGAATCAAAGAATAAGACAAACAGACAGTCATAAAGAATAAAAGTACGACTGTTACTACTGATAAAAATAAGGATGAGAAAACTGAACTTTATTGTGAAACAGATTTAGTTAAATGTTCTGAACAGTCAATAAAATTGAGATGAAGCAAAAAGTTCAACATTTGGATGAAAAACAGGAAGTGAAGCTGAAAACATGAAGAAAATCAACAGAAATATTAAATATTGTGTCTAAAATCAGCTTCATACTATAAAACTAGTGACAGGTGTGGTGGGAGTTCTCAGTCGGCCTGTTATCTTCTGATCAGATCTCATTTGTGGATTTAGAATGAAGTTCTCCTGAGATCACTGACAAACATCAGCGTTGAGATCGTTTCATACCAGAGTTGCGTTTCGCCCTGAACTCTGCGCTCAATGAAGCCGCCGGCTTCACCCCGGCTGAGCTGCTGCTGAGAGGCTGTTTGAAGAACCTTTAACGAGAGCTGTGGAGCCTCGTCTCAGGTCCAACCTGATCTGAAAAATGTCCAAGCTGCTGTCGAGTCAAATCTGAAACAGGCTCAAAGCTCCAACACAGACAGACGACGTGTCACCTACAAGGAGAAAGACGGGTTCTGGATGAGATGAAGGCCCGGCCCTCATCCGAGGCTTCCTAAAAGGACACAGCTAAACTTGGCCCACGATGGATCGGTTCTTACCACATTGTTGATCCGTTCGGTCCAGTGAATTACAGAACTGTGCTGGAGGACACAGGTCGAGATCTACAGCTGGTTCATGAGTGTAACTTGAAGGAGTGTCGACAAAACCTGAGCTGAGGTGGAGGCTCAGGAGAGGGAAGTGTGTGTGTGTGTGTGTGTGTGTGTGTGTGTGTGTGTGTGTGTGTGTGTGTGTGTGTGTGTGTGTGTGTGTGTGTGTGTGTGTGGTGTAGTACTGTTTTAATCTGGGCTGAGCCTCTCACTCCCTCTGGACTGATTGCAGTGGATTCAGATCACCTGTTGCAGGTGTTGGCTCCTGATTAACGAGTGAGAGCAGCTTGGGTCGTTCCCCTCACAGCCAATCAGGGTGAGGCGTTGGCCTTTTGTGAAGGCTTCAGAGAGGTGGGGAGTGACACCCAGACCGGTCCGGTTCTCCTTCTGATTCTGTCCTGGACTCACTGCAGACCTCATCCAAACATCCTGTCAGTCAGAACCTCTGCTCTGTTGAGGTTCTGCTCACATTTCTCTGCTGTGCTTCTTTTCTCTCGTTGAGGGAAATTGTGAGCGTTCTACCTCCGAGTTGAGTGACGATCAGAAGTCAGCGCTCCACTCGGTCGCCTGCATCAGGGCCGTGCTTCTTTGTGCAGAGTGTTGCTGCCTTTCATCAGCCTGGCGCCTGCAGGTTTCTTCTGTTTGTCTGAACCGGACCCTTCATATCCGAGCCGCTCTGTTCACCTTCACCGAGGCCCACTTCATTTCATCAGGGACTTCAGAGGCAGTAAAAGAAGTGTGTTTCAGTTTCATTGTCCCCTGAAGAGACTTTTTAAAATCATTACACAAGTATTAGTGACCTTTCCCCATAATTATAAACACGACTCAACATGAGTCAGGGGTGTTGGGATGTTTTAGTGTTTCACTGTTTATTCTGTGACATATCTGAGGTTGTGTTTTGTGTTTTGTGAATATCTTTGGTCCCCAGTAATAAAGCAATATTCCAGCATCCAGCTCTGGAAATATACTGTTGGGCAAACTATATAAACCTTTATCCCAATATCCTCACTGATGTTGAGGAGTGTGTATTTGTGGTTTGGGCTGTTTCTAGTCTTTTTCCTGCCAGTACCACCACAACACTTTTCTTCATCTGATCTGTATCATCAGCATTTGTTCTCTCTGTAACCGGTGGTAGCTAGCGTTGTCTGCGTTGTGTTTTGATGAAGAGGTCCAGACCAGGATGTCTTTGGAGGCGATCTCCGTTTATTCGGACTGTATTGTCACATGTACGTTAAACTTTCCACAGAGCAAGCGGGGCAGGGACTGGTAGATAACCAGTGTGGGCGTGCAGAGCTCTGAGAGGCCTCGGGGGTCTGTGGGGTCACACTGCAGCACTGACCGGCTCACTGACAGCTACAGAGAGGTCACACTCACCGGGTTCTGCTCAGCTGACTCTCCCGGGGCTCCGGTCCGGTCCGTTAACATGTATTAATACGTTAAAGCACCAACAGGACAAACACACTGAGCGATGGAGGCAGCGGCAGAGCAGCAGCTCCCACGTTCTGAGAGGTGAAATGAGTGTTTTTATCAGAGTAGTGTGGTGGGTTTAAAGAGAGCACAGATGGATCTAACAGCTTCAGTTCTCCACATATACAACAGTCTGTCTGTGCAGGCAGCATCCAGCTCACTCAGCCCAACTCTCCTCTGTCAGCTTGTCTTCATAGTTTACTGTCCTTTGTCTTATAATACAGGCTGATGACGAACAGCAGCAACCAACAGGTCCGCCAGTCTCATCAGCTGTGACCTGACGTCCGTTTCCTACAACGTGATTGGTTGATGCCGTCATCAGCGTCGCGAAGACTCAAAGAATCGACCTCGCTTTGAAAAAATGATGTTGGTTGTTTTGGCCGTAGTTCTGATGACATAAACATCAGTTCAAAATGAATCACGCATAACAAAATAAGTGTGTAAAGACCTTTATGTGAACAATCTTCAACAAATTAAACAGTCAATATTTTTAATGGAAAGGAAAATAATGTATCAAAACAAACAACATCCATCAGATAAAACCTACAATATTAACATTTCTTATAAATCAGAGACTTGTTCATGATATATATTCTCTATAATACTACAACGCAAAACATATATTCAATTCATAACTATTAATCATTAATTCTATATATTTCTAATTAGTTATTTAGATTTTTGTTATTGTTTAATTTAGTTATTTGACAAATATGAAAATGTGAATTTACTTTCTGAGACAATAAATATATTTTATACTGAAATACATTTTTTTGTTTGTTTTTTATCAGGTCAGTTGTGTTTACCATCGTATAATAGGAACAACAATAATGCCAGTAATACTCCTCATTTACTGCTGTGTGTGTTTTATCCACTAGATGTCACTGTGGGTTTGTCGCCAGTAAAATAAGAGGTCAGAGCGTCATCGTGTCGTCATGGCGACCGTCATCAGCATCACGTGGAAGTCCCTGCACTTCCTGTGACTGACCACAGGGTGGTGGTGTTTCTCTGTGAGGTTTAATGTCCGCACCAGCAGCAAACACAGAAATCCAGCATGTGATCAGCTCCTCCCAGTGGTTCTGGTGCTCCTTCCAGGGAACAGAACCAGAACCACTGCTTCACATATGAGGAGCACAGCTGGATTTCAACTCTTCTGAAGCCTCCGCTGGCTTCGTCTTTACAAACTGACCCTCTGAACTTTATCTGACGTTCTGGTGGAGATCCCAAAGTTTACAACAACACCAAATGTGTCGGGCTGGATTTTGGGGAAATGTGTGTAAAATGATGCAGCAGACATGTTGAAATGTTCCATTTGATGGAGTCTTGGCTTTGAATCTTTCCCTCAGTGAAACATCCTGTAGCTTTAATGAAGAGACTGAACAACAGGAGACACAATAAAGATGTGACACTGTGTGTGGAAAAGGTTTGATGTGTCGTAGAAATGAAATGATTCAGTGAAATGACAGAAATGTAAGGGGACGTTTAAGGCTTCAGATCACAGTGGAGGAGTTTTGTGGATTTGTCCTTTTGTCTTTTCATCACAGCTGTTCAACAACAGATAACAGTCTGTGCTACTAAATTCACCACCAACCTGAATGTGTTGCTGCTCACGTGAATGTCGGTTTCTATTTCTATCACACGGCAGCTTCAGCCGAGCCGTCGATCGGCAGCGGCGGCCTTATCTGTGAGCCGCAGGGGCTGATGGGAGCTCTGAGGACCTGTTAGAAACCACGTGGCCCTCGTCTGATCTCGCAGCTCGTCCTCGTTTGGCCTCAGCTGCGTCAGAGCGCCACTTCTCCCCAGGTTCACCAGAGGAAACACCACTGCACAACATGCTTTTCCTCCCAGCTGCTGCTCTGTGCTGTCTGTGTTCAGGTGAGTGTTTCCAGCCAATCAGGAGCCAACAAAGTCCACCTGGAACAAACACTGTCACACTGACCTTCATCTGTCTGTCTGCTTCTCTACAGCGCTGGTTGCCATGGCAGCACAGCTGATTCAGGAGGATTTAACATTGACCAGGAGAGTTGGTGGAGATGTCTCCTTCAGCTGTCGAGGAACTGACCAGTGTGACTACGGCAATAATTTACTCTGGATCCAGAAGAAAGACACAGAAACATTCAGAATGATTCTGCGTATTGACAAGAACAGTTGTAACATAAATCACAGGTACGATCATCCTCAGAAAAATGATTTCTCAGCTGTGAATAATCAGAACGGCTGTGAGTTGGAGATCCAGAAAGTTACACTCCTTCATTCAGCCACCTACTACTGCGTCTGTTCAAAGAAAGTTCCCCACAGTGAGAAATGATCCGAGCAGCCTGTACAAAAACCAACAGATGAACAGACGTCAAACAGTGTTTGTGACAGGAAGAGAGCAGTAAACCACAGCCCAGGTTCACATGTTTCACCTCCATCTCAGCCACAGTCACAAACACACTGAACTGAGGGATTTATTTCATATTCTATTTATTTAGATTTGGATCAGATATTCCAGCAGGTTTATTGTTGTTTCACACAGAGAGGAAAAAGGAGACAAACACAAACACAATGATAAAATAAAGAGGACAATAATTCAGTTACAAACTCAAACATAATCCAGATGAATCAGTAAAACAACAAACATACTTCAGAATATTTCAATAAAATGATATCAGACATCATCAGATATTTACAGCCCAACGTCCTGCTGCTGAATAAAGTCCATCCGTCCCTCACAACACTAATGTGCTCTGAATGAAAACACTTCCAGCAGCACTTGTTGTTTAACACCTTTCAGCACATTTCACCACATCATTTCACTTTAGGACATTTTAAAAGACAAATCTTGGACACATGTCAGCTCAGGACTTTGTCCTTCTAGCAGCGGCTCATTAGGACTCATCTTGTTGGACACATTTCCATCAGTTTCCTGTGGATGTTTCTGCTTCCCAGAGGATGAACCCTAACATTTATGATGACCTCCTGACCTTTCCTCTAGCGCCTCCATCAGGACAAATGTTTCTCCAGACCGACACGTCAGCATCTGGAAAGTTAACGACTTGATTTTAATCAACTGACTGAAAACTTTAAAGAATGAGACACTTTGTAACATTTAAAGCTGCACAAATCAAGATTTTATATGAACAGAGGCTGAAACAACTTTGTGTCATCGAGGGCCGACTGGTCACTGGGAGGACCAGGAGGTTTCCAGTGGCTGCTACACAAACTGATGCAGTCAAACAACAAACACACAGTCACACAAACACACAAACATAATCAAACAAACAAACAAACATGGCCACAAAGGTCACATGTTTAAGAAGTGATTCACTGCTCTTCTTGAAGAGGTAGAAAACCTACATCTCCCAGAATGCACTGCACTGGACCAATAAAATGTGCCACTGGTTGGTGACTCATTAGCCCCATTCACGCTGCCCTTTGAGTGCAGGAATATGCGCCAATTCTCTGCATCCTTCTCTGTGTGAAAGTTTCACATGTCGAGAGGGGGGAAAGTTTTTGCTGTCGACTAGGCTCTAGGCTCTCGGCTCTGGTCCACCTAGAACCAACTAGTATCAGAGCCGCAGCAGTGGAGAGCCGGCGTCTGTGAGAATCGATAAGCCGGAGGTGCAGAGCGGAGGTATTTCGGTCTGATGGTGTTAACATTCTGATAACTAAACAGATCCGTCACTCATCAAATAAAATATAAATGACCCACAAAGCAACATTACAGGGTGGCTGTGGCTCAGTGTTAGAGCCAGCATCTTATTATTGGAAGGTCGCTGGTTCAATTCCCCTGGTCTGCATGTCGAAGTGTCCTTGGGCAAGATACAGAACCCCAAACTGCTCCTGATGTGCTGGTTGGCTCCTTGCAAGGCAGCCACCACCATCAGTGTATGAATGTATGTATGAATTACTGTAAGTTGCTTTGGACAAAAGTGTCTGATAAATGCCCTCAATGTAAAAGTACAGGACCAAACAACAGTAACGTAGCAACTGGTCGTGTCTGGCAACTTATGTTAAAAAAAATATAGCAGTTATTCGTGGAAAAGTGTCTGTCATCCTTTCTGTCGTCCTGTCTATCATCCTGTCTGTCCGACCGACTTTTTGTCACATTTCTGCCTGAAGAACAACGTCTGTCTTCACCAAGAGAGAGTCAGACAGCGTCCAGTTTACTGATGGTGATGATGTAATTATGTAATTTAGAGCGAAATAAACGTAACTCTTTCAGTTTCCAGGATGTTTGGTGTGTCAGGATCTCAATCACAACACATTATAACAGCATCATATAACATAACAGATTAACAGGAAGACACCTGGGAAACACGTTGAAAAAAAACACACAAATCTCAATGTCATCACATGTACTGTCACGCCTCTTTTGGATCTGCAGCCAGCGTTGCTTGGTTCGATGTAAACAAACAATGCGGAGAACTGGCGAGTCTTCACTGCGGACTATCTGTGTGAAAAGGACTAATGCGAGGTGGGCGGGGCGTGGTTTTAGCTCGTTTGTTCTGAAACAGGAAACAAAATGGTGTCAGGCTGGTAACAAAGGATCTGGCACTAAAATGTGTTTGTGAAAACATCTGAGGTGAGAAACAGTCGATGCAGTAACAGAATCTGTGTTTAGATTTGATCAGCATCGCCTCGTTTGACAGGTTGACAGAGAGACTCAATCCACTTCTGTACTCTTTGTGACCAGAGAGGACAGACGGACAGAAATGTATAAGTCAATGTTAGTTGGAACAATGTGTATTAAAGTTGAGGTCAGTAAGAGCCACACTTTCTCAGGTGTGTGCTTCATGCTAACGTTAGCCGCTACAGGAGTGTATTGGGTCTGTGCGTGTGCTTTGTGCTACTTGTTTAGCGGCTGACAGTTCTGTGTCTCAGGGCCTGTGTGCTTTGTGTTTCTGAGTTATTAAGCTGCTGAAGAGCAGCTCAGAGGCTGTGGACAGTGAACGCAGCACATCGTCAGACCATACCCAACCACCTCATGTCTCACTCACATAAGAGAACAGCTGACATTTGTGACGGCCGTCGGTCATTTTGTCTGTTTCCTTTGTGTTCCACCCTGTAGGTCTGGCTTGTCCCTCCCCTCTTGTTTCAGGCACCTGTGCTGACTCTATATAAGAGTCTAGAAAACAAAGACGGCTCTCTCTCTCTCGACATGGATGGCTGGTGCCTCCTGGGCATTTGGCATGTTTGTTTGATTATGGGTTATGTTTGTTGGTTTCTTGCAACCTACACACATCCATACACTCTCCACCTCACCACTGATAACTGATTTTGACTGAAGTAAGCTTGATTTTGAGTTATTTTCATTAAATTTACATTACTTTACTGTCACTGTGCGGACCTTCCCATTTCTTGTTATGCTCTCTCCTGAGCTGGGCATAACAAGTGGGGGCTGATCCGACCTTTTGAACCAGTGGAGTGTTGTTTGGGAAGGACAGTAGTATTAGGGAGGCTCACAGTGATTTTTCTCTCCCAGTGTAATATTATCCAGGTAGGGAGGCAAGGTTTAATTTCTCTAAGGGCTTGTGCTTGAGATGTGTTCAAGGGGAGGAAGGGCTGGAAATCGCACAGAGTAAAGCTGTGGGGAGATTGTAGTTAAGTGGATTTGCCACATTGGGCTGTCTGGCTGGAGTATTGTCTACCCCCAGGTAGGTTGTAGTGGCAGTCCTCTCATAAGGAGGGGTTGCTCTTTTTTTGTTTTCTTTCAGGGTTGTTTGTTATTTTTGTGTGTTGCCCGTGCGGTTAGCAGCGGTTGTCTCGGGAGCACCCCAGAGTATTGTCTAAGACAAGTTGTCTCCCCAATGCAGACAGTTTGCAGGTGGATAATTACCCGCCGCCAGTGCACACATGAAGACAAGGACATAGTTAGTCAGTTGTGTTTAGGCAATCAGGAGGGGGCGCTCCTGTGTCACTCAATCTCCCTGTTGTTTTTTTGCGGTGCGAATTGTTTTTTTCCCTTTTTCCTTAAAATAAGAGCCTTGACATTGTTACTGGTGTAAAGTACATGTAAACATGGAGATCAAGCACAAGAATCCTTTGGTTTCAGAATTCCTCCAGCGGCCGTCTCACAACACCTTAGCTCAGTTTGCGAAGGTTGATTTGGTTGACTTAGCTGTTCATTTAGGGTGGGCTGAAGTAGAGAAAATACCAAAAAAGGCTGAGCTTCGCTGTATTGTTGAGGGGTTAGCTGTCTCCGCTGAACTGTTAGAGGCAAGGGTTCAGACTCCAGTAACTCATGTAGGTCCAGGGGTTGGTAATGGGTCTTGGACATTTGAGCAGTGTCTTCACATGGAGAGGGAAAAGGCACAATTGGAGAGGGAGAGATTACAGTTGGAGTGGGAACAAGAGAAGCTAAAGGCCGAAGTAGCCTTACAGAAGGACAGGGTGGCTTTGGAGCGGTTGAGGTTGGAGCTGAGAAAGGAAGGTAGAGGTGAGGGTGAGAGAGTGCGTCAGGGATTTGAATTTGCTGAAAGTTTGCGGTTGCTGCCAAAATTTGATGAAAAGCATCCTGATACCTTTTTTGCACTGTTTGAATGGGTAGCAAGCAGTAGGGGTTGTCAGAGGCCCACCAAACATTGATGCTGCAGTGTATTTTGACAGGTAAGGCCCAGAGAGCTTTTTCTGCCCTTAGTCCTGTTGATGGTGCTAGTTATGGTAAGGTTAAGGCTGCAGTCCTTAAGGCCTATGAACTGGTGCCTGAGGCCTACAGGCAACGGTTTAGGAACTGGAAGAGAAGGGATCAGCAGACTCACGTCGAGTTTGTTCAGGATATTTCTACCCATTTCAGTCGGTGGTGTTCAGCTTCTGGTGTGGACTCATATGAAAGCCTGTGTGATTTGGTGGTGTTAGAGCATTTTAAAGGTTCAGTACCTGCCCACCTTGCAACTTATATCAATGAGAAGAAGGTTACAAAAGCTGCAGCAGCTGCAGTTTTGGCAGATGAATATGTTTTAACACATGGTAGTGGCTCCACAAGTGGTCAGGGTCATCGAGATGGACAGTGGAGGGGGAGTTTTAGACCTAGACCTAATAAGCCTCCAGAGGGACATGAGGGTTCTCAGGCGGGGGTCAGATCAGTTCCTGGTACGGATGGCAAGTTTGATCCAGTCAGGACCTGCCACGTGTGTAGAAACAGGGGACATTGGAAAGGGGAGTGTCCTCTGAGTAAGGTTGGCCAGAAATCAGCTGATTCTAGTGTATATGTGAAGTCAGCTGGCCTGATTTCCTCAACGCTTCGCACTACTGGGACTGTTCCTTTACCAGAGTCTCTACCATCTAAGCCTGTAGATGACTTGTATGCACCTTTTGTCTCCGACGGTTTTGTGTCTCTGATGGGACAAGGAAAGGTTCCTGTTAAGATTCTGAGAGACTCTGGAGCTAATCAGAGTCTGGTGTTGAGTGAGGTTCTGCCATTTTCAGCTAACACAGCTACTGGGGCTAAAGTTCCTGTCCTTGGGGTGGGGATGGTTCTACTGGGGGTTCCACTGCATTGTTTTCATCTTGAGTCTGAGTTGGTGAGTGGAGAAGTGGACATGGCCATCCGTCCTCAGCTGCCCATTCAGGGGG
Organism: Lagodon rhomboides; assembly: GCA_039737535.1. Taxonomy (NCBI): domain Eukaryota; kingdom Metazoa; phylum Chordata; class Actinopteri; order Spariformes; family Sparidae; genus Lagodon; species Lagodon rhomboides. The sequence goes on from CM077797.1 coordinate 29,196,894, forward strand.
TGGATGTCATTTTAGGAAATGATTTGGCCGGGGCAAGAATTTGGAAAGATGGTCCATCATTAAGATATGAGGGTTCAGTCTTGCAAGGGCCTAGAGATCCTGCAGGGGGTGCTGAGGAGCAGTCTACAATCCTCTCCTCCTGTGTTGTGACTAGGGCCCAGAATAATGCTTTGTCAGAGCAGAGCCAGTGTTCTCAGGCAGGTCCCACACAGGAGAAGGATTTGTGCAATTTTTTTTCAGTCATCCTGCCTGAAGTTTCTAGGAAGGAGTGGGTTGAAGAACAGGCTGTAGATACCACTTTGAGACCTTTGTTTGAGCTGGTTGGCTCGGAGAGTAAACTCAGAAATGCCATGGGGGGGTATTTTCTCAGTGATGGTTTGCTGTTGAGAAAGTGGATTCGAGTTGTAATGGGAGTGCAGGTTGATAGCGTTGTCCAGGTTATGGTTCCTTTGAGGTTCAGAAATCTGGTGTCAAGCACTTCTCCTGATGGGGTGGGAGGCCATCTGGGTGTGAAGAAAACCTATGATAAAGTGCTTTGCCACTTCTTCTGGCCTCGTCTGAAGAAGGATGTTGCTGCATACTGTAAAACTTGTGAAGTATGTCAGTTGACAGGGAAGCCCAATCAGAAGATCAAGCCGGCTCCCCTTTATCCCATCCCTGTTGTGGAAAAGCCATTTGAATACCTGTTGCTTGATTGTGTGGCGCCGCTTCCAAGGAGTAAGGCTGGTAACCAGTACCTGTTGACAGTGATGTGTAAGAGTACACGCTATCCTGCGGCGTTCCCATTGCGCTCTATTAAAACCAAACCTGTGCTGAAGGCATTGACTTCCTTTATCTCAACCTTTGGTGTTCCAAAGGCGGTGCAAACTGACCAAGGCAGTAACTTCATGTCCTGCACTTTTTCTCAGTCCAATCCAATCCAATCCAATTTATTTATAGAGCACATTTTAAATAAACACAAGGGTTTCCAAAGTGCTGTACAGTACAAAACACAACATAAAACAATACAATAAAACATAATAAAACATAATAAAATCAGGATACCAAAAAATAAAAGAATAAAGAAACATAAAACAATATAAGTTACTAGGTCGTTCGCCCAGATAAAAAATATGTGCACATAAAATCAACAACTCATGTGGTGTTAAAAGCCAATGAAAACAGGTGCGTTTTAAGAAGAGTTTTAAAATTAGACAGTGAGGAGGCCTGTCTAATGTGGAGTGGTAGTTCATTCCACAGTTTTGGAGCTGCAACTGAGAATGCTCGGTCCCCTCTGAGCTTCAACCTCGTTTTAGGAACCCTCAGGAGCAGCTGGTCAACTGACCTGAGGGATCGGCTGGGTGTGTAGGGGTGGAGAAGCTTAGAGAGGTACACTGGGGCAAGACCATGTAGACATTTAAAAGCAAATAAAAGAACCTTAAAATGAACTCTAAAATGGACGGGTAGCCAGTGGAGTGAAGCTAAAAATGGTGAAATGTGCTCAAATTTCCTTGTGCCAGTTAAAAGACGTGCAGCTGCATTTTGTACCAGTTGGAGACGTGCAATTGAGGATCCACTGACCCCCATATAAAGTGCGTTGCAGTAATCGAGGCGAGTCGTCACAAAGGCATGTATAACTGTCTCAAAATGCTTTCTCTGGAGAAGCGGTTTTATTCTTGCCAACTGCCTTAACTGGAAAAAACTGGCTTTCACCACAGCTTTAATCTGGCTGTCCAACTTGAGTTCGGCGTCCACCTTTACCCCCAGGTCATTTATGATTGTTTTTTCATACTGTGCCAAGGAGCCCAAATCCACTTGGGGGGTAACCGAGGAGCCACCAAAGACCACCACTTCAGTCTTTTTTTCGTGACTCTCAGGTGTTGAAGCAGTTGAAAATTGAGCATCGCGTTTCGAGTGCCTGACCATCCAGAGTCTCAGGGTGCTTTGGAACGTTTTCATCAGACGTTGAAGTCTATGTTGCACTCCTATTGCACTGAGCTCTCCCACGACTGGGAGGAAGGCCTGCCATGGTTGTTGCTAGCAATACGTGAGGTGTCACAGTCTAGTACTGGGTTCAGTCCCAATGAGCTGGTGTTTGGGCATGCTGTTTGAGGGCCACTAGCCGTGCTGGGGGTGGGTTTGAAACCCAGGGAGGCCCCTGACAATGTGTTAGACTATGTAAATTATTTTCGACTTTACATGGCCTGTGCTGCTGCTCATAAGAATCTGGGTGGACCCCAAGTTTTTGACCAGAAAGCTGAGTTCCGCCTGTTTGAGCCAGGGCATTGGCATTGTTGCCGATGATTGGCTCTCCATTTCAGGGGAGGTTTAGTGGGCCTTATGTTGTGAAGAGCAGGATGTCTGACCGGGACTACCTAATTGTTACACCTGATAGGAGAAAGAAAGTGCAGTGGTGTCATGTAAATCTCTTGAAAGCCTTTTTTGCTCCCTCAGACAAGATGGAGGGTGATCTGCCGACTGTGAATGGAGGTGTGACACAGTCGGTGGGCACAGTTGATAACTGATTTTGACTGAAATAAGCTTGATTTTGAGTTATTTTCATTAAAGTTACATTACTTTACTGTCACTGTGCGGACCTTCCCATTTCTTGTTATGCTCTCTACCGAGCTGGGCATAACACATTATCATCATGAACGTGAACAACAAACATGGTTTTATTTAGCACTCACCACTGTCAAACTAGCATGTTAGCATTGGGAAAATTGGCTGCACTTTCTCTGCCATTCTTGTTCCATTCGTTCACTAACAGCTTTAGTAAAACATCACCTGGCCCTGTGGAAGACTGCAGTCATATGCTAATATTACTGACTATTCCAAAGCAACAAGTCCAGCTCTGCGTCTGTCTGCTGACTTTTATTTAGTGAAGCTGTCTCTGATGGCCATAGCCAGTCTGAAAATATGTCTTTTGTCTTCTTTCTCTCACTTGCTCACTGTCTCTATCTCTCTTAATTTCCTGTCAGCGTCCTCTTCTGTCTCTTCACCTTTGACATGATGTCCATGGAGGCTGCTGAGTCCAGTTCTGTTGCCTGTTCTGGTCCCGGACCTAAACCCTCCTCCTCCTGGCGGTCTGAAGCTGCTGTGACAGCGGTGTGAACACCAACACTCCCCGGCGGTGATCCGAGCAGAGTCAGCTAGCAGAGCTAAGTCGTCGCTGAACGTTAGCATCAGGTGGAGGCAGAGCAGCCGGAGGACATCAGAGGGAAAACCAGAAAACATTTGGTCCATAAAATATGATCCAGTGTGACTAAAGTCAGTGATCTGGTGCTGTGTGTGATGTGCTGCTGTAAAGAGTTCCACTCTGTGATGCTACCTGCTCACCATAGTTACATAATGCAGAGACAAGTGATAGGAGGGCGGAGTGGCTGAGACAGAGACACCATTCACTCTGTTACAGATCACAGCAACATTACAATGATTCTGTAACCCACTCCTTCTGCACCCACTGCCTCCCTCTACACCCCCTGGGACTCTGTGTTTCTGATGGCTGCTATCAAAGCAGGTTTTGGATTGTGGTTCTGACCTGATATAACTTTATTGGCTAACAATAACAACTCTTGTCTGTGCTGCTGAACACCACAGTGGCTCCTGGCTCCAGAACCTGACAGGGTAGTACAAAGTCAGCTTTAAATGGTAAAATACAATCAAGTACAAACAGAAACTAAAACTCTGAAAACAATTGAGAAATTGTAGAAATGAGAAGATTTCTGTGAATGTAAATGGAACTCTAGCATGCTAACCAGCTAGCTCTCGTCTAACTTCAGCTGGGACATGTTGACATGTATCTGAAGGCAGGTTTGCTCCTCAGCCTGATAAGTCAACAACACAAACTCACAAAATGTCCAGATAGAAAACATCTTTACACCTTTTTTCCTCACAAACAGAAAAACACAACTGTACACCTTCTGAATTCAAGTTGGTGTCACACTGATGTTCTTAGTGGAGAGTAGAGGAGCCAGATGCAGACACGGGACACACAAGAAGTTATCATGAACACAAATTAACTTTACAAGAGACAAAATGAGGCAGAAGAGTCGAGGTCTCAGGCAGATCGTCTGGAGGCTGGTGAGGAGGGGAAAGTGAGACCTCAGGTGGGCTGCCTCGGGGCAGGACACATGTGGAGCTGGAGACCTCAGGACAATGGACAGAGCAGGTCTGGAGGGTGAAGGTCTGGACGCTGGTGACACAGATGGAGCCACACTGGAGGCTCCATTTGAGGTTGACAGAGAGCTGGTGGAGCTGTCAGAGTCAGGACAACAAGAGGTTACAGAACCACAGCCACAGGAGACTGATTCAGCACAGGAACTGGAGACAGCTGCAGCTCAGCTCAGACAGGTTGCTGCAGAACAGGAACAAAGGACTGCTGCAAGGCAGAGCAGGAGGCCGGCAGCTGGAGGTCTGGACGGGGATCAGGAAAGACCGCCAGTCCGGCTCTGGAGCGAGTCTGCTGACCTACTGACAGGGAAGCGGGAGCAGGTGTCGACTGGTCCGTCAACTGAGGACCAGGAACTGGTGGACCTGCTGGTGGAGCTAGATAAAAAATAAGAATCAACAAAGTCAATGAATGAAGTTCATCCTCTGGGGACCAAGAATGCCTGTAGAAAATGTCATGTCAGTCCATCCATCCATCCTTTGGTCCAGGTCCAATCCATGTGGACTAAAGTAGTGGAGCGACAGACATTAGCGTCCACAGAGCAACACTGCTAGTGTGTCTAAAAAGACAATAAAAGAAGAGACAGTCATGTTGATATGAACATTAGAGAAACACATCATGGAGCTGAAACATGATCCTGCTTCATCATTTGGACTTGTTCACCTCAGCCGACACGTTCAGCAGCACATAGGTTTTTGTATTACTCTTTTTCGATGTGGGAGGCTGGGGTCACCCGATCTTTGGCTCTGGAACTAAACTGTTTGTAACAGGTAAGAATAAAGCTTCGTTTTCCTTCAGTTGTTTTATTGAACAAGTTGAAAATGTGTTTTTAATGAGTTCCTGCTGCTTCAGGCTTTACATGTTAGTTTGTTCATAATTAGTAGAGAATTCTTGCAGCCGTGCAGCTATTGTTCCATAAAAAGGTTCATAACTCCTGAAAAGATGTTTAAATCTCACTGCACAGCTGAAGTTCTTCTTTATCTCTGCAGGAGATCAAACTGATTCAGAGAGAAAAAGTCTGATATTGACAATGTTACAAATTTACAGTATTTGATCCTCTCAGTGATTCAGCACCATCTCTTGTTTTTATAAAACAACATCATATATGATATTAAACATCATTTAATATATGTCAGTAAATGTCTTTGAAAAACATATAACTTTAAATATGTTGTATAGGATCATTAATAATTCATTATTAAATGGTCAAATATATTTTATATGATGGTACACATGTCTTTTAGTGTGAGATATATTTATACATGAAGACAAACAGATAATGAATATGATATCACTATAAATATACAACATACCATTTATGCTAAAATATAAAAAAAAATATTTTTAAAAAATGATACAAGATGATATCCAATGGCACATGTAAAAAACATTTTTTAAAGTAATTGATATAATATATTCATAAATAATTTCACTGATAATTTAAACAGGAATAAATGAATAATGCTGAACTTAATTTCAAATATGTAAAAGTAAATGTATTTACATTGTTTGATATAATATATTGATTTCCATAGAGCAGATTATAATATATTGATTCATGTTGATGTTATATTGTCAAATTTAATTTAATCATACCTGAAGTTCCTGTCAAAGATAAATAAAGTCTTAACTTTCTTCATATTATATTACAAAGCAGTCGTTATTCATATTTGACATATCTGAACTTATCATTGTAATTGTGTATGAATCTAAAAATATTGAGAGAAAAGGTGATGAAATTATTGATCTACTGATTTGTTTACTTTAGCGGCTGAACTAAAGTACACGCTGGTAAATCTGTAACATGTTGGAATCATTTTGATACGTTTTTAGTATCACATTACATCTTTATTCACATTAGACATATGAAAACATGTATTTGTAATTGTGTAAAAGTGTAAATATTAATGAACAACATGTAAAATTATAGATGCATTTTTTAGAATAGGTTATGATGGTAAATATATAAAATGTGTGGTGGATAATGTAAACATTAAAATGTCAGCATGTATTAAACTTGAGGGTAAATATGTCCTTTATTATAATATGTCTTTTATCAGGATACAGATGAAGATTTTCCATTGTATGAAAATATGATGTTATATTATTATCAGTAAGAGTCATAATAATGATGAATGTGCACATTGAGAGAAAGAAGTGCTGAACACATCATGTTGTTTGTCCCCATATAACATATGATGACATGATATGATGAGTGTGTCTGATGTGCAGGTGAATCCAGTTTATGTGTTGAACTTTGTGCTGTATTCATGAGTAGTTTAGTGATCAGAGTCCATGTAGTTTCCAGGATCACACTGAATGCAGTGCAGTGCTGGAAGCTGCTGTTGACTGTGTCAATGTGTGTCTGTGCTGCTTGTTGCTGCTGTCAAACTTCAGATGAGCAGGTAGTGAAGCCCGTGGTGAGCGTGTACCCAGCAGCATCCAGAGCCCACCTGGAGGGGAGGAGCTCCCTGCTGTGTGTGGCCTCAGCCATGTTTCCTCCTCTGGTCCGGTTCTCCTGGAAAAGACGAAAGGAGGATCAGGAGCAGTGGCTCCCTGCTGGAGAGGGAAAGCGGCAGGAGCTCAGAGAGTCGGGATGCTCCGCCACCATCTTGCCGCTTGATCAGGACGCCCTAGACACGTATAAATACCGCTGCTCCGTCCAGCACGAGGGGGGCACAGTGGAGGCCCAAACACAACAAGGTAATGAGTGTGTTGCCATGAAGAAAGAAAGAATCATTTGACCTGGCCATGACTCTGGCCTGCACTTGGGTTGCCGTGTCACATGAGCACTGACTGTGCTACACAGTGAAAGTGGGGGACGGGTTACCGATGTGGATCTCAGGTCAGACAGAGAGTGACAGGCCTGATAATAAAGCTTTGTTAGCTGCTTAGGATGTTTATGAATCATCTGAATGTCAAGCCTGTTAACTTTTCCAGTCAACTGATGCTGTTGCTGCTGTTTAGTGTTCTTCCTCATACCTAGAATGTTTGACATTGTGCTGAAATTCACTGACAAATAATTAGACATATTGCCGGGCATGTGTAACTATTTAATTGAACTGCAACCTCTTTTAATTTCCTAATGCATAATCACAAGTAGGTAATAATGTGTTACGCTGACCCACTGTTGGAAGTGGTAGTGTGCAGGCTGCAGCAGTTGTTTGTCCTTCTCTGCCTGCTGCAGCGACATGTTTTTGTTGCACAGTAATAATCAGGCTAATCAACTCTGTCCACAGAGTTGTAGCTGTCCACTGTCCTCTCAATAACTGTCCACATGCCCTAAGGAAATTGTTGTAGAAGCCTCTGGCAGCTGTTGGAGAAGGGCCTTCTAATCTGCCATCTACACCTCTCTCTGAAGCATTAGAGAATTTAAAATAATGTGGTCTCTGACACACTGCTGTGTTATTATTGTCTTTATTGTTGTTGTTTTTAGGATCATTGTAAGTGTACTACTTGTGTCATGTTCCAGTTTTGTAAAAACTTTACTTCATATGAAGTAGAATGATACAACAGACTTCATGCAGTGGTGTAACAGTATGGATGGATTGTATGTTTGAATACAGCTGCAGGTCAGACAACAACCAGCAGCATCACCACATCCAGCACACCACCTACCTCCATGGAAACGCAGCCTGAAGCAGGTGAGTTCTGTTCATTATATGTTACTATGTTCATTGTCTCTGTTACATAAAACCATTAAAAGATTCACAGACTGTAAGGAAATCTCTGTACACAAGAGACCAGGAAGAAAACCAATATCAGAGGGCCGTGATGTTTAGGCCTCAGACGGCACTGCATTAAAAACAGATACAATTCTGTGGTGGAAAACATTACGTCTCTGATCCACTGCTGTGTTGTCATTATTATTATTATTATTATTATTATTATTATTACTGAATGTTACAGTCAAACCTTGTTACTACTTGAATGCAGGTCTTAGTCAGATTAAATGAAGCTTATTTGTACAGTGCCTACTTTATATGAAGTAGAATGACACAACAGACTTCATGCAGTGGTGTAACAGTATGGATGTTCTGTATGTTTGAATACAGCTGCAGGTCAGACAACAAGCAGCAGCATCACCACCACATCCATCGAAACGCAGCCTGAAGCAGGTGAGTTCTTCAAGGACAATTACTGACCATAGCACCATTCTGAAGAAATTAACTGTCTGTCTGTCTGTCTGTCTGTCTGTCTGTCTGTCTGCCTGTCTGTCTGCCTGTCTGTCTGTCTGTCTGTCTGTCTGTCTGTCAGGGTCCTTCCAGTCTCAGTGCAGGGTGAAGCTGCTCTGTGTGCTCTACACAGTGCTGATAGTGAAGAGTCTGGTGTACTGCTGTGGACTCTCTCTGCTGAGGATCCTCTGAAACAAGGGACCGTCCACCAACTGCTCACATGCTGACTGACTGTTTTCTGCTCGCCTTTTCTCACCATCAAATCTCATCAGTTCGTCTCATTGATCACTTTGATCAGCAGTCACAAATGTCAGTGTTCATGTTTTGTGGTTGGTTGTAAACTGTATCTTTTGATGCTCAGGTTAGATTCAGTCATCCTACATATATAAATACATAAATACACATATATATCTGCAGTGACTGAGTATAGATTCTGTGGTATAGTGTTATTTTCATCCTCTAGTTTATTTTCACTTTGAATTGTGACTTGTATAATAATAGAACATGAAGCTGAATCATTAGCTGTCTGCTAGATATTTGATTGTTTTAGTATTTTCTCTTCTTGTCTTTCTTTTTAATACATTATGCAGAGTGTGGCAGCTTTGTTAAATTCTTTCAGTGTGACATTCTCAATAAAGTGAAAAATCACAGTGTGTGTTTCAGAAACAGTCTTGTTTTTATGGATTTCAGTTTGTCTTCAGAGCAAATCATCAGAAACAGAATCAACTTCATGGACCATGTATGTTGACACCTACAAGTCATTTGACTCTGGTTGTAATTAGCTCTCAATATACTTTCACACAGCAGCAAGAACAAATGTACAGGAAGATGTGAATATTAGCATACAGCTAAACAAGGACAACAAAGCTAAAGAAAGAGAAGCAAACAGAAACATATAGCTGTTATATACAAGTCAGTAGGTGTGGCTGTGCCACCAGGTTCAGTGCTGAGCCCCTTTTATAACTGTGTCAGTGTGGATGTAAAGCTCTACGCTGATGACACTGTTGTTTACACACATGAACAAACAGCAGAGCGAGCTGCTTTGAAGCTACAACTGCTATAAAATGATCACACAGCAGCTTCATCAGTCCGCCTCCAGTTTGAATGTTGGCTGAATGATGGCTGTGTTTATTTTTTATCAACCGATATGTGACATATGGAGCTGTGTGAGTGAAGCACAGACAGCTGCACTGATACAAACTGAAGCTAGAAGGTGACTGACAGGAGATCAGCGGCTCAGTGGGGTTAACCAGGTGAACTGTTGGAAACTGACCACTGATTGAGACGGACACACGACTCTGACGGCTCTGACAGCAGCTTTCTGATCAGCTGGAACCTCATTATGAGACCTGAGGTGAACCAACATGGACGCTCCACGTCAGCTTCATTAAACAACAAGATGACTTGTTTGTCTCTGTGGTTTGTGTTTCTGTCTGAGTGGTTTGTGTTCTGTCGCTCTGATCGCTGAGAACAGATGAACGACATGTTCCTGTAAATGTTACAGTCGAGGAGTCGCTGCTTCAAATCCTCTCGTGGTCATTTAAAACCCTTTGAGGGATAAAAGTTTGAATTTGTCTGAAATTGTCTTTTTTACAGGAGAAATTTATGAAAGTATGGAAGATTTCAGAAACACCAACAATTAACAATTGTTTATTTCTTTAGCTGAAAAAAACCCTTTTACATGAGAAAAATATTATTAATTATTAATCATGATGTACAAATCACGTATTATTATATATATTAAAGGATATTTTACTACACATTATTATTATATATATATCCACAGTTTGATTGAATTGTGTTTTAGTAGTTATTAAATACATGAATCGGGTGAAACATGAGAAAATGAACCCTTATACACACTAATATACAGTGTATGACTCTTTTCATGTACACTGCATGTTTCTGTAGTTTTGTATGTATATCACATGTTTTTATGTGTTGGCTGTTACATTCACTAAATATTTAAAAACATTGCATTTTCTATGTATGATTAATCTATAATCAGTATTATTGATATGATGTGTGTCTGTCTCTCAGGTGAATCAGACATGTGAAAGCTGAGACAGTGAGTACTGAGCACTGTAACTGTTGTAACTGTCATTGTGTTGTTCATGTGAAAAAGTGCAGCTAACGGTGAGGAGGCTGCAGAGCAGAAACCCACACAGCCCGTCTGCTGCAGGAAAGGAAGTGCTGGTTGGCTCTCAACAGTTTTTTCTGAGTCCTAATAACCACTGAGAACAGATTCATATCTGCTGCTGTACACACTCATCAACTCCTCTCCCTCTCTGGACTGGTTTGTCTCTTCTCTTGTTGTCTGGAAGCCTTTTATTCACCTTTAACGAGAGCTGTGGAGCCTCGTCTCAGGTCCAACCTGTTCTGAAAAATGTTGAAGCTGCTGTCAAGTCAAATCTGAAACAGGCTCAAAGCTCCAACACAAACAGATGACGTGTCACTACGGCCAAACTTGGCCTACGATGGATCAGTTCTTATCACATTGTTGATCCGTTCAGTCCAGTGAATTACAGAACTGTACTGGAGGACACAGGTTGGGATCTACAGGTGGTTCATGAGTGTAACTTGAAGGAGTGTCGCCAAAACCTGAGCTGAGGTGGAGGCTCAGGAGAGGGAAGTGTGTGTGTGTGTGTGTGTGTGTGTGTGTGTGTGTAGAACTTTTTTAATCTGGGCTGAACCTCTCACTCCCTCTGGACTGATTGCAATGGATTCAGATCACCTGTTGCAGGTGTGGAGACTGGCTCCTGATTAACGAGTGAGAGCAGCTTGGGTCATTCCCCTCACAGCCAATCAGGGTGAGGCGTTGGCCTTTTGTGAAGGCTTAAGAGAGGTGGGGAGTGACACCCAGACCGGTCCGGTTCTCCTTCTGATTCTGTCCTGGACTCACTGCAGACCTCATCCAAACATACTGTCAGTCAGAACCTCTGCTCTTTTGAACCTCCTTGCTGTCCATTTCATATTGTGCAAGAGTGAATGCTGCCAACCTCTACACTGTCAAAAACTCCAAAATCCTTCAACCATTACAGCTGTTATGGTTGTAATTATCAAGTTAATTATTAATCAGCGTTATAAATTGTTATGTCGTGGAGGCTTCATAAAACTAACCCAGACAGATGACGTTGAAACTGAACACTTTACTGTATAAAGATACTGCAGTTAACAAAAAAGAAAGGCGGACATATTCTCTTCTTAGACTTATGCTACATGAAAAAAAGGGGACTCATTACTTCCTGTCACTTCAAAATAAAAGCGCTTCTAAAAGGGTCACTTCCTGTTAACACAGAATACCTTTTCATGAGACTGAATTATGTAATTCGTTGTCTTTTCTCTCCTTCAAGGGTGGTACCCAAGGTGATCTAATGTAAATGAATCACATTATTTATCATAATTAATGACTATCTCTGATAATCATTAATTATTATTGTTAGCCAATTTAACCTCAAACTTCCTTTTAATGCTCCATAGTGCTACATAATTGTGCCTCATGTGATGCTGTGCTCAACACAATGGTGCCCCGTGTGAACCTCAAACTTGCTTTTAATGCTCCATAGTGCTACATAATTGTGCCTCATGTGATGCTGTGCTCAACACAATGGTGCCCCGTGTGAGGAAGTGTACTTTTGGCAATCAGTCATACATTTGCAATAAAACTTTCATACTACAGCACTTAATTTAGACAGTGCTAAAAATTTTGAGATTCTAATCTTGAACCCTAGCTCTATAATAGGCTGCCGACCTGTCCAGGTTGTACCCCGCCTCTCGCCCAAATTCAGCTGACATAGGCTCCGCCAATTTCCATTGCTGCTATCAATTCAAGTTGAAAGTGCTCTGTACAAATTGAGAGAATTTCCATGGATTGGACTTGTTTGTCTAGCATATCCCACAGATGGTGGATTGGATTGTAGATCTGGGGAATTTTTGAGGCCAAGTTAACACCTCAAATTCGTTGTTGTGCTCCTCAAACCACGGCACATTATTCTGCTGAAAGAGGCCACAGCCTTCAGGGAAAACCGTTTCCATGAAAGGGTATACATGGTCTGCAGCAATACTTAGGTAGCCATGGCTGTGTGACACATTTCAAACTAAAGCTGATCACATGCTGGATTTCTGTGTTTGCTGCTGGTGCTGACATTAAACCTCACAGAGAAACACCACCACCCTGTGGTCAGTCACAGGAAGTGCAGGGACATCCACGTGATGCTGATGACGGTCGCCATGACGACACGATGACGCTCCGACCTCTTATTTTACTGGCGACAAACCCACAGTGACATCTAGTGGACAAAAAACACACAGCAGTAAATGAGGAGTATTACTGGCATTATTGTTGGTACTACTTCTAAAAATACTTCAAATACTTTTTCTACTGCAACTATATTATGAACTATATTATTACTATATTATTCTGCTGCTGCCTGTTACAGTAGATGGTGTCATATGACTCTGACATGTACTATACTAACTATAACTATAGAAGTCTAACTGATCACAGCACTGTGTCACTTCACTTGAGACAGTACTGCAGTATTAGTTGAAGTACATCTCTGCTGGTGGGTACTGTGTGTATTTGTACTGCTTGCCTTGTAAGTTGGAGTTGAATTGCTCTTCTATAGTTTCTGTTTTGATTTGTCTTCTTATTGGACACTTTTGACAGACAGAGACAAATGATGTGGTCCTGCTGATAGTTTCATCACATTAGAAAACACTTCTATGTGTCGTTTTAAAGCTCACTTACAAACCACACTTCGTCTCTTTTCATTCGGACCACTTTTTGGACCCGACCTCTGCCTGAATACCACCTGTTTCACATCCGGGGAGGGTTTTTACAGGCAGAAGCACAGCTGTGGTGGCTTCACCAGTGTCTCCCATTGTGGCTGACCTCTACATGGAGGAAGTAGAGAGCAGAGCCCTGAGCTCCTTCCAGGGAACAGAACCAGAACCACTGCTTCACATATGAGGAGCACAGCTGGATTTCAACTCTTCTGAAGCCTCCGCTGGCTTCGTCTTTACAAACTGACCCTCTGAACTTTATCTGACGTTCTGGTGGAGATCCCAAAGTTTACAACAACACCAAATGTGTCGGGCTGGATTTTGGGGAAATGTGTGTAAAATGATGCAGCAGACATGTTGAAATGTTCCATTTGATGGAGTCTTGGCTTTGAATCTTTCCCTCAGTGAAACATCCTGTAGCTTTAATGAAGAGACTGAACAACAGGAGACACAATAAAGATGTGACACTGTGTGTGGAAAAGGTTTGATGTGTCGTAGAAATGAAATGATTCAGTGAAATGACAGAAATGTAAGGGGACGTTTAAGGCTTCAGATCACAGTGGAGGAGTTTTGTGGATTTGTCCTTTTGTCTTTTCATCACAGCTGTTCAACAACAGATAACAGTCTGTGCTACTAAATTCACCACCAACCTGAATGTGTTGCTGCTCACGTGAATGTCGGTTTCTATTTCTATCACACGGCAGCTTCAGCCGAGCCGTCGATCGGCAGCGGCGGCCTTATCTGTGAGCCGCAGGGGCTGATGGGAGCTCTGAGGACCTGTTAGAAACCACGTGGCCCTCGTCTGATCTCGCAGCTCGTCCTCGTTTGGCCTCAGCTGCGTCAGAGCGCCACTTCTCCCCAGGTTCACCAGAGGAAACACCACTGCACAAAATGCTTTTCCTCCCAGCTGCTGCTCTGTGCTGTCTGTGTTCAGGTGAGTGTTTCCAGCCAATCAGGAGCCAACAAAGTCCACCTGGAACAAACACTGTCACACTGACCTTCATCTGTCTGTCTGCTTCTCTACAGCGCTGGTTGCCATGGCAGAACAGCTGATTCAGGACGATTTAACATTGACCAGGAGAGTTGGTGGAGACGTCTCCTTCAGCTGTCGAGTAACTGAACAGTGTAACTACGATAATGATGTAGGCTGGTACCAGAAGAAAGACACAGAAACATTCAAAAGGATTCTGTATTATGACAAGACCAGTTGTAACATAAATCACAGGTACAATCATCCTCAGAAAAATGATTTCTCAGTTGTGAATAATCAGAACGGCTGTGAGTTGGAGATCCAGAACGTTACACTCCTTCATTCAGCCACCTACTACTGCTTCTGTTGGAAGAGATGCTCCCCACAGTGAGAAATGATCCGAGCAGCCTGTACAAAAACCAACAGATGAACAGACGTCAAACAGTGTTTGTGACAGGAAGAGAGCAGTAAACCACAGCCCAGGTTCACATGTTTCACCTCCATCTCAGCCACAGTCACAAACACACTGAACTGAGGGATTTATTTCATATTCTATTTATTTATATTTGGATCAGATATTCCAGCAGGTTTATTGTTGTTTCACACAGAGAGGAAAAAGGAGACAAACACAAACACAATGATAAAATAAAGAGGACAATAATTCAGTTACAAACTCAAACATAATCCAGATGAATCAGTAAAACAACAAACATACTTCAGAATATTTCAATAAAATGATATCAGACATCATCAGATATTTACAGCCCAACGTCCTGCTGCTGAATAAAGTCCATCCGTCCCTCACAACACTAATGTGCTCTGAATGAAAACACTTCCAGCAGCACTTGTTGTTTAACACCTTTCAGCACATTTCACCACATCATTTCACTTTAGGACATTTTAAAAGACAAATCTTGGACACACGTCAGCTCGGGACTTTGACCTTCTTGCAGCGGCTCATTAGGACTCATCTTGTTGGACACATTTCCATCAGTTTCCTGTGGATGTTTCTGCTTCCCAGAGGATGAACCCTAATATTTAGGGTGACCTCCTGACCTTTCCTCTAGCCCCACCATCGGGACAAAAGTGTCTCCAGACTGACACTTCAGCATCTGGAAAGTTAACGACTTGATTTTTCATCAACTGACTGAAAACTTTAAAGAATGAAACACTTTGTTACATTTAAAGCTGCACAAATCAAGATTTTATTTGAACAGTGGCTGAAAGGACTTTGTGTCATCGAGAACCAACTGGTCACCGGGAGGACCAGGAGGTTTCCAGTGGCTGTTCCACAAACTGATGCAGTCAAACAACACACAAACAGACATGGCCACAAGGTCACATGTTTAAGAAGTTGGGCTCACCTAGCCCTAGCAACCCACATGAAGGCCTGTTGGACCAACAACCCACAAGTGGCCCTGACGACTCTGAAACTCAGAGCTCACATGTGTCCTTAATGACTCTGTAAGGACACTCCCACACAGAGTTTAAACGCCTGCAGCTCCTCCAGTTAGAACTGAAGAAGCCTCTTGGATGAGAGGTGAGACATCTTTAAGAAAGTGAAACAAGTCCAGTTGACTATGATACAGCACTTAGAATTACCATGACCTGGATGAATGAGAACCTTCTTCAACATGTTTAAGAAGTGTTTCACTGCTGTTGTTGAAGAGGTAGAAAACCTACAACTCCCATAATACACTGCGCTGCACTGGACCAATAAAATGTCCCAGTGGTGGATGACTCATTTGCCCCATTCACACTGCTCTTTGAGTGCGGAAATCATTTGCAGATTCTCTGCATAGTCCTCTGTGTGAAAGTTTTGCTGCGCCTCTGGATGTAGAATCAGAGTCGCAGCAGAGACGAGCCGGCGTCTGTGTGAATAGATAAGCCGGCGGCGCAGAGTGGGGCCGTGTTGATCTGATGTTGTTCACAGTCTGATAACTAAACAGATCCTTCACTCAATAAAACATAGAGAAATGAACCGTGTCTTTGGCAACTTACATGAGGAAGAAAATACTGCAGTTATACGTGGAGAAGCGTCTATCATCCTGTCTGTCCTACCGACTCTTTGTCACATTTCTGCCCGAAGAACAACGTACAGTATGTCTTTAACTCACCAAGTGTTTGTCACGTCACGTGGGAAAAAAACACACAGTTCTCAATGTCATGCTATGCTAACCATACCCAACCACCTCATGTCTCACTCACATAAGAGAACAGCTGACATTATCATAATGAACCTGAACAACAAACATGGCTATTGTTAGTACTCACCGCTGTCAAGCTAGCATGTTAGCATTGGGAACTTTGGCTGGACTTTCTCAGCCATTCTTGTTCCACTAGCTCGCTAACAGTTTTAGCAAAACATCACGTGGCCCTGTGGAAGACTCCAGTCATACGCAGTGATGCAGAGTGCAAAGGTCAGAGTGCGAGCAGACAGACAGGTACGTATGTAGACAGACAGGTAGACTGTCCAATCATTTCACACGTGAAAAATAAAAAAATTAAAAGTGTAAACATAAATACTACATAAAAATATACAATATATTGCATGTGAATTTTCATTGCACAGTCAAGTGAGCAATCCTGAGTGGGTGTATGTGGGTGTGTGAGGGAGAATGGAGAGATTATTGGAAAAGCTGGTATAGATCTTGGCTATTCTGCTGAGAAGGCTGCGGAGCCTCTTTCCAGAGTCCAGCAGCGAGAACAGTTCTAGTGGGGGTGGGAGGTGTCACTCCTGATGTTGTGAGCCCTGGTCAGGCAGCATTTTTTAACAGTGTCCTGGATGGGAGGAAGGGAGCTCCCAATGATTTTCTCCGCTGTCCTCACCACCCTCTGCAGGGACTTCCAGTCAGATGCACTGCAGGCTCCTGACCAGACAGAGATGCAGCTGGTCAGTATGCTTCTATAGTGTCTCTGTAAAAGGTGGTGAGAATTGGAGGGGGGAGGTGTGCTCTCTTCATCCGACGTAGAAAGTGCATGCGATGCTGAGCTCTCTTTACCAGAGCTCCAGTGTGATGGGACCTGGTCAGATTGTCTGTAATCTGGATCCCCAGGAACTTAGTGCTGCTGACTCTCTCCACTGATGTGTCATTTATGAGGAGTGGTGTGTAACTGGGCTGGCTTCTCCTGAAGCTGATGATGATCTCCTTGGTTTTGTCGACGTTCAGGGCCAGGTTGTTGGTTTTGCACCAGTCCACCAGATGTTTCACCTCCTCTATGTAGGCCGTGTCATTGTCCTCACAGATAAGGCCCACTACTGTCGTGTCATCCGCAAACTTCACTATGTGGTTAGTACTGGACCTGGCACAGCAGTCGTGTGTCATCATAGTGAAAAGAAGCGGACTCAGGACGCAGCCTTGAGGGGTGCCAGTGCTCAGGGAGATGGCACTGGAGGTGTTGTCGCCCAGCCGCACAGACTGTAGTCTGTCAGTGAGGTTAAGTCAAGCAGCCAGTTACACAGGGGGGTGCTGAAGCCAAGGGGGGCCAGTTTGCTCACCAGATGCTGTGAGATGATGGTGTTGAACGCCAAGCTGAAGTCCAGAAACAACATTCGCATGTGTGTGTTCCTCCCTTCTAGATGTTCTAGGCTCGGGTGGAGTACAGAGGAGATGGTATCTTCTGTGGAGCGTTTTGGCAGGTAAGTTAACTGGTACGGATCGACTGTGGGGTGGAGTCTGGAGAGAATGTGGTCCTTTACCAGCCTCTCGAAGCATTACATCATGATGGGGGTTAGTGCTGCGGAGCAGTAATCATTGAGGGGGAGATTGTGGGTTTTTTAGCCCCCGGTATAATTGTGGCAGTCTTGAGGCGTGATGGTACCAGCTAAACCTCTGTAGAAATGGGCTGACTTGGCTTCTGATTAAAAACAAACATCAAGCAAGTGCAACAACACAAGACATAGATTCAAGATTCAAATGTTTAATTATCACATGCAATTATACAAGTACAGCAGCAGTAAAATTAAATTGCGACCACTCTGTTGACTGTGCAAAAAAAAAAAAAGTGCAATCAGAAAACAAAATTTAAATTAGAAAATAAAACTGAAAAAGAGAATAAAACAACAGACTTAAATTTGAATAGAAAAAATATATATACATATCATAAACAAGAATTCAATATAAATAAGAGACAAAGACAAAATTATTTACAGAAAAAGAAGAAGATCGTGTGGAAAGTAGCAGGGTGTGTATACATGTGTGTGATATATGGTGTGTGCTGAGTGTGTGTTATGTTGGTTTATGAGAGTTTATTGTCCCAATGGCCTGAGGGAAGAAGCTCTTCCTCAGACGCTCAGTCCTGGACATGACACTGCGTAGGTGCTTGCCAGAAGGCAGCTTCACAAACAGTTCATGGTTGGGGTGATGAATGTCCATCATGATCCTGGTTGCTCTGGACCTGCACCGCCTGGTGTAAATATCTTGAAGGCAGGGCAATGCAGTTCTTGTGATGCGCTCAGCCCATTGGATCACTTTGTGGAGAGATTTTCCAGTCCTGGGCACTGCAGTTGCCATACCAATTGGTGATGCCTCCAGAGATGACAGACTGGATAGTGGCAGAGAAGAAGGTTTTTCTGCAGCCCTGTGGAGATCTTACATTTCTCAGACATCTGAGGTGATGCAGGAGCTGCCTAGCCTTCTTCACCAGTGAGGTGATGTGGGTTGTCCATGTTAGGTCCTCAGAGATATGAACTCCGAGGTACCTATAGCTGCTCACCTTCTCCACCAGGGTCCCGTAGATCTTTAGTGGTGCGTAATGGGACCTCTGCTTCTCCCTCCTGAAATCTACCACCACCAACAGCACCACCGTCTTGCACCATGATGTCAGCAACCCCCCCTCTTCCAAATAAGCAGTCTCCATGTTGTTGGAGATCAGGCCAACCACCACTGTGTCATCCACAAATTTCAAGATGGTGTTGGTGGTGTGTGCAACTGTACAATAATGGGTGTACAGGCAGTAGAGCAGCGGGCTCAGGACACAGCCTTGGGGGGCGCTGGTGTTGAGGCTGCGAGTGCTGGAGTTGCAATTTCCGATCTTCACCACCTGTAATCTGCCGGTCAGAAAGTTCAAGACCCAGGAGCAGAGTGAAGAGCTCAGCCCCAGATCCCTGAGCTTGGCGACCAGTTTGAGGGGAACTATGGTGCTACACGCCGAGCTGAAATCAATGAACAGCAAACATGCATAGTCCCCCTTGCCGATGTCCAGGTGGGAGAGGGTGGAATGGAGGACATGTGATATTGCCTCATCAGTACTTCTGTTGGGACGATAGGTGAACTGAAGGGAGTCCAGTGATCCGGGTAGTAATGAGCTGATAAAGTCTTTTATAAGTTTCTCAAAGCCCTTCGTCACCACAGATGTGACAGCCTCATGGTGGTCATTTAAGCGGGCTGGGTTGGTGTTCTTGGGTACGGTGACAATAGTGAAACATGTGGGGACGATGGAGTTGGCCAGAGACAGGTTGAAGAGGGAGGTGAACACCGGAGCTAGCTGGTCAGCACATGACTTTAGCACCCTCCCAGGGATGCCATCTGAGACAAGTGAACTCTTCTGACGGCATGCTCTGAGAAGGAGAGGGGGCGGTCCTCAATGGTACAGTCGCCTGTGCTAACTGGGATGCTAACTGCGCAAACACTGCTGTTCTCGAAGCGAACGTAAAAAGAGTTTAAATCCTCCACCAGTGAGGGATCCTCGACTGCCAGGGTAATCATACCTCCTCTGTAGTCCATGATAGTCCGAAGTCCTTCCAACATTCTTCTGCTGTTGCAGTCGCACAGCTGAGCCTCCACTTCATCCCTGTATTCTTAGTCAATTGCACAGAACACAGCAAGCAGCTAATATTACTGACTATTCAACAGGAGCAAGTCCAGCTCTGCGCCTGTCTGCAGACTTTTATTTAGTCAAGTTGTCTCTGTAGACTAAAAGCCAGCCTGAGACTCTGTCTTTTGTCTTTAGTCTTCTGTCTCCCATTCGGACCCTTTATCATGATGTCCATGGAGGCTGCTGAGCCCGGTTCTGTTGCCCGTTCTGGCCCTGGACCTAAACCCCTCCTCCTCCTGGTGGTCTGAAGCTGCTGTGACAGCGGTGTAAACACCAACACTCCCCGGCGGTGCTCCGAGCAGAGTCAGCTAGCAGAGCTAAGTCGTAGCTAACGTTAGCATCAGGTGGAGGCAGAGCGGCCGGAGGACATCAGAGGGAAAACCAGAAAACACTTGGTCCATAAAATATGATCCAGTGTGACTAAAGTCAGTGATCTGGTGCTGTGTGTGATGTGCTGCTGTAAAGAGTTCCACTCTGTGATGCTACCTGCTCACCACAGTTACATAATGCAGAGACAAGTGATAGGAGGGCGGAGTGGCTGAGACAGAGACACCATTCACTCTGTTACAGATCACAGCAACATTACAATGATTCTGTAACCCACTCCTTCTGCACCCACTGCCTCCCTCTACACCCCCTGGGACTCTGTGTTTCTGATGGGTGCTATCAAAGCAGGTTCTGGATTGTGGTTCTGACCTGATAGAACTTCATTGGCTAACAATAACAGCTCTTGTCTGTGCTGCTGAACACCACAGTGGCTCCTGGCTCCAGAACCTGACAGGGTAGTGCAAAGTCAGCTTTAAATGGAAAAATACATTCAAGTACAAACAGAAACTAAAACTCTGAAAACAATTCAAACATTTTAAAATAAAGATTTCTGTGAATGTAAATGGAACTCTAGCATGCTAACCAGCTAGCTCTCATCTAACTCCAGCTGGGACATGTTGACATGTATGTGAAGAGAAACTCACAAAATGTCCAGATAGAAAATATCTTTACACCTTTTTTCCTCACAAACAGAAAAACACAACTGTACACCTTCTGAATTCAAGTTGGTGTCACACTGATGTTCTTAGTGGAGAGTAGAGGAGCCAGATGCAGACACGGGACACACAGGAAGTTATCATGAACACAAATTAACTTTACAAGAGACAAAACGAGGCAGAAGAGTCGAGGTCTCAGGCAGATCGTCTGGAGGCTGGTGAGGAGGGAAAGTGAGACCTCAGGTGGGCTGCCTCGGGGCAGGACACATGTGGAGCTGGAGACCTCAGGACAATGGACAGAGCAGGTCTGGAGGGTGAAGGTCTGGACGCTGGTGACACAGATGGAGCCACACTGGAGGCTGGGCTGGAAAACAACCAGACTGGTGGAGCAGCTCTGCAGGACGACCCTGAAGGCCCGTGGTGCTGGTGAAGCAGTTCTAGAGGACTGGTGGGAACGATGTTGAAGGTGGGAACTCTCCGAGACCTGCGCCAGTAGGAGGATCCCTTCTGGAGATCAGGCTGGTGGCTGGAGTCTGGAGGGTGGGAGTGAAGGCTGAAACCATCCTGAGTCCAGCTGAAGGTATAGATCAGGACAGGAGTCTGGCAGCTGTGAAAGAAAGTAGTGGGACCAGCGACATGGCTGCAGAACTGGCGCCTGCAGACTGAGAGGCTGACAGGGAGCTGGTGGAGCTGTCAGAGTCAGGAAAACAAGAGGTTACAGAACCACAGCCACAGGAGACTGATTCGGCACAGGAACTGGAGACAGCTGCAGCTCAGCTCAGACAGGTTGCTGCAGAACAGGAACAGAGGACTGCTGCAAGGCAGAGCAGGAGGCCGGCAGCTGGAGGTCTGGATGGGGATCAGGAAAGACCGCCGGTCCGGCTCTGGAGCGAGTCTGCTGACCCGCCAACAAGGAAGAGGGAACAGGTGTCGACTGGGCCTCCGACTGAGGACCAGGAACTGGTGGACCTGCTGGTGGAGCTAGATAAAAAGTCAGAATCAACAAAGTCAATGAATGAAGTTCATCCTCTGGGGACCAAGAATGTCTGTAGAAAATGTCATGTCAGTCCATCCATCCATCCTTTGGTCCAGGTCCAATCCATGTGGACTAAAGTAGTGGAGCGACAGACATTAGCGTCCACAGAGCAACACTGCTAGTGTGTCTAAAAAGACAATAAAAGAAGAGACAGTCATGTTGATATGAACATTAGAGAAACACATCATGGAGCTGAAACATGATCCTGCTTCATCATTTGGACTCGTTCACCTCAGCCGACACGTTCAGCAGCACACAGGTTTTTGTATTACTCTTTCTCACTGTGGGAAGAGCACTGGATTTACTGGATCTTTGGCTCTGGAACTAAACTGTTTGTAACAGGTAAGAATAAAGCTTCATTTTCCTTCAGTTGTTTTATTGAACAAGTTGAAAATGTGTTTTTAATGAGTTCCTGCTGCTTCAGGCTTTACATGTTAGTTTGTTCATAATTAGT
Organism: Lagodon rhomboides; assembly: GCA_039737535.1. Lineage (NCBI taxonomy): Eukaryota > Metazoa > Chordata > Actinopteri > Spariformes > Sparidae > Lagodon > Lagodon rhomboides. Next base: position 29,219,264 of record CM077797.1, read on the forward strand.
AGAGAATTCTTGCAGCCGTGCAGCTATTGTTACATAAAAAGGTTCATAACTCCTGAAAAGATGTTTAAATCTCACTGCACAGCTGAAGTTCTTCTTTATTTCTGCAGGAGATCAAACTGATTCAGAGAGAAAAAGTTTGATATTGACAATGTTACAAATATACAGTATTTGATCCTCTCAGTGATTCAGCACCATCTCTTGTTTTTATAAAACAACATCATATATGATATTAAACATCATTTAATATATGTCAGTAAATGTCTTTGAAAGACATATAACTTTAAATATGTTGTATAGGATCATTAATAATTCATTATTAAATGGTCAAATGTATTTTATATGATGGAACATATGTATTTTAGTGTGAGACATATTTATACATGAAGACAAACACATACTGAATATGATGTCACAATAAATATAAAATATGGATATTAATTTATATGTTTCAACATATGATATAAGATTTTACAAGATGACACACACATATATGTGTTTGTACGTTAAAACACCTTTAATGTAAATATAAAAATAAATAGTAAATGAAGTCGAACATGATTTAAAATATTTAAAAGTCAAAATATTCTGTAAACATATGATGGTAAATATTGTGTATTAATACTGCACATATTGTGATGTCATTGAGACATATTGTATTTTTTATATTATATTACAGTAATCAGATTATAAATTAAATTTACCATAATTAATCTAAATGGTCGAACTCCATCATGACAATTGTATTTTATATGATTGTACAATTTTCATTTTGTGCAAAATATATTTATACATGAAGACAAACAGATACTGAATATGACATCACAATACATATTCAATATACTAATTATAATAAAATATAGAAATCATTAAGTTTAAGGAAAATGATATAGGATGATATAAAATGGCACATGTAAAAATATGTTTTATATTGATAGCCATTTCAATAATTTATATAATATATTCATAAATAATTTCACTGATAATCTCAACAAAAATAGATGAAAAATTTTATAACTTATTGATTTATGTTATTTTATGTTGATGTTATATTGTCAAATTTAATTTAATCATTTTAACGTGAATTTAAAGTTCCTGTCAAAGATAAATAAAGTCTTAACTTTCTTCAAATTATATTACAAAGCAGTCATTATTCATATTTGACATATCTGAACTTAACATTGTAATTGTGTATGAATCTAAAAATATTGAGAGAAAAGGTGATGAAATTATTGATCTACTGATTTGTTTTTCATTAGCGGCTGAACTAAAGTACACGCTGGTAAATCTGTAACATGTTGGAATAAAAAATAAGTATTTTATGGTGAGGTAAATATAGATTTTATTGTAAAATGTATGTTAACATAATATTTAAAAAGCTATTGAATCTGCAAAACTTTCATATTTTTATGATATTATAATAACTTATGTTTTGTGATGTGTTTTAACATAAAGATGAATTTTCCTGCAGGGACCAACAACGTTTTACCTTCTGTAATATTAAATTACATCTTTATTCACATTAGATAGATGAAAACATGTATTTGTAATTGTGTATTAAGTGTAAATATTAATGAAAAACATGTGAAATTATAGATGCATTTTTTAAAATAGGTTATGATGGTAAATATATATAATATGTGGTGGATAATGTAAACATTAAAATGTCAGCGCGTATTAAACTTGAGGGTAAATATGTCCTTTATTATAATATGTCTTTTATCAGGATACAGATGAAGATTTTCCATTGTATGAAAATATGATGTTATATTATTATTAGTAAGAGTCATAATAATGATGAATGTGCACATTGAGAGAAAGAAGTGCTGAACACATCATGTTGTTTGTCCCCATATAACATATGATGACATGACATGATGAGTGTGTCTGATGTGCAGGTGAATCCAGTCTATGTGTTGAACTTTGTGCTGTATTGATGAGGAGTTTAGTGATCAGAGTCCATGTAGTTTCCAGGATCACACTGAATGCAGTGCAGTGCTGGAAGCTGCTGTTGACTGTGTCAATGTGTGTCTGTGCTGCTTGTTGCTGCTGTCAAACTTCAGATGAGCAGGTAGTGAAGCCCGTGGTGAGCGTGTACCCAGCAGCATCCAGAGCCCACCTGGAGGGGAGGAGCTCCCTGCTGTGTGTGGCCTCAGCCATGTTTCCTCCTCTGGTCCGGTTCTCCTGGAAAAGACGAAAGGAGGATCAGGAGCAGTGGCTCCCTGCTGAGGGAGAGCAGCTGGAGCTCAGAGAGTCGGGACGCACCGCCGCCATCTTGCTGGTTGACGGGAACGCTACCTTCACGTATAAATACCGCTGCTCCGTCCAGCACGAGGGGGGCACAGTGGAGGCCCAAACAGAACAAGGTAATGAAGGCTTGGTGACTGTGTTCAGCAGTGATTCAGCTTCATGTGGAGACGCTGTCAAAGAGAGCAGAGGAGCAGAGGACTGACATTTCTTTTGGACTCTTTTCTGTTTCAGAGGTTCCAGGTCTTGGACCATTTCAGTACCAGCTGAAGCTGCTCTGTGTGCTCTACACAGTGCTGATAGTGAAGAGTCTGGTGTACTGCTGTGGACTCTCTCTGCTGAGGATCCTCTGAAACAAGGGACCGTCCACCAACTGCTCACATGCTGACTGACTGTTTTCTGCTTTTCTCACCATCGGATCTCATCAGTTCGTCTCATTGATCACTTTGATCAGTAGTCACAAATGTCAGTGTTCATGTTTTGTGGTTGGTTGTAAAATGTATCTTTTGATGCACAGGTTAGATTCAGTCATCCTACATATATAAATACATATATACACATATATATCTGCAGTGACTGAGTATCGATTCTGTGGTATAGTGTTATTTTCATCCTCTAGTTTATTTCCACTTTGAATTGTGACTTGTATAATAATAGAACATGAAGCTGAATCATTAGCTGTCTGCTAGATATTTGATTGTTTTAGTATTTTCTCTTCTTGTCTTTCTTTTTAATACATTATGCAGAGTGTGGCAGCTTTGTTAAATTCTTTCAGTGTGACATTCTCAATAAAGTGAAAAATCACAGTGTGTGTTTCAGAAACAGTCTTGTTTTTATGGATTTCAGTTTGTCTTCAGAGCAAATCATCAGAAACAGAATCAACTTCATGGACCATGTATGTTGACACCTACAAGTCATTTGACTCTGGTTGTAATTAGCTCTCAATATACTTTCACACAGCAGCAAGAACAAATGTACAGGAAGATGTGAATATTAGCATACAGCTAAACAAGGACAACAAAGCTAAAGAAAGAGAAGCAAACAGAAACATATAGCTGTTATATACAAGTCAGTAGGTGTGGCTGTGCCACCAGGTTCAGTGCTGAGCCCCTTTTATAACTGTGTCAGTGTGGATGTAAAGCTCTACGCTGATGACACTGTTGTTTACACACATGAACAAACAGCAGAGCGAGCTGCTTTGAAGCTACAACTGCTATAAAATGGTCACACAGCAGCTTCATCAGTCCAACTCCAGTTTGAATTTTGGCTGAATGATGGCTGTGTTTATTTTTTATCAATCGATAAAAAATAATTTAACTTTAACAGCTTTTACACCAGAATCATTCAGCATGTTTTGACAGCAGTTACACACATTCACACAATACATGAGTGTAGTTGAGTTTGTAAGTCAGTGGAAAACAATATTGAAACTTAAAAACAGGCTTCATGACACAATAACATGTCACATATGGAGCTGTGTGAGTGAAGCACAGACAGCTGCACTGATACAAACTGAAGCTAGAAGGTGACTGACAGGAGATCAGCGGCTCTGTTGGGTTAACCAGGTGAACTGTTGGAAACTGACCACTGACTGACACGGACACACGACTCTGACAGCTCTGACAGCAGCTTTTTCTGATCAGCTGGAACCTCATTATGAGACCTGAGGTGAACCAACATGGACGCTCCACGTCAGCTTCATTTAAACAACAAGATGACTTGTTTGTCTCTGTGGTTTGTGTTTCTGTCTGAGTGGTTTGACTTCTGTCGCTCTGATCGATGAGAACAGATGAACAACATGTTTCTGTAAATGTTACAGTCGAGGAGTCGCTGTTTCAGATCCTCTCGTGGACATTTAAACACTTTGAGGGAGAAAAGTTTGAATTTGTCTGAAATTGTGTTTTGTACAGGAGAAATTTATGAGATTATGGAAAATTTCAGAAACACCAACATTTAACAATTGTTTATTTCTTTAGCTGCAAAAACGTCTTTAACATGAGAAAATTATTAGGAATTATAAATCATGATGTACAAATCATGTATTATCATATATAATCAGGATATTTTACTACACATTATTATTATCATATATATCAACAGTTTGATTGAATTGTGTTTTAGTAGTTATTAAATACATGAATCGGGTGAAATGCTAGAAAATGAACCCTTATACAAACTGACTTATTTACAGTGTATGTGGACTCTGTTCTCTTGACTGTTTGACTCTTTTATTTAGCTGATAGTTAAACATGTCTTATTCTCCGTGACAGTATATTTCATGTACACTGCATGTTTCTGTAGTTTTGCTATGTATATGCACATGTTTTTATGTGTTAGCTGTTACATTCACTAAATATTTAAAAACATTGCATTTTTTTCATGTATAATTAATCTATTATCAGTATTATTGATATGATGGTGTGTCTGTCTCCCAGGTGAATCAGACAGGTGAAAGCTGAGACAGTGAGTACTGAGCGCTGTAACTGTTGTAACTGTCATTGTGTTGTTCATGTGAAAAAGTGCAGCTAACGGTGAGGAGGCTGCAGAGCAGAAACCCACACAGCCCGTCTGCTGCAGGAAAGGAAGTGCTGGTTGGCTCTCAACAGTTTTTTCTGAGTCCTAATAACCACTGAGAACAGATTCATATCTGCTGCTGTACACACTCATCAACTCCTCTCCCTCTCTGGACTGGTTTGTCTCTTCTCTTGTTGTCTGGAAGCCTTTTTTCCACTGAGCCCTCCACCCACACAAAGTTGAACTGAGCCCAGAGACCAACAGTGACCCCCCACCTGGAGCTCACGTCCATGGACTTTATTTATGGTGATTTTAGCCATCAGAGGTTCACTTCACAGTTCACACTTGGTGTTGATGATGAGCCAACAAGTCCTCATAGAAAACTGACAGAAGGCTTCTTTGTCAGCGGCCTCCACAACAACACATGTGAGTGTTTTCTGATCTGAAGCCTCAGTGGTTCATGTCTGCTGAGGATGTGTCTGGTTGGAGGAGCTCGTTCATGCAAACAGATGTTCATGTTCAGCAGCTCAAAGAGCTTTTTGATCAAGGGTCAAATTAAAGGGACCTTTAACGAGAGCTGTGGAGTTTCGTCTCAGGTCCAACCTGTTCTGAAAAATGTCAAAGCTGCTGTCAAGTCAAATCTGAAACAGGCTCAAAGCTCCAACACAAACAGATGACGTGTCACTACTGCTAAACTTGGCCTACGATGGATCAGTCCTTATCACATTGTTGAGCAGGTCGGTCCAGTGAATTACAGAACTGTGCTGGAGGACACAGGTTGGGATCTACAGCTGGTTCATGAGTGTAACTTGAAGGAGTGTCGGCCAAACCTGAGCTGAGGTGGAGGCTCAGGAGAGGGAAGTGTGTGTGTAGAACTTTTTAAATCTGGGCTGATTGCAGTGGATTCAGATCACCTGTTGCAGGTGTGGAGACTGGCTCCTGATTAACAAGTGAGAGCAGCTTGGGTCATTCCCCTCACAGCCAATCAGGGTGAGATGCTGCCCTTTTGTGAAGGCTTAAGAGAGGTGGGGAGTGACACCCAGACCGGTCCGGTTCTCCTTCTGATTCTGTCCTGGACTCACTGCAGACTTCATCCAAACATACTGTCAGTCAGAACCTCTGCTCTTTTGAACCTCCTTGCTGTCCATTTAATATTGTGCAAGAGTGAATGCTGCCAACCTCTACACTGTCAAAAACTCCAAAATCCTTCAACCATACAGCTGTTATGGTTGTAATTATCAAGTTAATTATTAATCAGCATTATAAATTGTTATGTCGTGGAAGCTTCATAAAATAACCCAGACAGATGACGCTGAAGCTGAACACTTTACTGATAAAGATACTGCAGTTAAAAAAAAGAAAGGCGGACATATTCTCTTCTTAGACTTACACTCCGTCAAAAAAAGGGGACTCATGACTTCCTGTCACTTCAAAATAAAAGCGCTTCTAAAAGGGTCACTTCCTGTTAACACAGAATACCTTTTCATGAGACTGAATTATTGAATTGTTGTCTTTTCTCTCCTTCAAGGGTGGTACCCAAGGTGATCTAATGTAAATGAATCACATTATTTATCATAATTAATGACTATCTCTGATAATCATTAATTATTATTGTTAGCCAATTTAACCTCAAACTTGCTTTTAATGCTCCATAGTGCTACATAATTGTGCCTCATGTGATGCTGTGCTCAACACAATGGTGCCCCGTGTGAGGAAGTGTACTTTTGGCAATCACTCATACATTTTCAATAAAACTTTCATACTACAAAACTTAATTTAGACAGTGCTAAAAATTTGAGATTCTCATCTTGAACCCTAGCACTATAATAGGCTGCCAACCTGTCCAGGGTGTACCCCGCCTCTCGCCCAAATTCAGTTGACATAGGCTCCGCCAATTTCCATTGCTGCTATCAATTCAAGTTGAAGGTGCTCTGGACAAATTGAGAGAATTTCCATGGATTGGACTTGTTTGTCCAGCACATCCCACAGATGTCCGATTGGATTGAGATCTGGGGAATTTTTGAGGCCAAGTCAACACCTCAAATTCGTTGTTGTGCTCCTCAAACCACGGCGCATTATTCTGCTGAAAGAGGCCACAGCCTTCAGGGAAAACCGTTTCCATGAAAGGGTATACATGGTCTGCAGCAATACTTAGGTAGCCATGGCTGTGTGACACATTTCAAACTAAAGCTGATCACATGCTGGATTTCTGTGTTTGCTGCTGGTGCTGACATTAAATCTCACAGAGAAACACCACCACCCTGTGGTCAGTCACAGGAAGTGCAGGGACATCCACCTGACGCTGATGACGGTCGCCATGACGACACAATGATGCTCCGACCTCTTATTTTACAGGCGACAAACCCACTGTGACATCTAGTGGACAAAAAACACACAGCAGTAAATGAGGAGTATTACTGGCATTATTGTTGGTACTACTTCTAAAAATACTTCAAATACTTTTTCTACTGCAACTATATTATGAACTATATTATTACTATATTATTCTGCTGCTGCCTGTTACAGTAGATGGTGTCATATGACTCTGACATGTACTACACTAACTATAACTGTAGAAGTCTAACTGATCACAGCACTGTGTCACTTCACTTGAGACAGTACTGCAGTATTAATTGAAGTACATCTCTGCTGGTGGGTACTGTGTGTATTTATACTGCTTGCCTTGTAAGTTGGAGTTGAATTGCACTTCTATAGTTTCTATTTTGATTTGTCTTCTTATTGGACACTTTTGACAGACAGAGACAAATGATGTGGTCCTGCTGATAGTTTCATCACAGCAGAAAACACTTCTATGTGTTGTTTTAAAGCTCACTTACAAACCACACGTTGTCTCTTTTCATTCGGACCACTTTTTGGACCAGACCTCTGCCTGAATACCACCTGTTTCACATCCGAGGAGGGTTTTTACAGGCAGAAGCACAGCTGTGGTGGTATGGAATTAGATTTGTGCCACAAGTAACAAACAAAACTTCTTAAATGTCAAACAAAAATAGGAATTTGAGAGAACAAAAAACTAATTTCAAAAATAAAACTTATAACTTGCAATCAAATAATTTGTCAAATAGTGTAAAGTATTGGTCTTTTACTCTTCTAATAATGCATTATTTTGTTTACGGTTCCCTCTGCTTCTCTCTCTCCGCTCAGACTTTTGCGCTGACTCTCAGCTTTGCGGTCTCGCTGCAGCTCTTTCTCGTTTGCGCTCCCTGATTTTTTGTTTGCAGTTTTGGCACAAACGTCTCGGGTGGGCGGGCTTTTTCAGCAGAGCGTCCCCATTGGCTAATTATTTTTTGACTGACACAGCTCGACGTCCGCAGTATACGGTACGCAAGTTTCCCAGAATGCATTTTGCTGCAACCGGCAGCGGTAGAGCTGCTAAAAGCTGTTTTAATTCTCGCTTTAGCGCTGTTAATATATCACTTTCTTAAGTTTTAATATATATTTATGCAAGAAAGTACCTATTTAGATCCTTAATATGCGATCAGTTTATCCAAATGACGCCTGTTTGTAAATTTGTTCCGACGTTTTCGGAGATGTGAAGAGCCACCTGTGGGACCAGCGCTCCGGGAGGTCTCAGAGACAGCAGCCCGTTTCCTGATGTGATGTGTCGGTCTAACCACATCGTTAGATTTCCTTCATTATACCAATGTTTATCTAACAAAAATAGTTTAACCAGCCAGCGGTTAATCTTCAAAGTGCTGCATTTAAGATGACTGGCTCGCTGTCACACCCGGGATGACGACGAAGGTTGACCGGCCCATCACATCAGGAAACGGGCTGCTGTCTCTGAGACCTCCCGGAGCGCTGGTCCCACAGGTGGCTCTTCACATCTCCGAAAACGTCGGAACAAATTTACAAACAGGCGTCATTTGGATAAACTAATCGCATATTAAGGATCTAAATAGGTACTTTCTCGCATAAATGTATATTAAAACTTAAGAAAGTGATATATTAACAGCGCTAAAGCGAGAATTAAAACAGCTTTTAGCAGCTCTACCGCTCTACTAGCGAAATGCATTCTGGGAAACTTGCATACCGTATACTGCAGACGTCGAGCTGTGTCAGTCAAAAAATAATTAGCCAATGGGGACGCTCTGCTGAAAAAGCCCGCCCACCCGAGACGTTTGTGCCAAAACTGCAAACAAAAAATCAGGGAGTGCAAACGAGAAAGAGCTGCAGCGAGACCGCAAAGCTGAGAGTCAGCGCAAAAGTCTGAGCGGAGAGAGAGAAGCCGAGGGAACCGTAAACAAAATAATGCATTATTAGAAGAGTAAAAGACCAATACTTTACAGTATTTGACAAATTATTTGATTGCAAGTTATAAGTTTTATTTTTGAAATTAGTTTTTTGTTCTCTCACATTCCTATTTTTGTTTGACATTTAAGATGTTTTGTTTGTTACTTTTGGCACAAATCTAATTCCATATGGTGGCTTCACCAGTGTCTCCCATTGTGGCTGACCTCTACATGGAGGAAGTAGAGAGCAGAGCACTGAGCTCCTTCCAGGGAACAGAACCAGAACCACTGCTTCACATATGAGGAGCACAGCTGGATTTCAACTCTTCTGAAGCCTCCGCTGGCTTCGTCTTTACAAACTGACCCTCTGAACTTTATCTGACGTTCTGGTGGAGATCCCAAAGTTTACAACAACACCAAATGTGTCGGGCTGGATTTTGGGGAAATGTGTGTAAAATGATGCAGCAGACATGTTGAAATGTTCCATTTGATGGAGTCTTGGCTTTGAATCTTTCCCTCAGTGAAACATCCTGTAGCTTTAATGAAGAGACTGAACAACAGGAGACACAATAAAGATGTGACACTGTGTGTGGAAAAGGTTTGATGTGTCGTAGAAATGAAATGATTCAGTGAAATGACAGAAATGTAAGGGGACGTTTAAGGCTTCAGATCACAGTGGAGGAGTTTTGTGGATTTGTCCTTTTGTCTTTTCATCACAGCTGTTCAACAACAGATAACAGTCTGTGCTACTAAATTCACCACCAACCTGAATGTGTTGCTGCTCACGTGAACGTCGGTTTCTATTTCTATCACACGGCAGCTTCAGCCGAGCCGTCGATCGGCAGCGGCGGCCTTATCTGTGAGCCGCAGGGGCTGATGGGAGCTCTGAGGACCTGTTAGAAACCACGTGGCCCTCGTCTGATCTGGCAGCTCGTCCTCGTTTGGCCTCAGCTGCGTCAGAGCGCCACTTCTCCCCAGGTTCACCAGAGGAAACACCACTGCACAACATGCTTTTCCTCCCAGCTGCTGCTCTGTGCTGTCTGTGTTCAGGTGAGTGTTTCCAGCCAATCAGGAGCCAACAAAGTCCACCTGGAACAAACACTGTCACACTGACCTTCATCTGTCTGTCTGCTTCTCTACAGCGCTGGTTGCCATGGCAGCACAGCTGATTCAGGAGGATTTAACATTGACCAGGAGAGTTGGTGGAAACGTCTCCTTCAGCTGTCGAGGAACTGACCAGTGTGACAGTCCTTGTGTATGGTGGATCCAGAAGAAAGACACAGAAACATTCAGAAGCTATTCTGCTTTTTGACAAGAGGCAGTTGTAACATAGTTCACAGGGCCAATCATACTCAGATAGATGATTTCTCAGCTGTGAATAATCAGAACGGCTGTGAGTTGAAGATCCAGAACGTTACACTCCTTCATTCAGCCACCTACTACTGCGGCTGTGATAAGTATGATCCCCACAGTGAGAAATGATCCGAGCAGCCTGTACAAAAACCAACAGATGAACAGATGTCAAACAGTGTTTGTGACAGGAAGAGAGCAGTAAACCACAGCCCAGGTTCACATGTTTCACCTCCATCTCAGCCACAGTCACAAACACACTGAACTGAGGGATTTATTTCATATTCTATTTATTTAGATTTGGATCAGATATTCCAGCAGGTTTATTGTTGTTTCACACAGAGAGGAAAAAGGAGACAAACACAAACACAATGATACAATAAAGAGGACAATAATTCAGTTACAAACTCAAACATAATCCAGATGAATCAGTGAAACAACAAACATACTTCAGAATATTTCAATAAAATGATATCAGACATCATCAGATATTTACAGCCCAACGTCCTGCTGCTGAATAAAGTCCATCCGTCCCTCACAACACTAATGTGCTCTGAATGAAAACACTTCCAGCAGCACTTGTTGTTTAACACCTGTCAGCACATTTCACCACATCATTTCACTTTAGGACATTTTAAAAGACAAATCTTGGACACACGTCAGCTCAGGACTTTGTCCTTCTAGCAGCGGCTCATTAGGACTCATCTTGTTGGACACATTTCCATCAGTTTCCTGTGAATGTTTCTGCTTCCCAGAGGATGAACCCTAACATTCATGGTGACTTCCTGACCTTTCCTCTAGCGCCACCATCAGGACAAAAGTGTCTCCAGACTGACACTTCAGCATCTCGAAAGTTAACGACTTGATTTTTAATCAACTGACTGAAAACTTTAACGAATGAAACACTTTGTAACGTTTAAAGCTGCACAAATCAAGATTTTATATGAACAGAGGCTGAAAGGACGTTCTGTCACCGAGGGCCCACAACAAACAAACAAACAAACAAACATGGCCACAAAGGTCACAAGTTTAAGAAGTGTTTTATTGTTCTTCTTGAAAAGGTTGAAAATCCACAACTCCCAGAAAGCACTGCTCTGCACTGTACCAATAAAATGTCCCACTGGTGGGTGACTCACTGCGAAGTGGGCGGGGCTTGGTTTTGGCTCGTCCGTTCTGAAACAGAAAAAAAAAATAGTGTCAGGCTGGTAACAAAGGATCTGGTACTAAAATGTGTTTGTGAAAACATTTGAGGTGAGAAACAGTCGATGCAGGAACAGAATCTGTGTTTAGATTTGATCAGCATCGCCTCTTTGACAGATTGACAGAGAGACTCAATCCACTTCTGGACTCTATATAAATAGTAACAGCCTTGTCAAGGGAACTGGCTTTCACCTGGTTGTACTCTACAGACCTCCAGGGCCTTGCCGGGGGGTCCTGGCTCCTTTTGCGACTGTGACAAAACCTGTGGAAAGATTCACAAATTAAGTTAACTCAGTACTTGTTTCTCTTCTCGATTCTGTGGCACCTGTCTCTACCAAGACAAGACAACCAAAGAAATCTAATCCCTGGTTTACTAATGAAACCCGAGATCTCAAGCAGGAAAATGGAACGAACATGGAGCAAATCTAAATTGGACATTTTTTATCTTGCTTGGCGTGATAGTGTACTTGTACTAGTGCTCTTGATACTGCTAGAACAGCATATTTCTCCAGCCTAATAAACAGTAATAAACCGGTCCTAGATTACTCTTCAACACAGTGGCTAAACTTACTCAAAAACCACAGTACGTGAGCTGTGCATCATTTAAAGGGACATGAGGCAGGATCTGTGAAAAAATAAACATGCATTTTAAGTTTTTTTAATGCTAATGGGTGATGAAGTTTTCAAAACCAAAAAGAATGAGCCCACCCACGTACCTCTCCATCGCCTTGAACAGGCTGTGTGCTGCATAATGTGCTGTTCTTCGGGGGCCGAATTTCCCGTGCAGTCCTGCGGACGTGATTCTGCTACGGCCAGAAAACGACCTACCACCACACAAAGTCCACTAAAAAGTCATACTGAGAAGAAAACGAAGGTTTGATCACCGGTAAGTCGTGAGTCGAAACGAAATTACGACCATAGAAATATGTCCCTTTATATATGGGACCGAAAGCCCAACCTGTTATCCGGGAGGTGACGTTAGCAGCTGGCTGTAGCCACATGCTAACGGTTTGTTTGTGTCTGTGTAGTAGCATTAGCCGCTAACACACAGCAGTCCCGTATCAGAGACGATGTTTTTGTCCCTCAATATGCGTCTTTGCTTTCGCCTGTGCCTTTCAGGCTCGCCGCTTGTGTGTCTCTACACACAGCGAGCCGGCTTCCCGGCTGCTTCATGTGTGTAGGGGATACACAGCACAGTTCGCAGTTGTAGGCTACCAACGTCATTCCGCGAAGCATGCGTGGAGGTCTTGCAGTAAACAGTCACGTGAACAGCGAGTAAAGAAATAACAGCGTCACAGCATCAACTGCTCTGCTGTGAAGGGTTCATGCTGATGGCTGCTGAAGGGCCGCAACGGCCGTCGTGTCACTGTTGAGGCTTATTTCTTGATCCTGCCCCATGTCCCTTTAATGCAAATGATTTCTTATTAAATTATTTCTTTTGCAATAAAATTGATGCGCTCAGAATCGAAATTAACTCATCATCTCTGGCTTCCTCGTCAATTTTTAATATAAAACATCCTTATGCTTATTCTCTGTTAGCCTCAGCTCTAAACACTTTGTTTTGACTCGGCCTGTGTAATAGTTTTGTCTGTTATCCCCCTGCTCCGTTGGTTTCGTCCTCCGCCCTGATCACCTTCACCTGGTGTTGCATGTGTGTATTTATAGTCCTGTGTTTCCCCTGTCTGTTGCCAGTTCGTCTTTCGCCCCCGTGCCTAAACGTCCCAGCATTGTATATTGAGATTTCTAGTGTTTCCTGGTTTTTGACTCCTGCTGTGTTTTTTGACCTCACCTTTGCCTATTCCCTGTCGGATTTGTATGCCTTCGCTGACTGATCTCCTGTGTACCGTCATCTCTGCTTCTGCCTGATCCCTGTCTGATTTGTTTGCCCCGCTGACTGATATTCCGTGTACTGAACTTTTTTTGTGCTGAGTAAAGACATTACTCTTGACAACTCTGTGTCCAGTCGTGCTTGTGAGTCCACACCATTGTTGGGGATCTGTTCGTGATACACTTTTGAAAATATCTCCCTTGAGATACTGTCTAAATTTGTCTCATCCTCAAAGCATCCTGGACCCCTTTCTGGCGAAACTGTTTCAAAAACTATGGCCAGCATTGGGACCCACAATGTTAAATATTGATAACTTATCACTCATGACTGGTGTTGTCCCTGCTAGTTTTAAGTCTGCTGTGGTAAAGCCTCTACTTAAGAAACCACACCTCAACCCAGGATCTCTAGCTTGTTATAGACCAGTATCAAACCTTCCCTTCTTCTCTAAAGTCTTAGAAAGAGTTGTGTCCCAGCAACTCTCAGGCTACCTACTTAATAATAATCTCCTGGAACCTTTTCAATCACCATTCAGAGCTTCACTCCACCGAAACTGCCCTTACTAAAGTGTTAAATGACATTTAACTTACCTTAGACTCTAACTCTACCTCAGTGCTTCTGTTACTGGATCTCAGTGCTGCATTTGATATCATAGATCATGGCATACTCTTAGACCGACTTAACAATTTGGCTTCTCTGGCCTGGCCCTAGCCTGGCTAAAATCTTACCTGTCCGAAAGAACACAATGTGTTTCTTACCATAGTACTTCATAAATTTTTACCGTTGTGAAATATGGAGTTCCCCAGGCATCTGTTCTGGGCCCTTTGCTCTTCTCTGAATATATTTCACCTCCCAAAATAAATCAGGGTTATGGAATACATTTCCACTGCTATGCAGACGACACTCAGCTGTATGTGCCCATAAAAGCTTTTATGGGCACATACAGCTGAGTGTCGTCTGCATAGTTATTTCTCAAAGTTCAACTGTCAAGAATCTAGGTGTTACTTTTGATTCTCCCCTCTCTTTTTGATCTGCACATGAAAGAAATTACCAAGATCGCTTTCTACCACCATCGCAATATAGCTAATATTAGGTCCTTCATGTCCACGGTGGACGCAGAGATCCTGATTCATACTTTTGTTTCGTCTAGGTTGGATTATTGCAATGCCTTATTTTCGGGTCTCCCACATGAGAGCACTAAAAGTCTTCAGATGGTTCAGAATGCTGCAGCCAGAGTCTTAACATGTACAAGAAAATTTGATCATATTACACCAATCCTAGCCTCACTGCACTGGCACATATAAGATCAGACTTTAAGGTGCTGCTGATGTCATACAAAACTGTACACGGCCTTGCCCCGTCGTACATGTCAGATCTCATTACGCCAGATATTCCAACTCGGGCATTACGCTCTCAAAATTCAGGGCTCGTGACGGTTCCCAGGGTTATGAAGAAGTCAGATGGCTGACATCAGACAATCTGGCTCTATTGAAGCCTTTAAATCTAAACTCAAAACTCACTTCTTTGACTGAGCCTTTAATTAATCCTTGATGTCAATTGCTAGCTTCTTCAGTGGGTCGGTCTCAGTCTCCTATAGTACTAGATTTTACATTTTACTGCCGACGAGAAACAATCTGTTTATTCTGATCAACATCGCATTTTTCTATTGCCTGTTTTTGTTTTCTGTTCCCACAAACTGCAAGCTGTGTCACTCTCTACTCTCTCTATAGTCTCCTCCTCCTCTCTTTCATTCAGGCTCCCTTCTGATGGACCACGGGCCCGTGGGACCATCTACCTCTCCGAGCTACTGCTGCCTCAGAGTACTGACGGATCTGGATCGTCACACCCTGGGCTCTGCTGGATCATTGCTCTCCTCTGTTTCACTATTTCCTTATATCTATATTTATGTAAATCTTGTTGCCTCTTCACTCTGATCTCTCTGTCTATTACTAATTATCTTGTGTGTCTTGCCCTCTTCCAGGTCACCAGAGTGGACAGGAGGTCGTGTGGCTCAGGCACCACTTGGTGATGCCTCGTCCTGTTCAGTCGTCTCCTGGATCCACACACTTTACATATAATTTGTATCAGACATTCTGGTAATGTAACTTGTAAACTGATTTGTTGCTCTTTTCTGTACACGTGACATCTATTGCATGTCTGTCCGTCCTGGAAGATGGATCCCTCCTCTGTGGCTCTTCCTGAGGTTTCTTCCATCGTTTTTTTTTTTTTTTTACCCTGTTACCTGGCAAGTTTTTCCTCACTCGAATCAAGGGTCTAAGGAAAGATGATGTCATTCACTGTACAGATTGTAAATCCCATTGAGGCAATGTGATTGCAATTTTGGGCTATATAAATAAAATTGATTTGATTTGATTTGATTTGTATGTAGACAGACAGGTAGCCTGTCCAATCATTTCATACGGCTCAAATAAAACCATTGGACGGCTTATTAGAGGCCTGCAGCAGCCACAGATACTGGATTTATTGTCTGTTATTTGTCAGAGCGTTTGATTGATTGATTGCTGTCGGGATGTTCACAGATTTTCTATGAATATAACAAAAATGCTTCTAGAATAACTGAGTGAGCCGAGTTTGAACAGAACATTCAGAATCCTGTCAAACTGACAGAATGGCAGGATTCAGAGGAAACATGGTCCAGAGAGAGTCAGAGAAAACTTCTTCATCAAAGGTCCAGAAGATCATTTGTAACCTGCGTTATAGCAACAATATTTAGACATTTGGATTTTGTGTGATTTGCCAACACAACTGTGTGAATACAAACTCCAGGTTTCTGTAACAGTTTGTCAGATGTAATGAAACGTTACGTTTTAACTACAAACTAAACTCTCAGGACTTTTTTGCCGTGTGGCTCTCAGAGTTTGAACAAGTGCTTCACACAACACAGCTCTGCGTCTGTCTGCAGACTTTTATTTAGTGAAGCTGTCTCTGACCACTAAAAGACAGTCTGAGACTCTGTCTTTTGTCTTTTGTCTCTCGCTCGGTCACTGTCTCTGTCTCTCTTAATTTCCTGTCAGCGTCCTCTTCTGTCTCTTCACCTTTGTCATGATGTCCATGGAGGCTGCTGAGCCCGGTTCTGTTCTGACCCCGGACCTAAACCCCTCCTCCTCCTGGCGGTCTGAAGCTGCTGTGACAGCGGTGTGAACACCAACACTCCCCGGCGGTGCTCCGAGCAGAGTCAGCTAGCAGAGCTAAGTCGTAGCTAACGTTAGCATCAGGTGGAGGCAGAGCGGCCGGAGGACATCAGAGGGAAAACCAGAAAACACTTGGTCCATAAAATATGATCCAGTGTGACTAAAGTCAGTGATCTGGTGCTGTGTGTGATGTGCTGCTGTAAAGAGTTCCACTCTGTGATGCTACCTGCTCACCACAGTTACATAATGCAGAGACAAGTGATAGGAGGGCGGAGTGGCTGAGACAGAGACACCATTCACTCTGTTACAGATCACAGCAACATTACAATGATTCTGTAACCCACTCCTTCTGCACCCACTGCCTCCCTCTACACCCCCTGGGACTCTGTGTTTCTGATGGGTGCTATCAAAGCAGGTTCTGGATTGTGGTTCTGACCTGACAGAACTTTATTGGCTACAAACAATAACAGCTCTTGTCTGTGCTGCTGAACACCACAGTGGCTCCTGGCTCCAGAACCTGACAGGGTCGTGCAAAGTCAGCTTTAAATGGAAAATACATTCAAGTACAAACAGAAACTAAAACTCTGAAAACAATTCAAATATTTTAAAATAAAGATTTCTGTGAATGTAAATGGAACTCTAGCATGCTAACCAGCTAGCTCTCATCTAACTCCAGCTGGGACATGTTGACATGTATGTGAAGGCAGGTTTGCTCCTCAGCCTGATAAGTCAACAACAGAAACTCACAAAATGTCCAGATAGAAAATATCTTTACACCTTTTTTCCTCACAAACAGAAAAACACAACTGTCCACCTTCTGAATTCAAGTTGGTGTCACACTGATGTTCTTAGTGGAGAGTAGAGGAGCCAGATGCAGACACGGGACACACAGGAAGTTATCATGAACACAAATTAACTTTACAAGAGACAAAACGAGGCAGAAGAGTCGAGGTCTCAGGCAGATCGTCTGGAGGCTGGTGAGGAGGGAAAGTGAGACCTCAGGTGGGCTGCCTCGGGGCAGGACACATGTGGAGCTGTAGACCTCAGGACAATGGACAGAGCAGGTCTGGACATGGCCGTACCCAGCATTGAGGTCACCAGAGGTCTTGACCTCTGATATTTTTTTCCAGGTACACATCATAAAAGTTGTCCAATAATTACATAAACATAACTCTGCTTGAAAGATGCAAAAGCATTTTACCCTGCTAAAACATAACCGATTTTATCATCTGACCAGCAGCACCGGAATAACAGTGGTTTATTCGCCAACATACACAGAGAGAGTCATTTCAGAAGCCTCTGAATTAAATGCTGCGCTCAGTGAAACACAGTATTACTTTGTCACTTCTATCAACTGATGATGGGGAGCTCTGCAAAAGCTAACCAACCATGAACCTACCTAAAGGCGAGAACGAGAGAGGAAAACAATAACAGATCAATACCAGTCATGTTTTCAATACGGACAGAGACACCAGAGTATTTGTAAGTCATCCCTCCCAACCATAGACTGATAAACTATGAAAATCCAAATGGATGTATGTTACGAGGTAGCCTAGCCACTGGCAGAGTTTACGCTAGACTTATGTGACGGTCCAAATGTCCATAGATACTTCAGTAACCATAGCTGGTATAACGTTAGACTCAAACAAAGTTTCTTAAATCTACTCACCAATAACAGTGGGTGGGCCGAACACGTTTTGTAAATGTATGATATGAAATAAGTATTAAAACTAAGAAAAAATGTTGACAGCCCTGGTTTGATCAAATATTTTGGTGAATGTATATTTGAATCAGTCAGTCCGGCTGACGTCAGGTCAGTGTGTTGACCAGAGGAGAAGCAGAGACGTACTTATTTACTCAGTTTGAAGAAGACCAGTGTCTCTACAGCATCGGTTAAAACAGGTGTGGTAATAAAGTCACAAAAACAAACGCCCATTTACTGACTGTTACGACAAGTGGTTTAAAATGCGTTGTGATGGAAATGTTGGTGCTTTTTCATCCTTGGATTGCGTCATCTGTGTAAACTCTGCCCAGCAGCCAGCCTTGGTATCTTCATGACTTTATTCTAGCAGATTGTGGTGGCATGTAAACAGCCAATCAGCTGACCATGTGTTTACTTTATTCACAGACAGATGACAATGAAAAGACTACGCCAGGCAAAGCTAAACTTTTGTACTGGAAGAGAGACTGAGAGAAAGAGAGGTTTAATTGTAAAGTTCCAAATTATCATGATGGCCTTTATACTTCACCACTATATGGTTCAGTCTTGCATATATAGAATACTTTGCTGTTCTATAAATGAGTTATCTATAAATGAACATAATGACCTGTGTAGGTGGACACACCGTGGTGAGGTTTGTCTCCTCTTGGGTTTTTGTCTCGTCACCTACTGTTTTATTTTGAAAATTAACTCTCCTCTCGTTTCAGATCACTTGCCCTTCCTCACGTGTCACCGGTCTGATCGTCTCCCCTGATTCCTGTTCGTGTCCACCTGTTCCCCATTACCCTCATGTGTTTTATGGTTTGTGTCTCCCCTTGTCTTGTGCCAGAGTGTCTCATTTCTGCTGTGCACCCCAGCCAGTCGCCACAGTCCATGTTGTGTCTCAGGCCACGTTTATACGTAGCAGGGTATTTAGAGAAACAAATATTCCCCCCCCCCCCTCCGTTTTCAAAAATAACATCGTGCACACAACATCGTTTTCAAAAAAGTTGTAATTTCCATCAACCCACATAAATACGCCGTCGAGCGTCATTCTAACTCTGCCAAACCTCTGGGCGGCAGTGTAGGGAGAAGGATAAAGCCCTGCAAGCCAATCAGAATCCTCAGAATCAACAACAACGAATAACATGAGCGACTTCCTGTTCCTTTCAAAACAAAGCTCACATGACGTTAAGCATTTTCTGGCGCATAGCCTAATGAGCGTGAGAAGCTAAAACCCAGTTTCTCCCAGCTGACACGACAACACATAACCGGAGTTTTCCAAATTCTCCACTTTGCCCGGAGTTTTTAGAAATAATCGTTTTCTGTGATAAAAACGGGGTTTTTGTGTAAATGAGAGGCCAAACCGCCTGGAAATAGCTGCGTTTTCCCTTCGTGTAAACGGGGCATTTTCCATGATACGTAAAGCCTGTATACTTTGCCTCCTTGCGAGTGATTTTTTTGTTTGTATTTTTCATAGTTCAGTATCGTACTTCAGTTAAGTTTCATAGCCATTTTGATAGTTCACTGTTTTGGAAACACTGACAATAACATCTATTCTTCTGTTCTTCTAAAGTGAGTCAATGGAATTTAAACTGAACATTCCCAACACTGCATTTATATCTCCTCAACAGCTGAACTGTAAATAGTTGTATTAATTGCACATTATCAGGCCCAGTGCCACTGTCCTTTATTAGCTCTAACATGTAGTTACCTTTACATCTAAAGGGGTCTTGAGGGTGAACTCATGAATGTCGACCCATCTGTTGATGATCACTGTGTAATGTTCATCCAAACTGTACAAATAGTTCACTGCAACATGACAACATCAGCTGCCTTCATTTACCTGAGTCACCTTAGACATCAGCACAACAGTTGCCCCCCTGAGAGGTTTGGCAGGAGCTGCCACTGGAGCTGGTGGAGCTGTCAGAGTCAGGAAGACAAGAGGTTACAGAACCACAGCCACAGGAGACTGATTCAGCACAGGAACTGGAGACAGCTGCAGCTCAGCTCAGACAGGCTGCTGCAGAACAGGAACAGAGGACTGCTGCAAGGCAGAGCAGGAGGCCGGCAGCTGGAGGTCTGGACGGGGATCAGGAAAGACCGCCGGTCCGGCTCTGGAGCGAGTCTGCTGACCCGCCGACAAGGAAGCAGGAACAGGTGTCGACTGGGCCGCCGACTGAGGACCAGGAACTGGTGGACCTGCTGGTGGAGCTAGATAAAAAGTCAGAATCAACAAAGTCAATGAATGAAGTTCATCCTCTGGGGACCAAGAATGTCTGTAGAAAATGTCATGTCAGTCCATCCATCCATCCTTTGGTCCAGGTCCAATCCATGTGGACTAAAGTAGTGGAGCGACAGACATTAGCGTCCACAGAGCAACACTGCTAGTGTGTCTAAAAAGACAATAAAAGAAGAGACAGTCATGTTGATATGAACATTAGAGAAACACATCATGGAGCTGAAACATGATCCTGCTTCATCATTTGGACTCGTTCACCTCAGCCGACACGTTCAGCAGCACACAGGTTTTTGTATTACTCTTTCTCACTGTGGGAGGAGGTATGGATACTACATCTTTGGCTCTGGAACTAAACTGTTTGTAACAGGTAAGAATAAAGCTTCATTTTCCTTCAGTTGTTTTATTGAACAAGTTGAAAATGTGTTTTTAATGAGTTCCTGCTGCTTCAGGCTTTACATGTTAGTTTGTTCATAATTAGTAGAGAATTCTTGCAGCCGTGCAGCTATTGTTCCATAAAAAGGTTCATAACTCCTGAAAAGATGTTTAAATCTCACTGCACAGCTGAAGTTCTTCTTTATTTCTGCAGGAGATCAAACTGATTCAGAGAGAAAAAGTTTGATATTGACAATGTTACAAATATACAGTATTTGATCCTCTCAGTGATTCAGCACCATCTCTTGTTTTTATAAAACAACATCATATATGATATTAAACATCATTTAATATATGTCAGTAAATGTCTTTGAAAAACATATAACTTTAAATATATTGTATAGGATCATTAATAATTCATTATTAAATGGTCAAATGTATTTTATATGATGG
Source organism: Lagodon rhomboides (assembly GCA_039737535.1). Classification (NCBI taxonomy): domain Eukaryota; kingdom Metazoa; phylum Chordata; class Actinopteri; order Spariformes; family Sparidae; genus Lagodon; species Lagodon rhomboides. The sequence goes on from CM077797.1 coordinate 29,240,568, forward strand.
TACATATGTCTTTTAGTGTGAGATATATTTATACATGAAGACAAACACATACTGAATATGATGTTACAATAAATATAATATTTGGATATTAATTTATATGTTTCAACATTTGATATAAGATTTTATATGATGACACACACATATATGTGTTTGTATGTTAAAACATCTTAAATGTAAATATAAAAATAAATAGTAAATGAAGTCGAACATGATTTAAAATATTTAAAAGTCAAAATATTCTGTAAACATATGATGGTAAATATTGTGTATTAATACAGCACATATTGTGATTGAGACATATTGTGTTTTGTATATTATATTACAGTAATTAGATTATAAATTCAATTTACTGTAATTAATTTAAATGATCAAACTGCAACATGACAATTGTATTTTATATGATGGTACATTACTCTTTTAGTGTAAAATTAAAAAACACTATTTTTAAAAAATCATATAGGATGATATCAAATGGCAGATGTAAAAATTTATTTTTTAAATAATTGATATAATATATTCCTAAATAATTTCACTGATAATTTAAACAGAAATAAATGAACAATGCTGAACTTAATTTCAAATATGTAAAAGTAAATGTATTTACATTGTTTGATATAATATATTGATTTCCATAGAGCAGATTATAATATACTAGTTTATGTTGATGTTATATTGTCAAATTTAATTGAATCATATGTGAAGTTCCTGTCAAAGATAAATAAAGTCTAAACTTTCTTCATATTATATTACAAAGCAGTCGTTATTCATATTTGACATATCTGAACTCAACATTGTAATTTTATATGAATCTAAAAATATTGAGAGAAAAGGTGATGAAATTATTGATCTACTGATTTGTTGTTCTTTAGCGGCTGAACTAAAGTACACGCTGGTAAATCTGTAACATGTTACACATGTTTTAATAAATACAAATATTTTATGTGAACGTAAATGTAGATTTTATCGTAAAACTTTCCTATTTTTATTATATTATAATAAATTATTTTTTGTGATGTTTTTAACATATAGATTAATTTTCCTGCAGCGATCAACAACGTTTTACCTTCTGTAATATTAAATTACATCTTTATTCATATTAGATGGATGAAAACATGTATTTGTAATTGTGTATTAAGTGTAAAAAATTATGAAAAACATATGAAATTATAGATGCATTTTTTAAAATAGGTTATGATGGTAAATATATATAATATATGGTGGATAATGTAAACATTAAAATGTCAGCGCGTATTAAACTTGAGGGTAAATATGTCCTTTATTATAATATGTCTTTTATCAGGATACAGATGAAGATTTTCCATTGTATGAAAATATGATGTAATATATTATTAGTAAGAGTCATAATAATGATGAATGTGCACATTGAGAGAAAGAAGTGCTGAACACATCATGTTGTTTGTCCCCATATAACATATGATGACATGACATGATGAGTGTGTCTGATGTGCAGGTGAATCCAGTCTATGTGTTGAACTTTGTGCTGTATTGATGAGGAGTTTAGTGATCAGAGTCCATGTAGTTTCCAGGATCACACTGAATGCAGTGCAGTGCTGGAAGCTGCTGTTGACTGTGTCAATGTGTGTCTGTGCTGCTTGTTGCTGCTGTCAAACTTCAGATGAGCAGGTAGTGAAGCCCGTGGTGAGCGTGTACCCAGCAGCATCCAGAGCCCACCTGGAGGGGAGGAGCTCCCTGCTGTGTGTGGCCTCAGCCATGTTTCCTCCTCTGGTCCGGTTCTCCTGGAAAAGACGAAAGGAGGATCAGGAGCAGTGGCTCCCTGCTGAGGGAGAGCAGCTGGAGCTCAGAGAGTCGGGACGCACCGCCGCCATCTTGCTGGTTGATCGGGACGCTCTCCACACGTATAAATACCGCTGCTCCGTCCAGCACGAGGGGGGCACAGTGGAGGCCCAAACAGAACAAGGTAATGAAGGCTTGGTGACTGTGTTCAGCAGTGATTCAGCTTCATGTGGAGACGCTGTCAAAGAGAGCAGAGGAGCAGAGGACTGACATTTCTTTTGGACTCTTTTCTGTTTCAGAGGTTCCATCTCTTCCAGATCCAGCACCTCCAAAAGTAGCAGCTGGGCCGTCTCAGTACCAGGTGAAGCTGCTCTGTGTGCTCTACACAGTGCTGATAGTGAAGAGTCTGGTGTACTGCTGTGGACTCTCTCTGCTGAGGATCCTCTGAAACAAGGGACCGTCCACCAACTGCTCACATGCTGACTGACTGTTTTCTGCTCGCCTTTTCTCACCATCAAATCTCATCAGTTCGTCTCATTGATCACTTTGATCAGCAGTCACAAATGTCAGTTTTCATGTTTTGTGGTTGGTTGTAAAATGTATCTTTTGATGCACAGGTTAGATTCAGTCATCCTACATATATAAATACATATATACACATATATATCTGCAGTGACTGAGTATAGATTCTGTGGTATAGTGTTATTTTCATCCTCTAGTTTATTTCCACTTTGAATTGTGACTTGTATAATAATAGAACATGAAGCTGAATCATTAGCTGTCTGCTAGATATTTGATTGTTTTAGTATTTTCTCTTCTTGTCTTTCTTTTTAATACATTATGCAGAGTGTGGCAGCTTTGTTAAATTCTTTCAGTGTGACATTCTCAATAAAGTGAAAAATCACAGTGTGTGTTTCAGAAACAGTCTTGTTTTTATGGATTTCAGTTTGTCTTCAGAGCAAATCATCAGAAACAGAATCAACTTCATGGACCATGTATGTTGACACCTACAAGTCATTTGACTCTGGTTGTAATTAGCTCTCAATATACTTTCACACAGCAGCAAGAACAAATGTACAGGAAGATGTGAATATTAGCATACAGCTAAACAAGGACAACAAAGCTAAAGAAAGAGAAGCAAACAGAAACATATAGCTGTTATATACAAGTCAGTAGGTGTGGCTGTGCCACCAGGTTCAGTGCTGAGCCCCTTTTATAACTGTGTCAGTGTGGATGTAAAGCTCTACGCTGATGACACTGTTGTTTACACACATGAACAAACAGCAGAGCGAGCTGCTTTGAAGCTACAACTGCTATAAAATGATCACACAGCAGCTTCATCAGTCCAACTCCAGTTTTAATGTTCAGACAGGTGAAAGCTGAGACAGTGAGTACTGAGCGCTGTAACTGTTGTAACTGTCATTGTGTTGTTCATGTGAAAAAGTGCAGCTAACGGTGAGGAAGCTGCAGAGCAGAAACCCACACAGCCCATCTGCTGCAGGAAAGGAAGTGCTGGTTGGCTCTCAACAGTTTTTTCTGAGTCCTAATAACCACTGAGAGCAGATTCATATCTGCTGCTGTACACACTCATCAACTCCTCTCCCTCTCTGGACTGGTTTGTCTCTTCTCTTGTTGTCTGGAAGCCTTTTTTCCACTGAGCCCTCCACCCACACAAAGAGAACCAATACCATTTTAAAAAAAATTCTATTTCTGTATTCTTTCTAATTTGCATTTTACGACACAAACCATATATAAACCAGATGTAAATAACATTGTAAAACAAAAGGGAAAGTAAATAAATAGGAGGATTTATACAAAGGAAAATAAACACTGATGTAAATTATCTATTTCTGTCACATTTTATAAAATAATAGATGCTTACCTTTATTTTTAGCACATTAACTATATATTTACTCACATATTTAGCCATTTATTTATTTATTTGACAGTTTCAGAAATTAAATCCAGTAAATAACAAATATTAAACAGCATTAACATCCCTGCGATACAGTTTCTGCATAGAATATTTTACTTTTAATACCTTAAGTAACGTTTTCTGATTGTACTTACATCAAACAGTGTTTTTGTCGTGTCAGCACTTGACTCAGAGTATCAGCTGTGCTAAATGAATAACCTTCGCTCTGCCTTCCTCATCTCATTACCTAAACACACTAATGTCAGTGTACAGGCAGGATCATTGTAAGTGTACTACGTGTGTCATGGTCCAGTTTTGTTATTATGTGATTTCCTGTTTTACTTTGAAATTTTGCCCTCGTGTGATGGTGTTGCTTCTCAGTTCACCTGTTGTGTGACCCTTTCTCTGTGTTCACCTGAGTCTTGTTTGTTCATCAGCCCTTGTGTGTATGAAGTCTGTTTATCTTCATCAGGTCGTCCTGTGTAACTCACCTGAGCCTCACCTGAGCCTCACCTGAGCCTCACCTGAGCCTCACCTGAGCCTGTTCTCGTGTGTTCCAGGCTCTTCCCGCAGAATGAGTTTGGTTTTTTTGCTCCTCGTGTTCTTCCTGATTTGTAATTTGCTTTCAGTTTTGTGGCTTTTTAGATTTCAGCCGTCATTAATTAAAGCTCACTTGTTCGTTATCCTGCCTCTCGTGTGTTTCTTAGAGTTGCCACCCGTCCCATTTTAACCCAGATATGCGATTAATGGAGCAGATTACATTGCAAAGCCTCTGATCAGCTAGACTTAAAAACTAATCAAGTCATAGCCATATATATACATATATGTTGTCCTGCTGGAGGGCCGCTGCCATCAAGGAGTGCTGCTGCCATGAGGGGCTGTACTCGGCCTGCAGCTGTGTTTGGCTACCTGACATGCTGCCTGTAATATCACCCAGCAGGCAGATGAAAGGTCATTCTGAGCAGCTACAGTAGTTTCTATGCTCATTATGCACAGTGGTTTCTGTGTTTGTCTCAGTTCTGGTTTAATGTGTGGTTTCAGCTCTGACAGCTCATCTAAACCAGAGAACAGAATACTTTTTTTTTATCTGTAGCTTATTATATTAGCCTTTTTCTCCGTTGTGTCCTTCAGATGCTGTTTTAATGTCTTAATGTTTTGGTTTTGATTAATTTCTATGTCTCTGAATGGATTGAATTCTATAGAAATAAACTTGCCTCAGTGAGGTTTTATTTGACTGAAGGTTTTTACATCTCAACCTTTAGATCTCCAAACCTTGTTTAAAACCGAGTTACTTATTAATATAAAATAGAAAACGGGACCTGAAATAAATCCAACAGGCGTTTTAGTCAGGACAGTTACGGGCTCCTCCTTCTTGATGTAAATCAAGCTGCTCGTCTTCAATTTCAAAAGACAGCAAACGAGCTTTCTCATCTTCCAGATTACACTCGAGGAGACAAATGTTTATGGCTGTACAAGTATACAAATACACTTCAACTTTTCTGTAAGCTATCAAATATAAACTGAACCCATACTGTTTTTTCTTGTTTTGTTTGTTTGAAAGAAGTAAACTAATATCACGTATTTCCATCTCAGCTCTGATGATCAGCATTAATGACTCCAAGTCCCCAGAACAGGAGCACTCAACTGAAACTCAGCAGCTATCAATATTATTAGTTCAGCACTCATGTTCCTGCTGACACGTCCGGATGTCAGCTGTACAGGAGGTCACCGTGTGTTGTCGCTGCTGCTAACGTCACACTGCTGCCCTCTAGTGGCTGCAACAACACACTGCATCATCACGTCTTACGTCACAGCTGCTGCAACTCGTGCTGCTGATGTCTTCAATGAAACATCAGGTTTGTTCTCTGAGCGTGACGGAGTTCTGCTCACTGTTGATTCCTGCCTCTTCTGTGAACCCGTCATTTAGTTCTGAGCTCTGGAGAAGTGCCGTCTGCTATTTCTTTTTTTTCCATAGGCTTCTACTGTTCCCTCTGGCTGCTCCTATCCTTATACGAGTAATACTTCTACTCATAGGCTGTATACGTGATTATAAAGACTTTAACATTGTAGAGCTGCTCCTGTATATCAGCAGCTCACAGAACTGAACCAGAACCAACTCTAAACTAATTTAAAGATTAAAATATAGACTGATAAACATCATCGTCATCATTTTTTGTTTGTTTTTTAAGGGAAACCAGACGAAGCAGTGTGCCCGTAGGACCGTGTATTGGATATATATATATATATGGGACCATACAAATAGTACTTATGTAGTAAAAGTAGTAGTAGTACTGTTAGCCAAATAATAAATGCAAATTGTGTTGTCTTTATGTAATAAGAGAATATACCTGTAAAAAGCTTGTGAATATTCTCATTCATCCAGGTCATAGTTATCTCAAGGAAATTGAATCGAATGCAACTGGATTTGGTTTTTGTCTTGAAGACGTTTCACCTCTCATCCAAGAGGCTTCATCAGTTCCTGCTCGCTTGACTAGGCTGGGACTAGTCCAACTAGCCGGTGTGGAGGTCCAGCTGTTTAACCTCTCAGGAGGCGTCACAAGGCCACTGATGCCTATGGGTCGTATGTGCTCCATTATTGCCAACGACAGTCGTTAGTATGGTCGTTGGGGATGGTGGAAAGTTGGTTTCGACTTCGTTAGTGCTCTATTGTGTTGTAACGACAGTCTACACAATGATGAAGCCTCTCGGATGAGAGGTGAAACGTCTTCAAGACAAAAACCAAATCCAGTTGCGTTCGATTCAATTTCCTTGAGATAGGAAAAGGTTACGTTTTGATAAATCTGCTGAAAAACTAGTCAGTCCGTAACTTTAACGATAAGAATCCAGTGTTTTATTATCTGTGTAACTCGTTACAGATACATCGTTAAAACCTCACTGAATACAGAACACAACGATATGACTGTAACTTGCTGTTTGAACACTAAATGTAGGATATTTAAAGTTTTATATCATAACAGAAATGACACTGAGCTAAAAACAGTTCCTCGACAGGCACGTGACCAAACCAGGAATTATGATGAAATATGAAGGATGTCAAGTAAAAATATGTTTGTCACATTTACAGCTCTGTTAACTGATCAAATCAAACACAGAACACCAGTTGTATCAAAACTGCCTTTTATTTGAACACAACCGTACCTGAAGGCATCACGCTGAACATCCTGCTCACGGCCGGCGCTCAGCATCAGACCAGCACAAACATCGAGCGGTAAACTGGTCTCTGACGCGACTCTAACGTACTGGAGAATTCTTTTATTGTTCATTCACTCCATCTACGTTTCAGAAAATCCTTGAATATAAAACGTTTTTAGGGAACTATGAGATCAATCGTGATCATAAAACATTTGATTCGGAGGAGGAAAAAAAAAAAGAGTGAAGACGTCCTCGTCCAGCAAACCTCAGCTGTCCCCTGTTCAGTCGTTCTCCGAGAGGTTGGATATGAGCGTGAGGACCTTCGGGTTGACGGCCAACCGTTTTCTCTTCTCCTGGTGTCCCACTGTGGAGCCATTGTCAGAGTTGATCCTGAAAATACATCTGTTGGCAGAACAGCACATTTAAAAAATGTGACTTACTTCATTCACTTTTTCATTTTGAGAAGTAGCATCATTGTGTGTCAGGTTTTGTTTTTTGTTGTTTTGTTTGTGTTGATGAACCTGAAACGTTTGATAACCACAAACACAATCGTGACAAAATACCTCTGAAGGAACTCCAGCGTGGCGCACACCTCAGCGGGGTAGTCAATGTTCATGACGTAGTACATCATGAACATGGAGGCCATCGCGTCGGTGAACGTGGAGATTCTCTCCATCACAACCACTTGATCCACCGCCACCATGAACTCTCCCGTCGTCAGCGGGCCGTCTCCTGTGGACACACGACAGAAAGTTCAGCTTGACCGGGTCACTTCCCATTTTAAAGACAACGTGATCCGAGAAAACAGCTTGTGGATAAAGAAATAAAGAAAACAGGACAATAACTATTCACTTACCACACACCACGATGCAGGGGTTTGGGGGTAGATCGTCTCGTCGGGCTTCAGCCGACGTGCAGGCCTCTTCAACTTGGACAAAAATCGTGCTTTCGTCTTCCTTGAAGTGGAGCGACAGCATCCGCACGACGTGATACAGCTCCTCGCTTGTACTTGCAGACTGGACATCGCGGAGGAGCTTCGCTGCACCGCTTCCTCTGTCCCGTTTCTTCAGGTACTGCAGAATTTGTCTGGACTTCCTGCTCATGGTTTCTTTAAATTCTTCATTCATGTGGACACCAGTCAGCTGCCTGAAATGCGTCTTTAATCCAGTGGTGTGGAAGAGGTAAGGCCACTCTTCTTTCAGCGTCTGTGTGTGATTTCCACCGAGGACGTCTCTTCTTTGGGAGGCGAATGTTTCCGCCATCAACATCTCTATTTTATTCTCATCCTTGTCGTCGTCCTCAAACATTCTCTGCAGTTCTTCCTTGTTCTGTTGTTCCAGGTTTCCAGGAAGCGGATCAGGGTTGACACATACGTTAATGTTCTTCCGCTGCCTTCTTTTCCGTCCACAGCTGTTTGGCTTCATCGCCGCACGCCTTGCTCGTCTGCAGTTTTCCACTCTGCACTGCAGCCATCTTGTGAGGGAATCGTAGCCACTGCCGACTGCTTGACCGTCAATGTCATCCTTGAATGATTTGGGATAAGCCAACACCATCTTGCGAGCAATTTCCCTCAAGTGTTTCTTTTGTGGGTATTTGCACACCGCCAGGATTTCTGCAGTGACCATCCTGACCACCTCTCTTCTTTCTCTAGCAGACGGACGCGCTTGTTTCTTCAGAATTTCTTTAATGTGTGACGGCATCGAATCCCAATCTATGCAGAAGTTAAAGTGCCAGTCAGGGTCCGGCCTCGACGACAGCACATTACTGTTACTGGAGGAGGCCGTCACGTTGTCCACATTTATATCTGCAACAGACAATATTGTAATGAGTGTAGTCGGACGACAACGGTGATTCTACTGGATGAACCCTCTCATGCTGCGTTCAGGACCAAGCGCTATGCCAATTATTCCTGCTTCTAGATTACAGACAAAGTCAATGAAAAGACACAAATAAACCCAAATCCATGTGTATTTGCACCAGGAATGATTTGATCGACATCATACCCAGTGATGCACAGGAACATTAAATCAAATCCTGACCTTTGTAACACTTTAACAACACTGCTCCTCTTAGTGATTCTATCCATCGATCTGGTGCTCTCATCGGTTCCTTTTGTTAATTTCCAGGAACAGAGCAGCATCTTCTCTGTGTTTCCTGAATTACAAATGAAGCACTGCTTGTTGCACTTGTGGTAATTCGAGCATTGTCCACATCATCGACTCTCCTGACGTGTTACAGGACGTTTGAGCCTGTTATTTCCAGGCAGAGAGGAGAATCTCTGCATGTCTGTCGGTATGAATGTCATGTGTAGCAAACTGACCTGAACGGTTTAGAGGAACCAATCAGGGTTCTTGTACTTGCCTGCATCCGTGGAGGTGCTGATCCTCGGAGCTGACTGTGAGCTCTCAGGAGAGTTTGGGAGAGTCCCGTCCTCAAATCCTGCTCCTGAATTCCCGGACGTGGCTGGAGAGCAAGCAACGGCTGTGAGAAAATATTAATGCTTTATTGAAGTTGGTGTCAAGTTAAAGATATGATGCTAAATCACAAATGTGTGTATGAACTGGTTGTACCTTTGACGTGAGGCTGAAGTTGCGGCGTGGCCTGTGATGGAAAGCCTGCAGGAGAGCTGAGCAGCGCCTGGTGTTGTGCAGGACTGAGCAGAGCTGAAGACGAGTTCACACAAGAGTCAGGATTTAATGTCGAGACAGAGAAAGTTTTGCATCGACCGTCGAGCTCTGCACTCTTCTTTGCTTTCAGCCAGAATGAGAATACAAGTTGTGTTTCATGTAAGCAGATGGAAGATGCTAAAACACTTCTCAGCCGGGGAGGTAAAGTTAAATAAAGACACAGACATGGATGGTTTCACTTGTCAGACAGTAACCTGATTATTTAAGATAACTGACAGACAACTGGGGTCACAATAAGATGAAAAGCTGTTGAATAATATCACAGATTTGGGAGGTTTAACCTGTCTGCTAGTTGGTTGACAAGTAAAGCTTAACAGTAGTTTCTTTTTTATCAAATCTGTTGTTAAATATGAATCTCTTACACACCCAAACGTACCACCAGTGTAGTTTTACTCACCCTTGGCACGAGCGAGAAGCTTCCTCGATTCCACTTTCTTCAAGACACCTTCGAGGTCGTCCGGCTCCACAAACCCCAGATCTTCTAATGAGCTCACACCGATGCTTTCAAGTGTATCCAGCAAAGACTGCACTTGGCAGTTTGGTAGCACAGTTGTGATCAATGTCACCACGTCAGTCATGTCTGTAAAACACAGAGTTTGAGCCCAGGCATTAGTTTCAGGTGGAGGAGGATTTGATTTGAAGCAGCCTTTCTCACGACGTGGTCAGTGAACCACTGAGCGAGTCCACGCCTCGCGGTCAGCAGGACAGATCTGTTGTTTTTAATATTAAATCAACTTGTACGTAAATTCAAACATGATTATTCTATCTGGCTGTTCTGCTGTGAAGTCAGGCTTCAGCAATGTCACTGAACTTTATATAGGTGCATCTCAGTCGCCCATCTACAGTTGGCTGGCCAATCAAGCACAGTAACAACATGGTCAGCAAACCAGTTACTAGCAGTCGTGGCCCTGTGAGCTGGTGCCAAGTGCTGCTGGAGAAGGAAACCAGCGTCTCCATACTGTATTGTTTGAGTCTGTGAGTCCTTTTTATTAGCGGTGAGTTTTAGACTGTAAACTGTTTGTTGCTTGTTTTTCTTGCACCGCTTCCTTTGAGGAACAATGTGGTGAGCGTCCGAAAGACGATGTGAGAGAACGATGATCCGAGTGTTCAAGCCTCATCCTCCAAGAGATCGCGTCGGCCATCTTGGCTCTCAGACACACACACTCACACACGCCGCATGCTTCATTGTTATTGTTGCTTGAGCTTGTCTCAGTGTTTTAGTTTCATGGTTTAGTTGAATGATGGATTTTTGTTGATTGCAGTTTTATTGATTTGATCAATTTGCTGACATTAATAAATTCTGTCACACTGTACAGAGCAGTTCTGTGATTATTTTGTGCATGTTTTGTGGTAACTGCTGGTTTGTAACAGTGCTCAGATTCATTTAAGCACTGTTCCTTTAATTCTAAATATCTTACAAATATATACATTTAAAGTGAACCCTTCTTTTGGTCCCTGATTCCAGGGTGGTGCCCCATTTTAATGATTTGATTATTCATTTTTGATTTAATTACTATCAATAACTATTACTTTCTAATAACTGTCTCTAATCTCCATTACTGAAAAAACATGCTGAGGTCTGCAACAGATTAGAAAGTGGCGATTGAAAAGGATCTTGCAAAGTTAAAGTTAAACAGTGTGAGATTACTGTTAATTAAAATCTTGATTTGTTTAGAAGATTTTTCTCTTCTGGATTAAATTTATTCTCCAGCACTACATAATGAACCTTGAAGCACAGAGATGACTGTTGGTACTTAAACACATGTACTGAGATTTATGGGATGTACTAATATATAAAGTGAATATAATGACTAAATGAGCAGTGTTAGAACAATAGAACGGTCTGCTGGGTTCAGAGTCACGTCACTTTACTGTTAATGATCATTTAAAAACCAGGAACAAACCATAAACACGCCTGTAACATACAATAACACAATGAGCTCCACGTGAGGAGAACCCACCTGCTCTGTGGAACACCACCTCCGGCTTCATAACATCCTCCAGTGTTTTCCGTTGTCGACACAGTTCCTCCTCGAACTCTGCCACGGTTCTTTCGAACAGCTCCAGAATCTCTTCAGCAGCCGCGGTCAGGCGCTGCTCCACAAAAGCTCTCAGAGTTTGGACTTTAGACATGTTTACAGACTCCCCTCCAGAACCAGCACCGGTCAGGCTGTGTCGTCTTATCTTCGCCTTCGCCAGCTAACTTTCTTTTAGCATTCTGAGCTAACAGGAGGAACGAAACATCTCCAGAGTCTCACACGTGGAGGCTGTGTTGCATCCCTGCTGCTCTGGTGTTGTGGTAACGCGCGTGAGAAGTAACGGAAAAAGTAAGTACAACTACTTCCGGTACCTCTTCTTCGTCTCCTTCTTCTTTTTCCCATTCTTCTTCTTCTTCTAACGGCTTATAGTCAAGCCTCCAGAAAGAGCGCCAGGCTTTCAAGCGAACACGCGTAGTGGCCAAATTGTGTAATTACACCGTCCCGTGATGCACTGCGGCCCAAAAACCCTTGTTCCCATAAGCTAACATTGTTAAAGAAGCGTCTGTAAAACGGTGGATAATTATTTTTGAGCGGCACAACCTCCGAGACATGACTCGTTTCACTGTCAGAACTGGAGCCACTCGGTCCAATCACAGTTGGAAGGTCTAGAAGAGCCGCGCGATTAAGGTTTTTTTACCTCTAGTCAAGTTAGCTGGGCGCTAAACAGGAAGTTAGCTTGCTCTGACGGCGGAAGTACAACATGGAAGCTCTGGGAGCAGTGTGTGTCTGCAGCCACCAGAGGGCAGCATTGACTGAGGTGCTGCACAAACATGACACATACAGACTAAACCTATCAAGGACTTGTTTTGTTAGAAATTAAACTGCTCAACAGTTTATCGACGCACAGCTGTAATTACTAGTCGACTAATTAATTAGTCAGTTGATAGATTTTTTTTTAACAACTAAAATGTTGCAAATAGATATATGTGAAAGTCTTTATGCTCCTCTCTTGGCCAGGATTCTCAATGGGCATATTCCTGGTCAAATAAAGGCAAAATAAAAAATATCTTAAACATATGAATATAAAATGATTTTAAATATATACATTTTTTTCATGTCAGTGGTTGCTTTCCTGTTTAAATATTTGAATAATTTTAATGTGTCATTATTTTCAGATTTTACAAATCAACAACTAGTTCAAAATTAGCTTCATCTCAACAAACAACAGAGCAGGAAAATCCTGCTTTTACATTAATGACCGAGTCACAATCATCTAATGACATCAGAGAGAAGAGAACGACAGTCACAGTCTGCAGGGGCACTTTACTGCATTTAACACTTTTAATATATTTCTCTAATATGTTTATACTTTAACTGAAGTGTTATTTTGATTGCAGGACTTTTGCTAGTAACACAGTATTTTGACAGTGGTGTAATCCTTTAAATTACCTGAATACTCCAACTCCTCCAACTCTGAACATAAAACAAGAGAGAAAAATAAACTTAGCAGTAATGTGTCGTTGCAGCCACCAGAGGGCAGCAGTGTCCTGAGGACAGCAGGACACAGACAGCTGATGGAGTAAAACTGCTGTCTGGTGTTAATAATCACATAATAATCACACAATCAGGTCGTTATTCTGCTACAGCTATGTTTAATGTTCAGACAGGTATATATTCAGGAACAGATGTTTAAACTCAACGAGATGAAATACAGATATGTGTGATATTAATCATCATCATGAGTGACGCAGAGATACAGAGACGGTTTGTCCTCATGTGAAACATGGTGATTAAACTGATTCAGTGATGAATGTGAAAAGTGAGTTATACGTGTAAAATGTCACTATATGAAAGGTTTGCTCATCCTGTCTGATGTTATCAATCAAGAAGTCAATCAAACTTTATTTGTATAGCACCTTTCAAACAAATCGAAATGCAACTCAGAGTTCTTTACAAGTGATTGATCACACAGAAACAGGTTTAGAGACTGATGTAAACCAATTGTCATGAAATGAATAGTTAGGATAATAAAAGATAAAGAATAAAATATTAAAAACAAGCAATACAAATAATGATAAAGGTGAAATCAAATATTGCAAGTAAAATGTGTCAAATCAAATTAATTTTAGTGGGCTTTACAGTCTGTACAGTGAACTCACCCTCTGTCATAGACCCTCGATTCAAGAGAGGAAAAACTTCACATACTGAAATGAAATTAATTAAATTTTTTAAATCAAATATAATAAAATATAGTTTAAAAAAGAATATAGGGTTTTGATAAAAGACGAAATACATTAAAATAAGTATAAACATTAAAACCAAAATATTATCAGACACTACATAAATGCCAGACAGATTAGATTGTGACTTTAAAAGTACCAATATTATAATCAATCAGGTAATCATCAGTCAATAAGATCTGATTTGTAAATTCATCATTTGTATTAATAACTGCAGTTTAGTTCATCCTGACGTTCATGTTAAGGTGAAAAACTGTCTTTTAACTGAATGTCTTTGTTTGTTTGTTTGTTTCCTTTATTGTTGTTATGTAACCTCCCTCTATGTTTTCATGTTGTGGTTTTTTCTGGACCTAATCACTGGAGATCACTTCCCGGAACTCCGAGCATCACTTACTGCTCACGGACCACCCTCTCACATCACTGCTGCACTACACATCCGCGGAGTAAAGCAGTTCCCACAGTTAACGCATCTTGTCGCTCCGCATGAAGGATTCTTATAATAAAACGAACTCCTGCTGAAAGAACACGTGCTGGATTATTTTTCCCGCTGCCACCGACACGCTCACGAGTCGTTTTAGTTTACTACGTAGTTGACATTTGGCGCGAAAGTTGTCATGTGAGCGGATGAAGACAGAAAAATGAGAGCGGGGTATTAAATGTCCCTGTGCCGGTGAGTCACCGTCAGAGCATCAGCGGAGCGCAGAGGCCCAGTAGGTCACTGATATCGATTATTGATTGAGAGCGGACCAGTCTGTCACACACGGGTTCTGTTGGATACAACGAACTGAAACTGAAGATTTGACGGAACGTTTGGACTTCGCTCAGTTTTCACGTCGGTCCCGTTAACTTTATTCTGGGAGTCATAACGGTGAGTCTGAATTAACGGTGATGAGACTTTTTCAGTTTCTCCTGCACGGGGAAAACTTATCATTAAATCAGTTTTGAAATATGCCGAATGTACCCCGCAGTTAGTTTATAACAAGCTCACAAACAGTATTTTGATGCCTCTTAATGACAACTGTGATTTTTATAGTTTAAAGATGGAGTTGGAGGTTTTGCTAGTGGAGGCTGGTGGCTGCGCGTGTATTTGCAGAGCACCAACACCTCACCTGTCAGTATTTGAACAAGCCATGTTTTAATAGACTCTGACAGAATAATTAACTTAAACACACATCTTTCTGTCTCATATTTGGAAGTTTTTCTACTCTAAATGTTGGTAACAGTTTTCGTCCATATGTCACTCTGGTATGAGATGTCGAGCAGTTTATTGACCTATTACTCATTTTAGTGTTTTTTTATATGCCGGAGTGGAGAGTGTTCTGTACTGATAATAGTTTGTATATTTGAGCCATATTTCGACCTTGAAAACCTTCAGCTATAAATGAAATCATCTTAAATTTACTGTTTCTTGGATGAAGCTTTGTGTGACGGTTATACTGTAAAACTTTGTAAAACTATTTACTGCCGCCGAATAAACCTCTACATTTAGTATTTACTGTAGTCACAGGCCGTATTTCTACAGCTGTTACCAAAAACCACTTTAGTTGTAGAGAGTTTGAAAAGTTGAGCTGCGATAAGTGAAGTCTGGCTGAGACTCTGCTGACAGCTCACCTGTCAATATTTGGTCAAACCATGTGTCGTTTCCTAATTTGCCCTCAGCGTTACTGGAGTCACAGAGCTCACTCCACCTGCAGCTTTTACCTGACAGCACCTGGATATTAACACCATATTTTTTATATTTTATTGTTATTACATTTTCCATCAGAGAACATAAAGTTAGTTATCGATTTGTTTGTTTTTACTAACGCTGATATTTGTATTTTTACATGCCGAATTGTAAAGTGTCGTCTATTGACGAAGAATCTCTATATTTTAGTCATATTTTATGTATTAACTTGAACAGACAAAGAATAGAAAACTAAACTACAGTTTTTGTGCACAGAGTTTTGTGTGAATGTGAAACAGACATTTAGTTTTAGAGCTCTCGAGTTATAAAGTTAAAGTAAAGACCACTTTTTGAGTATGGAAGACCAAAACTGCCAAAATTAGGGAAGAAAGAAAGAAATAGGTGAAAGGTTGACCCAGTGCGGCATAAAGATATAGAGAAATAAAAAGCATATCTTCATTCTTGGCAGGTTCAGTCCTCCACAGCAGTGTTCACGGTGCTCTGTGGTTAATCTGAAATAACTTGAAGAAAGTCATGTTTGTGTCACCGCTATGACTAATCCTTTAAATATTCACACAGGAACAGTCAGAGTTGCAGCTGTATGATGTCGCCCCTGTATGCAAAAACTCTTCAGTGCAGATTTAGCTGGAAATCTCAATGATTAGTGATTTCTGTTACACTCGTTTAATGCTGCTGTTAGAGGAATACAGGATGGAAACCAAATAATATGAAGGATTTACAGGTTAATTGTGAAACAGCTGAGACGTTTGGATCACCATCTTTTATCATTAACAGAATTTTTTTATAGAATGTGAAGATGAACACTTTAATGTTGTTCTGTTAAAAGTAAAGCTCATCACCTCGGTCCTGTCAGGTGACACCTGCTCAGTCTAACCTCATGTTTTGTCTCCTGGCAGGCAGCCATAATGCCGCCGGTGTTAACCATGTCCAGCAGGAACTATGACTACGACTATGACACCGTTCAGCCCTACTTCCTCCTGGATGGCGAGGAGGAGGACTTCTACCTGCCTCCACGCAGCCACCTCCTCCCCGGCCCCGGAGAGGACATCTGGAAGAAGTTCGAGCTGCTGCCGACGCCTCCCCTTTCGCCCAGCCGGAGCCCCTCGCTGTCCGATGTCCCGCTGTCCGCGGCCGAACACCTGGAGGCGGTGTCTGACCTGCTGGACGATGACTGCAACCCCTCTGCTGCCCTCCTCCAGTCCTTCATCATCCAGGACTGCATGTGGAGCAGCAGCTTCGCCGCCGCCACCAAGCTGGAGCAGGTGGTGTCCGAGAGGCTGGCGTCGCTCCGGGCCCGTCGGGACTCCTCAGCAACCAACAACACGAACAGCAGCACAGACGGAGCAGCTGGTCAGCAGGTGATCAGCTCTCCGGTGAGCTCAGGGTACCTGCAGGACCTCCACACAGCAGCGACAGACTGCATCGACCCGTCTGTGGTGTTTCCATACAGCACGCTGAGCGAGAAGAGGGGCGATGAGGCGCCGATGGAGGTGACATCAGAGCTGTGTCTGGACTCACCGCCACTCAGCAGCAGTGACAGTGAATCAGGTGGGCTTTTATTTTGAAAGGTTATGTGTTGTTATCATGTTCCAGGTCTTATTTTTATAGGTTTATCTGTCATTTCCATCAGCTTTGACAGGATAGGAAACTATTTAAAGGAGCACTTCCGCCAGTTTCACACTCTGATGTCAGTTTTCTCGTCATGTTTGAAACTATTCAGTGCAGGAAAACATTAGTAAAAGATCTTCTGTGGCTCTGCAGGAGAAAAGCTTCAGCTCTAAAGTCCCATCAGAAAGATATATCTGCAGTACTTCTTTATGAAGAGCTGAATATTAGAACTTTTAAGTACATTTATTTAGTCAAAACTACAAAAATTTGACCCAAAACTCAACTATATTTTCTTTTTGCCTCTCAGATGCTGACTGAGAAACTTACTTAATGATCGATATATCAGCTGGCTGATATTATAACACATCCGGTTACCAATGTTTTGTTCAATATGAAAACTTTGTGTTTTGGAGATTCTGATGCACAAAAAGATGATTGGGGTCATTTATTATTATTAAATTCCCAGTGAAGTTTCCCAGCACTGACACCTGGATGTTTTCTTTGTTTGTCCTCAGAAGAAGAAGAAGAAGAAGAAGAAGAAGACCGTGAGGAGGATGAAGAGATCGACGTGGTGACGGTGGACAGGCGAAAGACGTCCCGGCGGTCAGACAGCAGCAGCAGACAGGAAGCCTCCCCGCTGGTCCTGAAACGCTCCCACATCAACATCCATCAGCACAACTACGCCGCCCAGCAGCCTGCGAGCCACCGACCGAAGCGGTCAAAGACCGAGAGCGGCTGCCCGGCGGCGCCGAGGCAGAGCAGCGGCCGCAGGTGCTGGAGTCCACGGTCCGACGGCGAGGAAGACGATGACAAACGCAGGACTCACAACGTGCTGGAGAGGCAGCGCAGGAACGAGCTGAAGATGAGCTTCATGGCTCTGAGGGACGAGATCCCGGCGGTCGCCAACAACGACAAAGCAGCGAAGGTGTTAATCCTGAAAAAGGCGACCGAGTTCATCGCGGAGATCAAAGAGGACGAGAGGAGGCTGCTGACGATGAAGGAGGAGCTGAGGAAGAGGAGCAGAGAGCTGAAGCACAGACTGGAGCAGCTGAGGACTTTACATTAACTGTGTCTTCGTTCTGATGTTAGTTTGTTTTTTAATTGTTACGTTTTCATGTGAGAAACTGAACTCAGAATATCTGAGCGACAATGAACATCTTTTATAAATAATTATTAATTATGTTTTTTGTATTTAGTAACTAAAATAATGTAAACTGAACACAGGTACGGAGGACTCAAACTGCCAAAGGACAAAATAATTAAAGTAATGAATAAAAGGCTAAACAAATCAGTACCATCTATCTATTTATTCTCTTTTTGTCATTTATTTATTTATGTATTTATAATCCTTCAAACTACTATGGGAAGAAATTGTAATTTAAAAATGAATAACTTTAAAAAAATAAATAGGAAACTAAATAAACAGGAGAATTAAGAAAAAGTTAATAAATGAAGAAGCAAATTAAAAGCTATTTTTGATTTTGGCAGCGTCAGTCCTCCGTACGCAGGAACTTGTTGGCTGCTGGTCTGTCATCAGTCGAACTGTGTCTGTCTGTATTTATTTATTTTTATTTTTTATCCTCTGCACATTTTAATTTAAAAATGTTGTTTAAAATGTTGTTTTGTTTAAAAAATAAATAACAATTCAGATGTCGACTGTGTAACAATGATCATCATGATCAATAATTTAATATTATTTAATCAATAACTTCTCCCTGAAGCATGGATTCCTTGGTATATTTTTTATTGTGTTAAAATAGTCTTTATTTTTATATTTTCTTCTTCAGTTGATTTTAAAACCAGCTGCACAAGAGGAAGTACACTAGAGGCTTGAAAACTCTTCAAAATAAAAGCCCTTCATATGTTGGAGGTCTTGTCAAACAGTTGTGTTAAATTTGTTTTTTCATATGAAAATTGCACTTTTAAAGCAAACTAAATGAATATAAGCTGATTTATATTCTATTCATTCTTGTTCCCAAAGTTCCCATACACTTATAATGATGATGCTAGAGGTCAAAGGTCACAGAGGAGATTCAGTCACGTTCAGCAGCTGAGAGGAGTCGAGTTTCGCCTTATTGTGAAATCTGAGGTGAGATGTGATGAAGGCTCCTCAGAGGCTGCTCAGTTCACTGGAAGTGGTTAGAAAAGAGAACAAAATGTCTTGTGGGACAGTTTCATCAGCCAGATTATCTCACAGGCTGTAAGAGTCAGTCTGAGTCCACTCACTGTTTCTGATCTGGTTCTGGACTCCCGGGTCAGTCGACACATTCAGCCTGTTGAACAGACAGACTGACGCCGCTGTCGTCATGTTGAGTTTTCCACACTGACCTCAGAGAAATCAGGTGAAAGTTGAGCTCCAGCCGGTAAATATAAAGTCAAACGCCTCCAATGCCACGGTGCACTCTGGGAGTTTCTGTTGAATCACAGACTTATTGTCGCTCAGCTGTAACTCAAACATAAGTTCTTTAAGTAATAACCACTCAACATGTTTGACTTGATTACTGTCTCTGTGTTTGTGGCGTCCGAGGCTGTCCTGACTCCACCGCGTCACCGTTTTCTCCCAGTAAAGAGAAATCTGACGAGTCACAGTGACGCTCTGCTGAGTCATGACGACAGTCCAGACTGCTGAGTCCAGGACGGTCAGCGATGACTGAGGAGTGAAGGATTTCCTGTTACTGCTGTCACCACGTTTTGTTGGTGAACTGCATCTTACACAGATCTTAAAAGAAATCTTATTTTTCACTGCTGAGTTTTTAAAATGCAGAAACTGTTTCCAGAGGATGCTAAAAACTGATGATCTACAATGTTTGAGTTCGGAGACGACGTCACTAACAACACTGTCGGCTGTGACGTCACTGACGACACTGTGACGTCTTTATAATGACGTATTTTCACAATCTGATGTTTCATTAGTTTGATGACAAACTGTCAAACATCATATATGTGATTCATGACACAGTTCAAACAGGATCAATACTTTATCTGTCTCTCTTCACTCACTCGGTTCATGAGGGGAACCGAAAGGGGCGGGGCTTCAACTATCTTTTCTATCTTACTGCGCATGTGCAGAAATGACTCAGGAAGACGGTCGCTAAACAAACTGAATGGCGGGAACACGAACTGAAGTGAAGCGCAGTCAGGAGAACAGGACAGAAACCGTGGACATGTACATGTAAATAATTATATACAAGTATGTATATATGTGTATGAGCAGAACGACCAAACGAGCTTTTTCACGGCGGCCATTACTGATGACATCATCAAGAAACGGCAGGAAGGCGCAGGTGCTCCTTGTGTTAGCATTAGCATTGCTAACGTCGAGCAGCCGCCATCCTTGGGTGTGAAAATACTCCACTACAAGCAAAAGTCCTGCATCCAAAACCCTCCTTAGGTAAAAGTATAGTAGGAATTTTCTTTTTGCTTCACTTGAATCATTTGCAGATGCATCGTTTTCACTGTACAGTAACTAAAGCTGTCAGATAAATGTTGTGCAGTAGAAAGTACAATGTTTGCCTCTGAGACGTGGTGGAGGAGAAGTATAAAGTAGCATAACACAGAAATACTCAAGTAAAGTACAAGTGTGTAAATGTTATATATAAGTACAGTACTTGAGTTGATGTACTTTACATACCTGGTCTGAGCCTCACACTGTGTTGTGTGTGACAGACTCTCCTGACTGAAGCTGCTGGCAGCTTCTCACCGCGGAGACACTGTGTGAAGGTAAATTAACTTTATTTATCACATTTACAGTCAGATAAGTGCAGCTGATACAGTGAAGTGAGTTCTCTAGATTTAACCCGTCCTAGCCTGCTGGACAATTAAATGATGACAGCTGTCTTTGATCTGAACGGACAGTAAAGTCCAGTCTTACCAGACAGAAGCATTTGTGAGAATGATTATGTTTTGTTGTGTTTTTCAGATATGAAGCTCCAGATTGTGTGGACATGATGGCTGCGTCAGTGATGATCAAGAGAAGATGTTACAGGTGGGAGTTAATAAGGATGTGGAGGGCCCCGGTCTGTGATTACCTTAGGCCCCAGAATAACTCCACCCTGACTAACAGGATAGTTTACATGCTTTAATGCTACAAAAACGTAGCTGCTTCCTCTTTAAGTCTGTAGTCGGCAGTAAAATCAACCCATCTTTGAGCTTGTGATGTGAAGTTACTGGACCGTCTGAGATTAAAACACAAACTAAGACAATAGTTTTCCACTAGTTGTCGTATTTACATCAGAAGTTAATCCACAGGCTCCTGACGTCCTCAGATGTGAGTAGATGATGGTTGAAGCTCCTGTGCTCAGCTTTGTCCCGGCCCTCGTCTTGTTAAAAATACTGTGGTCCCTCTTTAAATATGTGCTGGTTGAAAACCCTCTCCCCGACCTCCCAGCGACTCCTGAAACCTCCACACGTCCATTAAAAACACACTTTGTTAACAACGTCAGACCGTAAAGCTCCTCAACATTCCCAGAGAGCCTCAGAGACTGTGGACGTCTGTGTCGCCCGACAGACATGATGACACCTGTTGTCTCCGACCAGCTGTTGAATTCAATCCTTCTTTTGCACACACATACTGTAGATACACTGTTTAACACCTACACACACGCAGTTGTGTACTGAGTCAGCAGAAACGCCCCCTCTCTCCGCTGTATGAACATCCCAGTTCCCTTAAATCCGTCCCACTGAGAAGAGATGCGAGGACGCGAGGAATGAGGTGTTTTCCTCTGAAGCGTCTGGATCAGCTGTTATTCAGCTCTAACAGCTGTTTCTGGAGACATTCTCTGGATTTGTCTCTGAATACGTGAGCGCTGTGTTAACACTGACAGAGGGAGAGACAGAGATATGACCTGACTCTGAATTGGACTGTTTGATGTAGCTGATAACAAATTTAAACTCGACTCTGAATTATTTTCTCACCCTGAGGACTCAGACTGTTTCCTGCCACGAACAAACGGACAGATTTAATCACCTGTGTGATGTTTCGTCTCTGTGTCAGACGAGATGCTCAGCCTGCAGACTGTGACTCAGCAGAAATTAGAATATTACTTGGTGTCAGAACGGTCGCTCGGTGGGAAAATTGTGTGTGTGTGTGGGAATCCTCTCATTGGTTACTTGAATTCTAGAAGTTTTACCGTCTTTGTTCAACATCTTCCTTGAAGTCCTCAGAATGAGGCTGACGACTTTCTGTGTCGCATCATGAGATCACTGAATCCACTTTTCAATAATCGATAATAAACTGTATTGACCTCTGATTTAAGGAGGACGTGCGTTCTTCTCCTCAGTGTCCTGTACTGTCTCTGTTCTCGGGACTTCAGAGACACGTACGTCTTTAGGTCACATGTGGTTTAAGTCATTCGATTACGTCTCTAGCAAGTCAAAAATTTCAACCAAAAGTCATTGTTTTTGTCTCACCTAATCAAGTAGTTTATTTTCCGAAACACAGCCAAACAGTGGCTGTATTATTAGTTTAACCGGATGCTGCATAGGCTATAACCTTTTACTGCTAACCTGACCGCGTGACCTTCACATGCAAAGCTGACGGGGGAGGAAGGGCGTCATCTTTTGTAGCGTCAGGCCTCTGACAGCTGCTCCGTGTGACCGGTCGTGAAACGAGTGAAAGATGTGTCGGACTCACTGTAGCTGCTGAGCTGAAAGTGTTGGCATGCAGCCCGTCTGAAGTGGGTGTCAAATAACATCTTCAGATCAGTTCAGATGAAGATTGTGCTCCTCGGTTAATAAAACAGGTCTGCATAAACCAGTTAAGTTTCTAATTGCAATTGATAACAACAACAACAACTGTGAAAACAACAATAATAATAGAAATGATAATAACAACAAAACATGACTATATTAACAACAACAACAGGGAGCTGGTGGTGGTAAACAGTGGCTGTATGTGTTCAGGGCTGCCGGCTCAGTGTTCGCTGTGTGAACAGACGAGCTCAGTGAACTGGATGAATGAGGGTTAAATCATGAGCCGAGGCAGCTTCCTCCTCTTTAATCACATGTTTGAGGTATTTGAATAAAAGCAAACAGTCACTGATTTCCTGGGACAGCTGGCTGAGCATCCCGGGGGAGATCTGAGCGGAGACTCCGCAGAGTAGAAGGGGGATTTCCACCGTCGATAACTGGTGAAAGTGTCATAATCTGCCCAACGGTGCTTTGATTCTCAGGAAACAGGAAGCTGGAGAGAAATCAAATGATGTACAGATTATCAGTGACATGATGTCTGTTTTACATGACCAGGTGTGATCATACATTTGTCTTCATGTTCGTCCATTAACTGTTCCCTGTAATGATCCACTTCTACATGGAGGCAATAAAAAGGACCCTGAGATAAATTAACATAACACCTCAGCAGCTCCAGCTCCAGAAATGTTCTGTGGACTACGACACTTCACCTGACTTTATATCATCGGGAGGAGGAGAGGAGGACTTTATATCATCAGGAGGAGGAGAGGAGGACTTTATATCATCGGGAGGAGGAGAGGAGGACTTTATATCATCGGGAGGAGGAGAGGAGGACTTTATATCATCAGGAGGAGAGGAGGACTTTATATCATCAGGAGGAGAGGAGGACTTTATATCATCGGGAGGAGGAGAGGAGGACTTTATATCATCGGGAGGAGGAGAGGAGGACTTTATATCATCAGGAGGAGGAGAGGAGGACTTTATATCATCAGGAGGAGGAGAGGAGGACTTTATATCATCAGGAGGAGGAGAGGAGGACTTTATATCATCGGGAGGAGGAGAGGAGGACTTTATATCATCGGGAGGAGGAGAGGAGGACTTTATATCATCGGAGGAGGAGAGGAGGACTTTATATCATCGGGAGGAGGAGAGGAGGACTTTATATCATCAGGAGGAGGAGAGGAGGACTTTATATCATCGGAGGAGGAGAGGAGGACTTTATATCATCGGGAGGAGGAGAGGAGGACTTTATATCATCGGGAGGAGGAGAGGAGGACTTTATATCATCGGGAGGAGGAGAGGAGGACTTTATATCATCGGGAGGAGGAGAGGAGGACTTTATATCATCGGGAGGAGGAGAGGAGGACTTTATATCATCGGGAGGAGGAGAGGAGGACTTTATATCATCAGGAGGAGGAGAGGAGGACTTTATATCATCGGGAGGAGGAGAGGAGGACTTTATATCATCGGGAGGAGGAGAGGAGGACTTTATATCATCGGGAGGAGGAGAGGAGGACTTTATATCATCAGGAGGAGAGGAGGACTTTATATCATCGGGAGGAGGAGAGGAGGACTTTATATCATCGGAGGAGGAGAGGAGGACTTTATATCATCGGGAGGAGGAGAGGAGGACTTTATATCATCGGAGGAGGAGAGGAGGACTTTATATCATCGGGAGGAGGAGAGGAGGACTTTATATCATCGGGAGGAGGAGAGGAGGACTTTATATCATCGGGAGGAGGAGAGGAGGACTTTATATCATCGGGAGGAGGAGAGGAGGACTTTATATCATCGGGAGGAGGAGAGGAGGACTTTATATCATCGGGAGGAGGAGAGGAGGACTTTATATCATCGGGAGGAGGAGAGGAGGACTTTATATCATCGGGAGGAGGAGAGGAGGACTTTATATCATCGGGAGGAGGAGAGGAGGACTTTATATCATCGGGAGGAGGAGAGGAGGACTTTATATCATCGAGGAGGAGAGGAGGACTTTATATCATCGGGAGGAGGAGAGGAGGACTTTATATCATCGGGAGGAGGAGAGGAGGACTTTATATCATCGGAGGAGGAGAGGAGGACTTTATATCATCGGGAGGAGGAGAGGAGGACTTTATATCATCAGGAGGAGGAGAGGAGGACTTTATATCATCGGGAGGAGGAGAGGAGGACTTTATATCATCGGGAGGAGGAGAGGAGGACTTTATATCATCGGGAGGAGGAGAGGAGGACTTTATATCATCGGGAGGAGGAGAGGAGGACTTTATATCATCGGGAGGAGGAGAGGAGGACTTTATATCATCAGGAGGAGGAGAGGAGGACTTTATATCATCAGGAGGAGGAGAGGAGGACTTTATATCATCAGGAGGAGGAGAGGAGGACTTTATATCATCAGGAGGAGGAGAGGAGGACTTTATATCATCAGGAGGAGGAGAGGAGGACTTTATATCATCAGGAGGAGGAGAGGAGGACTTTATATCATCGGAGGAGGAGAGGAGGACTTTATATCATCAGGAGGAGGAGAGGAGGACTTTATATCATCAGGAGGAGGAGAGGAGGACTTTATATCATCAGGAGGAGGAGAGGAGGACTTTATATCATCGGAGGAGGAGAGGAGGACTTTATATCATCAGGAGGAGGAGAGGAGGACTTTATATCATCGGGAGGAGGAGAGGAGGACTTTATATCATCAGGAGGAGGAGAGGAGGACTTTATATCATCAGGGAGGAGGAGAGGAGGACTTTATATCATCAGGAGGAGGAGAGGAGGACTTTATATCATCGGGAGGAGGAGAGGAGGACTTTATATCATCGGGAGGAGGAGAGGAGGACTTTATATCATCAGGGAGGAGAGGAGGACTTTATATCATCGGGAGGAGGAGAGGAGGACTTTATATCATCAGGAGGAGGAGAGGAGGACTTTATATCATCGGGAGGAGGAGAGGAGGACTTTATATCATCGGGAGGAGGAGAGGAGGACTTTATATCATCAGGAGGAGAGGAGGACTTTATATCATCAGGAGGAGGAGAGGAGGACTTTATATCATCAGGAGGAGGAGAGGAGGACTTTATATCATCAGGAGGAGGAGAGGAGGACTTTATATCATCAGGAGGAGGAGAGGAGGACTTTATATCATCGGGAGGAGGAGAGGAGGACTTTATATCATCAGGAGGAGGAGAGGAGGACTTTATATCATCGGAGGAGGAGAGGAGGACTTTATATCATCGGGAGGAGGAGAGGAGGACTTTATATCATCGGGAGGAGGAGAGGAGGACTTTATATCATCGGGAGGAGGAGAGGAGGACTTTATATCATCGGGAGGAGGAGAGGAGGACTTTATATCATCAGGAGGAGGAGAGGAGGACTTTATATCATCAGGAGGAGGAGAGGAGGACTTTATATCATCAGGAGGAGGAGAGGAGGACTTTATATCATCGGGAGGAGAGGAGGACTTTATATCATCAGGAGGAGGAGAGGAGGACTTTATATCATCAGGAGGAGGAGAGGAGGACTTTATATCATCAGGAGGAGGAGAGGAGGACTTTATATCATCAGGAGGAGGAGAGGAGGACTTTATATCATCGGAGGAGGAGAGGAGGACTTTATATCATCAGGAGGAGGAGAGGAGGACTTTATATCATCAGGAGGAGGAGAGGAGGACTTTATATCATCAGGAGGAGGAGAGGAGGACTTTATATCATCGGGAGGAGGAGAGGAGGACTTTATATCATCGGGAGGAGGAGAGGAGGACTTTATATCATCGGGAGGAGGAGAGGAGGACTTTATATCATCGGGAGGAGGAGAGGAGGACTTTATATCATCAGGAGGAGGAGAGGAGGACTTTATATCATCGAGGAGGAGAGGAGGACTTTATATCATCAGGAGGAGGAGAGGAGGACTTTATATCATCGGGAGGAGGAGAGGAGGACTTTATATCATCAGGAGGAGGAGAGGAGGACTTTATATCATCAGGAGGAGGAGAGGAGGACTTTATATCATCAGGAGGAGGAGAGGAGGACTTTATATCATCAGGAGGAGGAGAGGAGGACTTTATATCATCAGGAGGAGGAGAGGAGGACTTTATATCATCAGGAGGAGGAGAGGAGGACTTTATATCATCGGGAGGAGGAGAGGAGGACTTTATATCATCAGGAGGAGGAGAGGAGGACTTTATATCATCAGGAGGAGGAGAGGAGGACTTTATATCATCAGGAGGAGGAGAGGAGGACTTTATATCATCAGGAGGAGGAGAGGAGGACTTTATATCATCAGGAGGAGGAGAGGAGGACTTTATATCATCGGGAGGAGGAGAGGAGGACTTTATATCATCAGGAGGAGAGGAGGACTTTATATCATCGGAGGAGGAGAGGAGGACTTTATATCATCAGGGAGGAGAGGAGGACTTTATATCATCGGGAGGAGAGGAGGACTTTATATCATCGGGAGGAGGAGAGGAGGACTTTATATCATCAGGAGGAGGAGAGGAGGACTTTATATCATCGGGAGGAGAGGAGGACTTTATATCATCAGGAGGAGGAGAGGAGGACTTTATATCATCGGGAGGAGGAGAGGAGGACTTTATATCATCGGGAGGAGGAGAGGAGGACTTTATATCATCAGGAGGAGGAGAGGAGGACTTTATATCATCAGGAGGAGGAGAGGAGGACTTTATATCATCAGGAGGAGGAGAGGAGGACTTTATATCATCAGGAGGAGGAGAGGAGGACTTTATATCATCGGGAGGAGGAGAGGAGGACTTTATATCATCGGGAGGAGGAGAGGAGGACTTTATATCATCGGGAGGGAGAGGAGGACTTTATATCATCGGGAGGAGGAGAGGAGGACTTTATATCATCGGGAGGAGAGGAGGACTTTATATCATCGGGAGGAGGAGAGGAGGACTTTATATCATCAGGAGGAGGAGAGGAGGACTTTATATCATCAGGAGGAGGAGAGGAGGACTTTATATCATCAGGAGGAGGAGAGGAGGACTTTATATCATCAGGAGGAGGAGAGGAGGACTTTATATCATCAGGAGGAGAGGAGGACTTTATATCATCAGGAGGAGGAGAGGAGGACTTTATATCATCAGGAGGGAGAGGAGGACTTTATATCATCAGGAGGAGGAGAGGAGGACTTTATATCATCGGGAGGAGGAGAGGAGGACTTTATATCATCAGGAGGAGGAGAGGAGGACTTTATATCATCAGGAGGAGGAGAGGAGGACTTTATATCATCAGGAGGAGGAGAGGAGGACTTTATATCATCGGGAGGAGGAGAGGAGGACTTTATATCATCAGGAGGAGGAGAGGAGGACTTTATATCATCGGGAGGAGGAGAGGAGGACTTTATATCATCAGGAGGAGGAGAGGAGGACTTTATATCATCAGGAGGAGGAGAGGAGGACTTTATATCATCAGGAGGAGGAGAGGAGGACTTTATATCATCAGGAGGAGGAGAGGAGGACTTTATATCATCAGGAGGAGGAGAGGAGGACTTTATATCATCAGGAGGAGGAGAGGAGGACTTTATATCATCAGGAGGAGAGGAGGACTTTATATCATCAGGAGGAGGAGACAAAACAAGTCCCCTGCAGCTTCTGAGGTGGTTCAGGAGCTGCTGCATCGCTGTATGAAACTTGGGGGATGATGACTGGATTTACATTTTTGGGTGAACTGTCCCTTTAAAACTTTTTCTCCTCCAGTAATCTGAGGTTCTATTTTTATCGCTGAAGGTAAATTTAAACCAAAGCGTCTGTAATAACAACATGAAACTTCCTTGGTGAAGTCCGGCCCTGTACTGCCCCCACCCATCCAGCTGAGCCCCCACGGGACACCATGACGGAGCCCCCCTGCAGCACCACCCACCCTCCACCTGCCCCCCTCTCAGTGCGTCTGCTGCAGGGTTTCCTGAGCGTTGACTTCCTCCTGACGCTGAGTGGAAAGTGAAACTCTTCTGTCTGCGGACCACCAGCAGATAAAGCTGCCGACCGCAGAGCAGCGCTCACTTTCCAGAGACGTAACAGTTTGACACCAGAGTTTCTGCTGTTGTGGTTCAGAGTCGTGTGTCACCACTGATGTGTGGAGACGTTTTGTTCATACAAGAAGAAAATTATTTGAATTTCTGTGGTTTTATACTCAAAATGTTCTGTTTCCGTTTAAAAATACTGAATAACTTAAACAAGTATGTATATAATAAATAATAAATATGATATTATGCACCATAAGTGCAGTTTCTCTTCATGCAGAATGGTGGAGTTTAGTATAATGCACATTATATTATTAGATGATAAATTCTGACACGTTGAGTTGGTTTATTATGGAGGACTTAAACCGCCAGATAAAAAAATAAAAACAAAATAAATAACTGGCTCAATGGAAGTAATGTATTGATCTTTAAATCAGTTTCAGTTCATCACTTTAACGTTGCAGCGGGTGAAGGTGGAGTCAGTTTTAACGACTTTATAGTTTTACCTTTAATTTATTTTATCTTAACCTCGGATGATATATTATGATTTATTTGTTGGTTTTATTTTGTAGATTAATCTGAATCATAACTAAACTTATCAGATATTTGTAGTGGAGTAAAAAAGTACATTATGAACAAGAACTATAAAGATGCAGAAAATTGTAAAATTTAAGTAAAAAATACCACAAAAATGCACTGAAGTACAGAACCTGAGTAAATGTACTTGATTACTTTCCCCCTGCTGAGAGGAGCTTTCAGTGCATCTACAGAAGCATCACGACAGACGATGGAGGACTTCTGTCTGTGGAGATCTGAGGGGGGTTTCCCCTCGAAACAACAATCAAAAGGAGAAAAACAAGATGTGGCCAAAGAAAGAAACGTGCTGTTAAATCTGGAAAGTCTGAATGTGTCAGAGAGCAGAAATCATCATGTGTGAGTAACGGGTGAGTCATCGGTGTCTCCCCCCTCAGCTCCCTCAGCTCTCCACGCTCCGTCACACCGCTCAGCCTGTCAGAACACCGACTGTCAACCTGAGGACTTCTGCAGAAACACTGTCGCTAACGCTAATAATGATTTTATTCAGCTCAACACCGTTAAACGTCCCGACTGGAGTCCGTGAGTGAGTCGAGTGTCTGCGGTCAGTTCAAGTGTCTGTAATAACCGCAGATTTTCAAAAAGATTGAATGAAAATGTTATAAATATGATCAGTGCCCACAAAATAATCATTTATTTAATTGTAACTTTGTTAGAATCATGGAGCTAATTAGAAATCAAACTTGAGGAACAAACTTCATGTTTTCGGACAAACCGATGAGGAAACGCTGATTGTGTTGAGCTGAAGCAGCTCGTGGACCTGAGGGAGTCCTGAAGACCCTGAGAAGTCAGCAGGGAGTCATTGTTGTCCAAACACTATACAGACTTCAGAGTAGCACAGGGTTAACAAAAAAAAAGAAAGAAGACGAGGAAAGAAACGTACTTGTTGTAAATCGCTAAATGTAAATGTAAAGACAATGAAAAACAAGTTTTAAGCAGCAGCACAGAAGAGAAAGTCTTCAACATAGAGTAGATCATCATCAGCGAAGAAGTCTCATGACTCACATTTAAACATGATCCATTTTCATCCTTTGAAGTATTAAAACCAGTCACAAGACATGAGATTTAACCCAGATTTAGCCCGTTTATTCTGATTGAATGTTTACGAGACTTCTTCTTTTCAGTGGAATGAAAGTTTTTTAATGTCCGTCGTAGAGCTCGTAGTTTCTGCTCTCACTGTTCTTCATCACCGACGATGATTTTCCACTCGTCACAGCAGAGGTGTGGAGAAAGAAAGTGAAAGCAATGTATGAGATTTTTTGTAAAAGTACATCAAACAGCGGCTAAAAATACTGCAGCGTTTCCTGAGCTTCAAACGCACCGCTGGTGTTTTTCTGAGAACTACAGCCGCTCTGTAGAGAAGCTTCTCCTGCTGCGGTTTCTGACATCGATCCGTTTGTTCACGGCTCAGGTGAGACCGCTGAAGACGACCTGTTTCCTGCAGACGCTTGGGGAGATTATTCTTCACATTCTTGGACTTTGTTTGACTTCGTGTGGAGGCCATGTTTTATAAAAACACTTTATTCTTACATCGGTCTTTCACTTGGTTTCGGGGAAAGATCACAGCCCGACTCCACCTAACTTCCAGCTAATCAGAAAAGAGGTGGAGCGTGGGTGGAGCTGAAGCAAGCCCACCAAGCTGGAAGCTACCAAGCTAGCTAACACTAACAAGCAATCAGTGTTCACACATAAAGAAAAGTGAATAGCTCCAGCTCCAGCAGCTGTCAACGTGCAATATGTAATAATATCAGTTTAAGATAGTTTAAAACAACTAGAATTATAAACCGAACATGAAGAATTAGCAGTTTTGACGTCATGTGGAAGACGTCTTTGTAAAGTATTGGAGAGATATTGATTGAAGTCAGCATGCTAACCAGTTAGCGCCTTGCCAGTTTGTACATCCAGAGGCTCCCCTGGTGCCCTGAGCTCCCAGTTGGGGCAGAGTCAGCTAACACGGCCGCTAGCTGCACCTTTAAACCAGCTCACTGGCTAATAGCAGCTACAGTTAGCGGTTAGTCTGTTTGGAGTACGAATTAGACAGATGTCCAATTCTTACATATCTCACCTTTAATGCTAACAGGGTCGCTCGTTAATCCAAAACACCGGCGTCTGTCCCTCCCCTCCCGTCTGTTCGTCCAGTTGACTGCACAGAAAGACAAATTATGTTTCTGATATTTGCATTTAAAATGATCCAAAAGGCGCCAACACCACAAACACGGTCGAGACAGCTCATGCCCAGCTGTCAGTCAAAGAGGCCACACCCCTAATGATGCATCACTTTGAGCCTTACGATGATTTAAGTTACTGAGGCCTATAAAAGTTGTCATGAGCCGGGAAATTAGCTTTGGGAACAAAAACAGGCAGCAAACATGTTTATTTCTGCCACATTTTTGGCTCTAATGGAGAGCGACTTGCTTTTGGTGCCTCGAGTGGAACTGCAGCTTTTGATAAGCTTCGTTGTTTGATGCTGGAGGCTGCAGTTTGGTTGAAAGTCCTCCCTACGACGACTCCGTCCGTCTGATGTGTCCTTCACTCCCGACATAATAAGAGTAGAGGCTGCTGATGAGGTTTAATGTAAATATGGGTCAGAACAAGCTGCTTGCAGAAATGAGCTACATGGCCACGTGTTTGGGACGGCCTCACCTTGCATAGCGTTGCCGTCGGTATTTGTGGATGTTACAAAAAGAAACATGCCATTGTGTCTGACTGTTTACGACTAAACACATGAGCAGAATGTAAATATATTCTTATGTGTTTGCATGAGAGGAGGACGACCGCTGGATGGATGGAGGTCTGATGTTAATGTGACAGAACGAGGCTGCAGGCGGCTCAGATGAAAAGAAAACAGTTGTAATCTAATCAGACAGCTGCAGTCTGGTTAAAAGACAACAGAACTAAAAGTAAGACTGCACCTGACGGCTCAAACTGCTGCGCTGATAAAGCTGCTCGCTGATAACGCTTCTCATGAACTCCCTGTTTACCCACCATGCCAAGCGGCGCTATCAGCCAAACAGAGGAGCGGCTTCCTGCTTCCTGCTGGCATCGACCCCTCTGACCAGGAGGAAGGAAGCTCCTTATATGGGCACCAGGTGTGTGGGAGCACTTTACACTGTCTGAGGAGCAAAAGTGAAGTTAAAATGTGGAAGAGAAAAGTATGTGGACACCCGTGTTTCTGTGTCTGCCAGCTGCAGGAATGTTTCCTCTGGGTTCGTTGAGGAAGATCTTGGTTTCTCAGTGTTTTGAGGCGACCGTGTCCACGAAGCAGAACAGCACAGGAGTCCTGGTCCATATGAGCCCGGGTGTTTCTGTGAACGGAGTTCTGAAGTCTCCGTGGCAGAAATAATCTCCCTCCCTCCTTCCACAACAAACCTGACGACACACATCCTGTGCTCGTTCACGTACACTGGGCACGCCGTTACAAACAGGAAGCAGATCGGAGACTCCGCTCGGTTGCTTAGCAACAGAAAATAGAGCGAAGGAGTCAGGAAACGTGAGCTCTCCTCACAGAGCGTCAGCAGCTGTTTTATTCTCTCTTTTTCCATCATGGTATTATCAATGTCTTTCTAAATATTACCTTTATAACCCTACAAACACAAATACTCCGATATCACAACACATACTCCGAGTTACGTTTGTTAATGATGCCACAAACACTGATAAACGTGTGTCATCATCGAAAACTCTGTTTCTGTTCGTCCAGACGTAAACACAGAGCAGAGAGATGACGTCTTCACCCTGCATGGATTTCCAAACTTCCAAAAGCTCAGTTTTCAGTGTCATGAAGGTGGTTTACGTTGGTACTGAAGGCCAAACGCAAAGAAAAGGCTGCAGGTGTGTGGAGGAACAGAAACACCTGCTATTGATAATGTATCAAACATCAGTGGTTACAAACTAACTGATGCTCTGAGTCGTGTGTGAGAGGAATAGTTCGAGCCGTCGTCGGACGGATCGGTAGCTTTTCCTCTTCAGCATTAGCCAGTAAACATGGACCCTGCTCGCTGCACGGTCCTGAGCTCTCTGAGTTCTCCGTCCTGATTGGATGAAGCGGGCAGGGATATCAGAGTTACTCAGTTACTGAGCAAACACTCACAGAGCTATGTAACACTTATTTTGATAAGAAAATAACACGTACAGCAGCTTTAATAATACGAAAAACAATATAATCAACTTCTAAATGATGATGTGTTGTTGAAGGTTAATAAAACCTTATTGATCCTCATGCAGGGAGAAAATCCACAAGTCACATAAAGACTTTAACATGAGCTGCAACATTAAATCAGATACATCGATAATGAATTATAATCTAATATTATATTTTAGTCTGCTGTCACTTTAGGTGCTGTAGTATATTTTGATGCTAAAACTTCTGGACTTTAATTAAGTGACAAGATTTAATGCAGGACTTTTACATGTACCAGAGTATTTCTACACGTTTTACCTGAGTACAGTATGTGATTACTTCTTCCAGCACTGCTGACAAAACTGTTATAAACTAGAGAATGATTAGATAAAGAGAATAAATCTGTTAACACTGACAGCTGTGTGCTAGTTTATAAAAATAAGATGAAGCAGACGACAGGAAGTCGTCGTCGCAGAGTCGATCCACCTGTGTGTGTGTGTGTGTGTGTTTATTAAGTGTGTGTGTGTGGTGATAAAAACCACACACAGGTTTATTTTTAACTGCCACAGGTGAAGCGACGTCATGATGGGATAATAATATTCGACCTGATTGGATTCGGGAACATGAGAGTTTGACTTTATCTCCACAGCTGTGTGAAAGATAAACTGTCTGTTTTGGTCCCTGCAGGCCACCGTACACTGAACACAGGTAGTAAACACCGTTTTTAAGTTTTAATTTTCCAATTCTGATAAATTTCAGAATTAAATATTCAAATAAAAGTGTTTTTTCTTTACATGTGACACTGATGGTTCTCCAGATGTTTTACTGTGAAGCTCCAGAACTGTTCTGTGGACCACGAGGCTTCACCTGACGTTATCTCAACATGGAGGGACGACGGCGAGCTGTCGTAACGTTACAGTCGATGTTTGGTTTTAATAAAAGAGGATTCCAGCGCTCAGCTTCCTCTCTTTGATCTCAGGTGAGACACACCTGAAACACAGATTTCCCAGGAAGCCTTATTCCTGGAATCCTACACACACACACACACACACACACACACACACACGGAGCATGGTCCTGTAATCTCGACACTCTTATCGTAAAGATTAGATTGTATTCAAACATCAGGATGAGATAAAAACATTTTCCTTCTTTCCACATTGTAGCTCGTGGACAGGACTGTTTGTTCAGGAACACGAGGCAGTAAAGTACGTTACTGGAGTAAACTGACTACATGGAGACCTAATGAGTAGTTTTTTTAATTATGATACTTTAAGTACATTTTATTGTTAATATTTTCATACTTTTACAGAAGTCAAAATGTTGAATTGAGGACTTTAACATGTAACAGAGTATTTTAATATTACTCCTGTTACTGTTCAGTAATCCACACAGCTGTTTGCCAAACAGTAGAAAGCCAAGAATCTGTAAAGTAACTAGTAACTAAAGTTATCAAATACATGTAGTGGAGTAAAAAGTACATAATTGTACTAAAGTACAGCACTTGAGAACTTTGTGTAAATAGTTACATTCCATCCCTGGTGTGAATCTGGTTCCTGCTCAGACCTCTTCAGATATTCTGGATGTGAGTAATTCCTGAAAAACGTCTGACAGGAAGCGTGTGTGTGTGTGTGTGTGTGTGTGTGTGTGTGTGTGTGTGTGTGTGTGTGTGTGTGTGTGTTATTTAAAGCAGTACGGACAAGAGAACTCTCTGTTGTTGTGGAGTCTGGCGCCCCCTGTGGACAGAAGCAGTACGAGCACCTGTTGAAGACGAGCATTTGTTTTACTCAACTCAATTTAGATCCTCACAGTATAGAAGTATAAACGTGTGTGTGTGTGTGTGTGTGTGTGTGTGTGTGTGTGTGTGTGTTACAGATGTCTTTTTACAATCAAAACAAAGGATGACTCGAGTTAAAAACAGATTCTGATAATAATTAAAGATGACGATGTTTGAATCACGCAGACAGAATAAAAACAACCGTGAAGAACATTTGTCTCGACTGAAAAAAGCAGAAATGAAAGTCTTAAAATACCGACAGCAGCAGCAGGAGGACGTGACGGTGACGTCAGCTGTTCCACAGTCAACAAGACAAGAGGAGCTGAAAGGTCAGATTATTACCTGGAGACTGGAAACACAGGAGCCATCGATCAGATGATCTACACACCACAGCTGTTCATCATATCGATTAGGGAACAGTGAAGATTTCTTTCCTCAACATCCTGAGTTTAAAGTCAGAATTCAGACTTTTTCTCCCAAAAAAATGTAAATAAAGTTGGACTCTGTGGTGGGGAAACAATCAAGATTCTGAGGGAAGAGAAAACTGAAGGATTTGGTGAAACAACTCCAAACTACACTGAAATGTGTCTGCTGGAGAATCGTCTCCCAGTCCGAGTTTAACAGCATTAATGTGACAAACTGATCCAGTGAACATCAGCGCCGACCGACATGGATCCCTGTGGTGCTCCGCAGAAAACTGGTGCAGAGGAGGAAGTCTGCCATCCAAACAGGAAGTGTTCTGTCTTGTGGTTGAGACACAAAACCAGACTCATGACTCAAAGGGACTCACTGCGGTCCAACAGAAATACTATATATATATAATATATATTTCCTGACAACATTATTGATTTATCTTCGTTAAGATGTCGACCTGTTGTCACGACCACAGCTGCAGGTGCTCACGTTTCCCTGCGGCAGCGTCTCGCTTCAGCTTTTCAAAAAGAGCCGCGAGAATCACATTTTATTACAAATTTAAAAACTTTATTTGGCCAACAAGAACATTAAAAACAATTAATGCCATACAATCCCTGACACTGCAGCGTTCACGTACAAAGCAAAATAAAAACACAAGCTGGTAAAGATTCCAGTCAGCAGTTCCACTGATCACGTCAGACCACATCAGTCCACATCAGTCTACATCAGTCCTCATCAGTCCTCATCAGTCTACGTCGGTCTACCTCAGTCTACGTCAGTCTGCATCAGTCTACGTCAGTCTGCATCAGTCCTCATCAGTCTACGTCAGTCCTCATCAGTCTACGTCAGTCCTCATCAGTCTACATCAGTCCTCATCAGTCTACATCAGTCTACATCAGTCCTCATCAGTCTACATCAGTCTACATCAGTCCTCATCAGTCCTCGTCAGTCTACATCAGTCCTCATCAGTCTACGTCAGTCCTCATCAGTCCTCATCAGTCTACATCAGTCCTCATCAGTCCTCATCAGTCCTCATCAGTCTGCATCAGTCCTCATCAGTCACATTGGCTCTCCTCTCCTCTCATCCTCTCAGTAGCCAGTTTATTTCGGTGCTTCCCATTTTTACAGCAACAAATTAAATCACTTGTGATTTCGTACCGTGAGTTTTTAATCTAAATCCCTCTGACGAGGTGCAGAACTGTTTGGGTTCGTCTGGTCCGATGTGTCTCAGGCGGTCAACAGAAACGCTCTCTATCGGAGGGGGGGTGAGGTGAACCAGGTGAGCACTAACCGAACCAGACGGTCCTCCTGACAGCCACACAGCCGACCGTTAATAAAACTGTCAGCGTTTCACTGGAAACCACCTGAGACACACTGAACAACAACGATCTCAACGAGTCATCGAACGTATTTCAACCAGTGACACCAACAGCTGGTCTTCTCAGGAGGAACGAGCTGTTTGACTTTCCCAAACAAACTGACAAGTACCGAGTGTTTCAACCGTTTTCCACCAAAGAATCCAGAACCAACAGGACGCGTTCGTTCAAGCAACCAGGAACTTAGCTGATCTGCGGGAGAGTTTCGGGAAGTGACCCGTGTCTGCAGCTCACAGGACGTCCGAACATCCAGACGGACTTTTATTAAAGAAATTCTTTCAAAGTGGAGAAATGTCCACGAGCTGGTCTACAGTTTGAAGGGTGACGAATGTACGACTTTTAGAACAGTTATGTTTTTTGTTTTGTGTTCTGAAAATCATTGATGACAGCTGGAGGTCGGCTTTCCCTTGAGGTGACAGTTTCAAGGTTCATTTGGCCTGACGCTGATGTTCAATATCTAAAAACAACGACAGCGTTTTATTCTCTTGAACTCTGCAGCCAGAAGCTTCTCAGAGAACACGTGGTTTAAAATCTTCAGTATTTCTCATGAAGAAATTATTTTACATTCAGCGACTTCACGTCTTTTATAATTCTGACTTTAAACTCAGAAATCAGATTTTTTTTTCTTCAAAATTCTGAGTTTAAAATCAGAAT